>JAVLUX010000019.1:7882500-8482500 GCA_032164185.1 Moxostoma hubbsi
GCTCGGCACTCTATTATTGCCAGATGAAAGCAGGCGGTAAAAACAATCTTAGTTAAAAAAGATGTTTGTATACATTTTCTATTGTTCTTATCAGCAGTAATTAGTCAAATAAAGTTGAATTAATAGAGAAGAGCATTATATCTTGGCATATATCCAGATGTGCAATGTAGTCAAGTGCACTTTTTGCATGTTTCAGTGGAGATGCTGTACAGTCCCAGCTGATTGTGACAGTGTCTGCTGCATCATCAGCTATATGAGATTGATCTCAGAGTGAATTCGGATGTAGGTTGACTTTTCTTAAGCTAAACTCGGTCAGTGCACTGCTCCCAGTGACCAAAGGGGGAAGTGTTTTTGAAAGTACCGTATGTGCATGTGTGAGCTCCAGTTTCTGGGTGAAATGCGAGTTAGTGGCGTCAAAAGTGAGTTGTAAAGCAAGTTGGTTTTAGTTGTAAAGGATGTAAGAGAGTGAAGAGGAAAGCATATTTTATTAACTCTACCCCCAAACTCCAACCCTAAACCTTACCGTCATTGGAGTATAAATGTAAATATTGGAACCTCAGAATTGCGGTCGTGACTTTCAGACACAGACCCGCATATTAAAGTACCCCGATTCACACTCATACTCAAATTCAGACACTTATTATCAAAATCAGACTCACAGATTCCAATTCTCCAGATCAGACTCTCAGATTCAGACTCTCAGAATTTGCCTCTCAGATTCAGACTTAGACCCTCGAATTCAGATTAACACCATCAAAATCAGATTCTCATATTCAGAATGACACCAACAAATTCAGAATCTCCGATTCTCCAATTCAGACTTTGAGGTAGACTCGTACTGTCAGAATCAATCAAATATTCAAATTCTTTGATTCAGTCTGTATATTTCAGAGTCGAATCTCCAGTTCAAATTCAGACTTTGAAATAGATCTTGTACTATCAGTTATCTCTTTGTCTGTGTTTAAAGGCAAATCTGAAACCTTTCACTGAAGGTACGATTAGAGTTGTATGCTACGTACATCAATGCAGCTTTATCAACACTTTTGCATTGTGAGCTACTAGCAACTGATGACATTTTGATTCACAAATATTGAGTTGACATTTGAAAATTGGGTTTAGAATTGTTTAATCTATATTCTAAACATTGCTTATATCTTATTTCGCTCATTTATAACCTCCTAACAAAGTCTTTTTGTTCTCCTATCATACGGTAATAACTCTTTTTTTTGACAAGCGCCACACACATTATTCCCTGGTGTCACTTTCCATCTTGGCATGCGATTCAGAGACACATTTACAGAGCCAGCAGGAAGTCAAATCTGGCCACAATCCACCTGGCAACACGTAACACTTCAGTTTTTTTGGGAGTATTCATAACACAACACATTCTGATTCCAGTTGGGAGCGTTCCCAATTTTACACCTAATCTTACGGCGGCTCTGTTTGCTTTGTGCCATGATCACGAGCCGCATATAAGCGCCCATGGATTGGCTGTGCAGATGGTAATGAAATAAATGGCGGTGATTGAGGATTAGATTTCACACTTACCGGGCTGAACCTCCGAGCGCTTTCATTGGCACTATCATCTCTAATTCATGCCTACAAATTCATTCTGAGAGCTGTGACTGCAGGGTGATGCTTGTAGAACAGGAAGGCCCGGGAGAGGCATTTGTGTTTTAAATCAAACTGACAAAGGGCCACAAATGTCCTTAACTACTTAACTAATACTTAAAGAAATAATTCAAACAAAAATGTAAATGATGAAGAATGTTTGATTTTTAGTGAACGTAT
This sequence comes from Moxostoma hubbsi, assembly GCA_032164185.1. Taxonomy (NCBI): domain Eukaryota; kingdom Metazoa; phylum Chordata; class Actinopteri; order Cypriniformes; family Catostomidae; genus Moxostoma; species Moxostoma hubbsi. The sequence continues at coordinate 7,884,292 of JAVLUX010000019.1, forward strand.
AACAAAAAATGTCTGCTGGAAACATATGTCAGGGTTGGCTGTGATCCTGAGGGGGGCTCAGATACATCTAGTAGTGGTTTTCTCTGACCTTAAACATTTGAAGACACAAAAACAGACCTAAAGCTGGTGAGTAACCTTAAACACATGTAGCTTGAGTTTTACAGGGTGAAAAACTCTCAGTACTCTCAGTGCCTGCCCCATTTTGACAGTTGTAGCAGTACAGGTAGCAGAATACAGAAGAAATTTTATGTTCAGCTATGTTTTATGCAGATTAAAAGTAGTGGACATATATGGGCTTTACAGTGGCCAATGCCAGTAATTTCAAAATGGTGAACTTTCAGCCAGATATATCAGTCAATCACTAATTGAGTGATTAAAGAAGTATTTTAAGCAATGATTATGGATTAATTACTAGGTTTTCTGTTGGACAAGCCTGGTTGAGAGGTATCTGATGTGCTCAATATGAATCATTTTTTGAAATGAGTATGATTTTGAAAAGAAAATGTAAGATTTTAAAAGGTGAAATCCTAAAGTTTCTTTTGGATTTTTTTTGTTGTTGTTGTTAGAGAGTGTATTAAGGGAATGTTAAGGGAATATTCCGGGTTCAAAAATAGTTAAACTCAATTGACAGCATTTGTGGCATAATATTGATTACCACAACATTTATTTTGACTTGCATAAATCTGGGTTACAGTGAATCACTTACAATGGAAGTGAATGGGGGCCAATCCATCGTCAACCGCTTATCCTGTGTACAGGGTCGCGGGGGGCTGGAGCCTATCCCAGCTAACATTGGGCAAAAGGCAGGGTACACCCTGGACAGGTCGCCAGTCCATCGCAGGGCCACACATATACAAACAACCATTCACACTCACATCCACGCCTAGGGCAATTTTTGGAGACATCAATTAACCTAGCCTGCATGTCTTTGGATGGTGGGAGGAAGCCGGTGCACCCGGAGAGAACCCACGCAGACACGGGGAGAACATGCAAACTCCACACAGATAGGCTGTGGCAACCGGGGTTTGAACCCACAACCTTCTTGCTGTGAGGTGACAGTGCTAACCGCTGCACCACCATGCCACCCTTGGGGGCCAATCCAATTTCAAAAGTATAAAAATCACTTACCTAACCTTTTCTGTGTAAAGTTATAGTTATGTAATGTCAACAAACACTAAAACAAAAAATGACGATTTAAACAACTTTACAGCTCAAATAATACATGAATTTTAACAGAAGAATTAATATAAGTGCTTTAAAAAAGTTACAAGTTTCACATTTGCTTCTTTTTTTTAAAGAAACGGACAGCAAGTTGAAATAATTTTTGTGGTAATCGTCATTATGCCACAAATGCTGTTGATTGAGCTTAACTTGTACTGAAACAGGAGTGTTCCTTTAAGATAATGCACAGCACTGTTTTAACCCAATTCACTGTGTGCGGGTTTTTTTTTTTAAACAACAATAATGTTGATTTCTCTTCTTTCTTTTTCTTCTTTTGCATTTGTTTTGGTGTTCTTGTGTGATAATCACCGCATACTTAGTCTCTGATCATCTCTGGTTATGTCATTGGAAGCATCATGTTAACAGTATTGAATAACCACATTAAAATGCTGTATCTAATGTATGGGATTTTACCAAGCTACTGAACCACACTTTAGCACTTTCTTTAGGACAACAACAAAGACACAGTGTTCTACATACTAAAGGACACATGAACTGTGACAACAGAGACGTTATTTGGAATGTCAATCTATTGATCAGTTTTAGTTTCTTTCTTTTTCTTTTCTTTTGTTTCTATGAAATCTATAAACTATTTGAAACAGCAATAAGTGTTATGTAACTGTGTGTTGATGTAAGCAGCAGATATTTTGGAGACTGTAGTAGTTTCACAAATTGTCTGTTGAAGTTAAGTTCAGGACAGACGCTGTGGACAGAATCGCCTAAGGCACCAATCAAAACCTGGATGGATGATAAGCACACAAAATGGATATTATTTAAAAAAAAAGATCAAATAAAAATATTAAGAATCATACTGTGTTTGTGCCCTGTTTTGATCTCCAGCAATTTACATCAATTTACTGATGACTTTGTGCTTACTGTTAATCATTTACATATAGAAGTCTTAAAGGTACAGTAACAACAGCTTGTTTTGTCCTGAAAGTCATAGGGTGTCACTCACAAAACACGAGAATAAAAATCATACAGCACTGAACTAAATGTGACAATTAAGAATAACAAGAGTTTATGAACAATTCACAAGGAAATTCATTAAACGTTTGCTTCATGAATGAGGCCCAGAGAAAGGGTGGTAAACGGTCTTGGAAAAACAAAGTTATTTTTTTTATAACATTTTTATTCAAAACTGCTTGCAGTGTTAACGTACATACATACATTTGTATAACACAATACAAGAGTTAACACTCAAAACAGTCTTAATTTTCCACTATGCTGAAATAGTTATTTGTGTGGCTACATGCATTCTGGCCACTGATAGCCCCATGTTGGCAATGTCCAAGGAGTACATCCAATGCGGCCAGTCAAGAGAGTGAGGAGGTTGCCAACGTAAGACTAGCATTTTCTTGGCTGCAGTCAATCCAGAGAATAACTTTTCTGAAGCAGTGAAAAACTAAAGGATGAATTTCAGTTTAAAAGTAAAAGTTTGGGACAAAATGGTGTATCCTCCTCAAGAATGTCCTTTAAAGAAGCAGAAACCTGTGGCTAGAACTTGTTCACTTTAAGGAAGTCCCAAAACATGTGCTTACATAACCCTTGGAACATACACTCACCTAAAGGATTATTAGGAACACCTGTTCAATTTCTCATTAATGCAATTATCTAATCAACCAATCACGTGGCAGTTGTTTCAATGCATTTAGGGGTGTGGTCCTGGTCAAGACAATCTCCTGAACTCCAAACTGAATGTCAGAATGGGAAAGAAAGGTGATTTAAGCAATTTTGAGCGTGGCATGTTTGTTGGTGCCAGACGGGCCGGTCTGAGTATTTCACAATCTGCTCAGTTACTGGGATTTTCACGCACAACCATTTCTAGGGTTTACAAAGAATGGTGTGAAAAGGGAAAAACATCCAGTATGCGGCAGTCCTGTGGGCGAAAATGCCTTGTTGATGCTAGAGGTCAGAGGAGAATGGGCCGACTGATTCAAGCATAGAAGAGCAACTTTGACTGAAATAACCACTCGTTACAACCGAGGTATGCAGCAAAGCATTTGTGAAGCCACAACACTCACAACCTTGAGGCGGATGGGCTACAACAGCAGAAGACCCCACCGGGTACCACTCATCTCCACTACAAATAGGAAAAAGAGGCTACAATTTGCAAGAGCTCACCAAAATTGGACAGTTGAAGACTGGAAAAATGTTGCCTGGTCTGATGAGTCTCGATTTCTGTTGAGACATTCAGATGGTAGAGTCAGAATTTGGCATAAACAGAATGAGAACATGGATCCATCATGCCTTGTTACCACTGTGCAGGCTGGTGGTGGTGGTGTAATGGTGTGGGGGATGTTTTCTTGGCACACTTTAGGCCCCTTAGTGCCAATTGGGCATCGTTTAAATGCCACGGCCTACCTGAGCATTGTTTCTGACCATGTCCATCCCTTTATGGCCACCATGTACCCATCCTCTGATGGCTACTTCCAGCAGGATACTGCACCATGTCACAAAGCTCGAATCATTTCAAATTGGTTTCTTGAACATGACAATGAGTTCACTGTACTAAAATGGCCCCCACAGTCACCAGATCTCAACCCAATAGAGCATCTTTGGGATGTGGTGAAACGGGAGCTTCGTGCCCTGGATGTCCATCCCACAAATCTCCATCAACTGCAAGATGCTATCCTATCAATATGGGCCAACATTTCTAAAGAATGCTTTCAGCACCTTGTTGAATCAATGCCACGTAGAATTAAGGCAGTTCTGAAGGCGAAAGGGGGTCAAACACAGTATTAGTATGGTGTTCCTAATAATCCTTTAGGTGAGTGTAGATCACAATTAGGGGACGGGAAATGTTTCATTAAATAACATTTCCTGGGGGTGAGGTACATCCTGTGAACCAATTTATAATTAATTAATTGTAAATTAGGGCTTTTTGAGACCTGCCTGAGATTGGATCATATCGTATCCCAACAAATATCATCATTATTGGGCTCCGCATATATCTCAATACCAGACATCCAATATTGGTAAGTGTTTATAAGAGGCACACACACACACACACACACACACACACACTTGCTCTTTTTAGTGTGTGCTGTAAGAAGACACAGGAGGTGTCTAATGTAGAGAAGTGCATCCTCCTCTGACCTCCACCATCTGTTTAATTTCACCTCCACTGCATCCACACTGACAGACTTTGCTTTAGATTGTCTGTTATAATTACAGAGGGTTCCCCTCATGTGACACCGCTGTAAATGAGAGCAGTGAAAGAATGTGTGTGTGTGTGTGTGTGTGTGTGTGTGTGTGTGTGTGTGCGCATGTTAACGTGTTAGGCTTGTTAGCACTACCTCTACCTGGATGAGCTGGGTAATGTGGTAAAGTCAATGATGTCAAATGTAGACACGCAGACGCTCAAGCTCGTATGTGGCCTGTTAAGTTCAGCTCTTTTGGTACTGGTTTCAAATCATATATTTGTTTTCTATAATAGTGTGTGTGTGTGTGTGTGTGTGTGTGTGTGTGTAAGAGTGTGTTTAAGGGTGACTGCATCCATTGAAACACTTGTATGTAAATAATTAAGTTCCGCTAGTGCAGATGCTTTTTATTATTATTATTCTCTTCAGGAATTCCCAGGCCAGTCATTTTTCCAAAATATTACAACTACAGCATCTGTGCACTTAAAAAAAATAAAAATAGTAGATGCAGCGCCACAAATAGAGTCGATGGCAGTTGTCTTTTTAACAGTTGAATTTCTTTTTAACTTGACAGGGTGCAAGATGCTGGGGGTAAAATTTCACCCCAAAGTAAAAAACCTTGCCCTCAGCAGCAGCTTTTTTTTTTAAAAAAAGTTGCTCCATTGGTTTTAATGTTGGTTGCAACACTTTGAATGTTTTTAATTTAATGCAAAATAAGATTTGAGAGCTACAACCTCAAGAAAGTGTATTTGTGTAGCAGTGGGTCACACAAGGTAATATAGTGTTTGACAGTTAAATAAGGTTTGAAGTCAGTTTCATAACCAACTAAAATATTAGTCAGCATTCAGTGTATACATGCGTGGATGTTGTATTTTGGCTTTGCTATATGCAACGCATAAACTAAATTAATTTTAACTGACTGATCGTAGTTTAGGAGACTGTGCTGTCAATGTACGGAGTCATGTGACCAAACAACATGGTGCCGATCACAGCGGAGTTTGTCTTTGGGAGAAATGCCAATAAAATCTGGTAACAAACCTAATTAAGTTTTTACATTGAAACCTGTTTGAGTCAAAAGGTCTCAAGTTTCATCCGATATGCCATCTTTAAACTTTAAGCAATTTATCGTGAAACGTCACACTGCTAAACATAATGTACACTAATTTGTACTTTAGGACTTTTTTCCTTATAAATCCAATATTTACTGCGCATTATCACACTGAGAATCAATAGGTTCATCCTAATAAATTTCAGATGCTTTATATGGAGTTAGGATGAAAAAAGGTGCATTTCAAACTGTTCTGAGACCAGTGCAGACAGACAGCACACTGGAGTTTAAGTCATTCACTAAACAGGGAGCAAGGGAGCAACCTATATCTTTCTATGCAGCCAAGTGCGTTTGGACCACTTAATAATATATTTTGATGGAATATAATGAAAACAGTTTTTAGGATAACATTCACTTATGCTCAATAAGACATTTAGGGAGATTTATTAAGAAAATATATACAGCTTTATTTGATTTCATGTTGACTTAAAGGCAGAATTTAGGAGTAAGTAAACAACTTTTCTCCGGTCAAAAACCCCAAATCCTCCAGTCACCCGTTCTAAACTAGCTGTGTTAATGACTCATTCTGTTAGACTGACAGTCGGTCGAGGGGATGCTGTCTTCTCTGGAACCGCTGGGATAATCCGCTAAGGTCACTCGAGGTCAAACACTAAAGTAATTAATCCGTTTTCCTCATGCTGTGAGCCGCCGCGGACCTACCGCTGTTCCTCTGCACTCTCCTACTCCTCTTTTCTTCTTTCCTAAAATCTTTTATTTGCTCCTCCACTTCCACAACAGCTAGATTATTGGTCACGGTGTAGGAAAAAACAAGCCAGACTTAAAGTGTTTTCATAGTGGCATTTCAGGGTCTACGTCGGGAGTTAAAACTAATTTTGGCTACAAAAAAAGGTTAAATAATGTCATACTTCCTCAGCATTAATAATGACTCACAGTGAAGATCAGATCTCCAAATGATCAAAGAAACTAATAACATGCATTCTGCGCTGTATCTAATGTTTTTAGACACATAGTTTTTTTTATTGTCATTTGCTTTTAGGTTCGTCACTTTGGCTTCTGTATCTTGTTGTTCTTTTTTATTATTATTTGTTATTTATTATTATTTCTGGCACGTGTACTGCACTTTGACAATCCAAAACCTCTTTTAAACCTCTTCTATTACATTTTTTATTTGCTTTATTTATTTATTTATTGCTCAGCATGAAATCCTTCCACCAAAAAGCTTCCTGACATCTGGCACTCGCCACAGCTGTCTCCCTGCCAAACATAGGAAAAGCTCCGGCTTTCTGCAAACGCACGATCAAGTGGAATTATGGCTGCCATCAGAGTTATGTGTGCAGGGAAAGGACAGCATATAGGTCAAAGACATCAGTTAAAAGCAGGTTGAGGGCCTCTTAACCCAGTTCTCTGGATTATAACATGACAAGAGTTATAGTCAGGACAAGAGGAATGGATTTTGGGTTCAGTTTGTCTCAAACTCATCACCTCTTCAGACCTGTGACCCATAGAAATGCTCAAAACCTTCGGACACTTTTTTTTTTACACGTGTGAAGCTGTTTCAGTTCACCAGGAAAATCAGAAAGAACTTTATTACATTGTTGAATCAGGCAAGCAATCATGTATTTGTTTCCTTGCGGTAATGTCAACTTTGAAATGTATAAAGTGTGACGGCAGGCTCAAGTCTGGCCTGCAACGTTTGCCGATCCCATTTCTCCTCTCACCACCAATATTTAGTCACTCTCTACTACGACTTATTATAAAAAGTGGCAAAACCCCTAGTTTTAAGAGGGGTTTTGCTACTTTTTAAATGTAATATGTAAATACAATATAAACAAATTTATAATTATTACATTTTAACTATTGAATATAAATAAATGTATGAAATATGTGTATTAGCACAACTGGAATTGACTTATCAGAATCCAGTACCACAAATACAGCTGATACAGAAAATGCAAACTAGCCAATTCATCACTTAAAATCATTTCAGAAATGAATTACACAAGTGTTTTTTTATGTAGATTCCAAGATACAGTTGTTTCAATGCAAATCTAACCTTTTTTTTATCTTAACTTGAATGACTGTCGGCAGCTACACTTGTATTTAAAGACACTGTGAGTCTGTCTGGAATGATTCATATATACTTTGAAGGATAAAAGACCTTTAGTAACCCTGTGAGAAAAACATAAAAGACAAAAGAAAGAGGGAGAGAGAGAAAGAGAGAGAGAGAGAGAGAGAGAGAGAGAGAACTCACTGTCATGAAAGGACAAAGAGGCAGATATATGGAGGACAAAATGACTCTCTTAATTTTTCTCTCTGTATCATTTTAATGACACACACGGTCCCTCTCTATCAGAACCTAGAACTGAAGAGAGTGAAGTCAGTGGTCAGATACAGTTACAATCTTTGAGAAGAAAGAAAGAAGTCATATGAGATTACAACATCTATTCAATGTTTACTTCTGTTAGTTCCAACTTCTGAACAGAAATGTAATGATGGTTAATATGATCCATACCATTGAAAACGTGTTTAACCTCCAGAGACCCAACGGCCACATGTGTGGACATTACGTTTTGACGTTGCTATAGTCTATGCATCATTTTATTTCCCTTAAACCGACTGATCTCAGTACAGGATACTTTTGGCTGTCATAAAAGGTTCAAATTTCGGCACACCGAGTCATGTGACTAAACAACATGGCGCAGATCTCAGCTGTGTTTGTCATTGGGAGAGTTGAGAGTTAATGGATGCATCCAAAAGCTGGAAAATGTTGCTTTAAAAGGCTGTATACAGGGTTTAAACTGTTCTGAGACCAGTGCAGGCAGACAGCGCACTAGAGTTTAACTCATTCTCTAATTAGGGAGCAAAGGAGCATCCTATAGTGCATTCACGTCTAACATGCGATTAAAAGTTGAGTTTCAGACTTCAGATGATGTTTGGACCACTCAGCGTGTTTGGCAGACATGGTACAATGATAATCAGTACATAGATTCAGAATTTATAATGTGTCATTTTATTTTAACATGGTTGGCAGTGATTGGATGATGCTGGACACTACTTTGAATCTGAATTAATTATGCACATTTCTGATGTAACGTCTAAAATATGAATAACCGACACTCCTGGAAACATAATAAAGTATTTGGTAAAAGACTCTGTATTTTGGCATTATTTCAAATTTCACAACTTCCACTGGAGGTTAATATATATTTCTGCTTCATTTAAAGGAACAGTTCATCCAAAAATGAAAATGATGTCATTATTTACTCATCCTCATGTCATTCTCATGTCTCATGTCATCCTCATGTCAAAAGTCTAATCACACCAGAGCAGACAATATAGACTTATAACAAGAAATGGCTCCTAAACCAAAATGACTTTAAAGGGGTTAATTGTACTATAAACAGTGATAGTCCAGTAAAAAAGACTATTTATCAAAACAAAGCTACAAAACAACATGACCAGCCGTTAACACGTCAACAACCCCTGTTCACTCTTTCAAAATGTGTCCAGTCCAGTCACGGAGAGATAATGAGGAGGAAGTAGGATCGATGCTATCATTTCTAAACACCAGGAGATGAATTTATTCAAATTGGCATGAAACTAATGATTAAAGCGTCAATATTTGACTGACAATAAACCCACAAAACATGAGAAGGAGAGGAGGTCGTGAGAGGAGTGAAAATTGAAGGTTAGGAAAGTACAAAGGTCTGTGTGTGGTGAAGGGCTTTCCAGGGATGAACAATAATAGAGGTTGAAGTATCACATCGGAGGACATATGACATCAGAGACGATGTGGCCGAGGTGATCGCACGCCCACGGCGCCTGTCTGATGGTGTGATGATGTCACACACTCTTCACCGACAGCATTCAGAGCCTTTGAAGTCACTGCAACAACAAAGACAGATCATGTTCTCGGAGATAACAACATACATTACAACAACAAAAGCACCATCTCCAAAGTTTCCTCAGTTGCATTTGTTCTAAAACACTATGTAAAAAAAAAAGTACAATATTTTTTGGTCATGTACCATAGTAGTATTTAAAGTACCTTGAAGTACCATGTAAATATCATGGTATATGACTATGGTAATCACTCAGTACCATATTTTATAGGTGAATCTCACTAAAACGGTCAAAGACATCCATTAAGATTTTTTTGCATTTTGATATTATTTCCATGGCAATTAAACACTCTTGACCTGCTAATTCTCTTTCTCATTACCTTAATGCAAAACATTACTGCAATGCAAATAAAGCAATGATTATTACTTAAATTGTGCAGATTGTGTATATAATGGTGTATTTTTTGTGTTACCTTTACGCTGATTATATTGTTTTAATCATTGTCTATAGAGTACATTTTTCTATTTATCATTTATGTATTTGTTTTTACATTGTTTATGTATTTACATTAAGGAGAATGTGGTGTACATGTGCATGTACTTAATTGTTATAAATAATAATGTCAATGCAAATCATTGTCCTAAATATAGGCTCCATATTATTTACGTGAAATGTCATTTCATATTCCTTTCTTTTGATTTTGGGGTGAAATATGGTGTGTTTTCATGAGATTCTCCCTGATTTCTTCTTATTAGGATATAATACTACTTGCTGTGAACTTGCCTGATCAGTTTGATCTGTTTGAGCTCGTCATTAACCGATTGACTTTGTTCTCAGATGAACTTCTGCTCTGAGAGGTGAATCTACCGTGAGAACAAGAGATGTGACGGGTAATCAGGTTTGATGTATGCATTGAAGGGTGTAAGTTCAATTGTGAAAATTAGCTGCTTCATTAACTGAGAGCAAATATACACACGTGCAAAAACACATGAAAATACATGAAATACATGTGTTTGAGCATTTATTCTGCAAATTAGGTGCCATGTAACAAATTACGACTTTATCATTTATTTTGTGTCTGTGTTTCATGAGTTGGCGTGATTAACAAGCATATTCCAATCTGGGCAAGCACCACATACGTTCCTGAGAAAATATTTTAGATAGCACCAGGGAATTCTAATACAAATCCCAGGTTAGGATATAAAATACGAGTTGTATTGCTTGCTTTGTTCAAGTATGCCTACTTATCAAGGGTCTTCAAGAGCTTTTCTGGAGCTGTCTCTAATGTCCATGTGTATAACTGCTATCAGACTGATTGTGTCTGTCTCTTGTTTTTAGGATTTCTGTCTCTCACTGTGTCTTTGTTGATGTCGTGGCATCAAACAGAAAAGCTTTAGCTGCTCTATCAGCTCACAAAGTCCACTGGAGATACTGATGTCTGCCCACACTGAGATACGGCAAACAGAGTTTCCACTGGGAAAGCCAAGCGTGAGTGAATGCATGCACACGGACACACATTATGGCTTATTCCACGAATAGGGTACGAACATACTTTTGTTTCAATATTCCATGTTCTTTATAGAGAAGGAGATATGAGATGTGATCAATTTAGTTTTCAATTTTGTTATTATTAACTTATTGTCATTATCAAATAAATGATATTTAGCTGTGTTCCATATTTTGCTTATAATTATGTTACTGATTTCCCTCCTACTAAAATAAACAACCTAGTCTCGCAGAATCAACGTTACTATAATAGTTTTATAGTTTACACTTTCACACAAATCACGAGAACAACAACAGATTAAGACTTTATTGTAGCATATTGTGCACTCTTTTGCTCACACACTTCTATCTTATGATATAGAAACACTATTACTATAACGCATCATTTGAAAAGTATACTGTAATGGGATTTCGACGGGCAAGGAGGAGGAGGCGAGAACCGGCTTGACAATATAAATAATATTTTAATTATAAACTTAAACAAAAGGACACAAACACACACACGACGGACATGTCCGTAAACGATCTCTCTCTCGTCGCACCACCGTCTGCCATCGGCCTTTATCCCTCTCGGAGGCATAATTATACTGATAAGGGACCGGGTGTGCATAATCATAACCCGGCCCCACCCTCCTCTGCCCTGCCACATATACATTTTAACACTTGTAATAGAGAGAGAGAGAGAGAGAGAGAGAGAGAGAGAGATGGAGCATGTACAATCACCTGTTGCCACACCCAATCAGAGATGCTGTCAGCTTTCTCAGTGGAAAATAGATGTCCAAGTGGGGGTATTCCTCTTTATTTCGCGGTAGCCGGTGTGCAAGTGTTGTTCACTATAGAAACAGTGTGTCCTCCGCCATTTTAAACAGTATGTATCCAATGTGGAAACTCCGATAAAAGGTAAACACTTGAGTTCTGTAATAAATCAGTCTGTTGTGTCTCTCAGCAGTGATGAGCCTTAATCCTGAAGTTGTCCATTTAAAGCCGATTAAAGCTTTTTCCTAGCTTTGGTTATGTATTAGTAATATGAGCGATCACGGCAGTTCTATGTAAACAATTACCAACGGATTCACTTTACGTCACCAACTGGCTCATATTACACACAAAAATGATCTTTTGCCACCACGTGCTGGCTAACATATGTAATTTCAGAAATAAAGACAGTAACTCCTAACAGATATGCACTACACTTACACTTTAGTTTAAAACAGCATGAACACGGAGTGATACACACACAGTGAAGCATCCGAGTGCTGATGCTGTCACACCATCAGTGCTCATGGAATGTCTCTCGTCCAATCAGATTCAAGGACTGGAACTAACTGTGGAATATATATATATATATATCCTACAGTAACACCTACAGTAGTGGTCCTAAGTTGACCTTCCCAATCATAAAGTTAATAATAATAAAAATTCAACGACCTTATGTAAACAGCATAGCCAAAAACTTCACAAGTAAACAAGGTTGGCAGCATCATGAACAACTGTCATAACAAACATCCTCAGCATCACTGTCACTGTTATGTGTATGTAATCAGATTAGTTACTTTTTTATTTCAGTACATTCAATTTGATTACAATATTAGTTGTATAATTTGTAATCAGCTCCAGATCACATTCCAGAAACAATCTATCTAACACTGTAGATATAAATATGAATTTATCAATAATTACAAACAAACATTTGGTTCCAAAATAGCTAGTTTCTACTGAGTGATTTGCTAATCTGTTACACATCATGGCACACTTATTATTAGTAGTAGTATTATTATTTATTTTATTAATTGTATTTAATACATTTTTAAGTTTATTGATTTTAACATTTATTGCAAGAAAATAACTAAATCAAATAAAGTCAGGTTTTTAACTGTATTCAGATGTCAAAATTATGATCATGTTGCAAAAGTTGTACTGACCCTTTGTTGAAAAAGAGGGAATTTTTCTTAAAACCCCTATTTTGCAGTATATTTGTTGAAAGTGGCTTTTATATAGGCACAACTCGTGTTCATTTGTCTACACACAAATACACAACCTCAACAAATGCTCTCAAATAAAAATAGCACTTTTCATTTTCATACCTTCTTCATACTCATTGAGTATTGTAATGCCTATAGAAGGCAATGTGATCTTTTGACAAACGATGCCCTTCCTGTCATCATACACACACATTCACAGTTTTAGGATGAAAACAGCGCTGAGCGAGTACAGTCAGTTTTACAGCGCTTTTTTTGATGATATTTACCATATCATCCTGCATGAACATTCTTAATTCATCAAAGTCAGTGATAAAGTCTTGATAAAGATGAGATACTGACAAACAAGGTGCACTAAGTTTTTTTTTCTTTGGCAAATACAACAGTGGTCTTGGACTTTATACAGACACTGTATTGATGCAGCTTCACACAAAACCAAAGGTCCCTGCAACACTGTTGTATATTTACATATTTGTCTATATCTAATACTATCTAATCCATTTTACTGTGTGAGAGACTTTGGTGTGTTTGCTGTTAGCATCTATATTTTAAAAACATTTGTCAGAAGTACTATTCATTTCTTTAGGTGTTAACCTATTTTTGAGTGGAAAAAATCCATTTAATAAAGCAATATAAGGCATCTCCGTTCAGAAATCACAGCCTCCACATATCTGAAAAACACTGTGTTGCTGTGACCCAGTTTCAAGCAGTCCAACGTTTATTATACCACACACACATACACCCCTCATATTCCCTGACAAACCTGTCTTCACAGTGACCTTGAGCCTTTGGCGAAGGTGTCTGGTGAAATTCAGCTTCACCGGAAAATAGTGTCTCGCCACCTTAATACATAAATACATACATTATTCGTTTACAGTTTTTCTCAGTCGCTTTGGCTCAGTTCTCAAATGAGAATTATATTATTAAGTTCAAACCTCTGAACAATTAGGTTCTTGTCACACCAGATTTGAATTCCTTATTCATTTAAGCATATTGCATGTGTTTTGGCACATGTGTGCAGAAGAGTAAGTACAACTGTCTACAATTTACACAATAACTAAATGCACATGTCTTGCTGATCAAAACTGATGAGTTGATTCTCAGTGAAACTGTCAAACTCTTCACAACTTCTAAACATTCTTTCATCATGTGAGCCATCACATGCAAAATTATTCATTCAGTTATCAAAATCTGTCAGACACACATGATTATTCCATACATATTTATGACATTAGATTTAGCAGATATATTTATATTTATGTCTGCTAAATCTCTGGCCAGACCAACAAGAGACAGGATGTCCACCAAGAAGATGGGAACTTGTAGTGTTACAGAATGTGAGGAGGTACAATTTATTGTTTTTTACAGAACTACTACATGTTTTTCATTGATGCGGGGTTGTTGTTGTTTTGTTTTGTTTATTTGCATGGATGTCATTTTGTGGCAATTTTCTGTTCACTATATATGACTTTACATGTAAAAAAAAATTGTAAAAATGGACATGCAAATGTGAATTTTCTGTTTACATGCAACACATTGCTACAAAAATGTATTTACTGTATACATACAAATGTGCATTTCCTGTGTACTACGGTATTGTACAGTATTGACTTTTCCCAGTAAACTTTTACCTACTGTTGAAATCGGTATCTGAGAAGCTCAGTGTGATTCACAATAGCCTTCAGCTAAACACAAATGCATTCTTGTATAGTTCAGTGAGCAGAAAGTGGCAATAAAATAGTACAACAAAAATTGTATTTGTATATAACAAACATTTCCAGGGTCGATTTCCAAGGTGAAAAAACATCTAAACATTTTGACCAGTACAGCTCACACGATGACAAAAAAATCATTTTGATGGCATTGACCGATTTACTGACACAATTTTTTTTAAAGCATGAATTAAATGTTTTGGATGAGTTACTACATTTTGCAAACATGCAATGAAGTTGTGATGTCCCATAAAACAGTTGTGACAACTGCCCTTACAGTTTATTTATCATTTTAAGGCATTTTCAAAAATGAGCCAAAGTGATTGAGAAAAAGTGTAAATCAGAGCACAGGTGTATTGCGTATGTAATTTGTGTAATTACAGACATCAGGAATGTAAATATAAAATAGAATATCGCAAATGTCTTATATTTGCAGTTTATAAGATCCCTATAAAAACAACCATAAGGCCACATAAGTATGGAATGGGGTGTGTTTAATGACAATCAAACAGACAGACAGACAGACAGAGAGAGAGAGAGAGAGAGAGAGAGAGATAGATAGATAGATAGATAGATAGATAGATAGATAGATAGATAGATAGATAGATAGATAGATAGATAGATAGATAGATAGATAGATAGGCAGGCAGGCAGGCAGGCAGGCAGGCAGGCAGACAGACAGACAGACAGACAGACAGACAGACAGAATCTGCATCAGAGCACTCAAACACCTGCGCTGGTCATCCAGTGAGAAAGGAACACACACAATGACGGCACATGCAGTTTTAATCACATCAGCTCTGACACAGTGACTCCTGCTACAGTGCTTCATTCATATATTTATCTGACGGAGGAATATAATGTTTACTGCTTTGAAAGGTTTGACCTTCTGATGACTTTCAGCTGAAGATCATCATGTCTGATATTCAGAGAGACACATGTTTGTTTTTCTATCATTGTAAGGACCTTCCTTTCACTTCTAATTTTTATTCTGTGCAATATTTTCTATTACCTAACCTGACCCCTAAACCCAACCCACACACAAACATTTCTGCATTTTATATATATATATATATATATATTTGAAAAAAAAAAAAATTATATAAATACCATGATATTAGGCCATATATGATAATGAATCATACAGTAATGTGGTATTATATCTGATACCATGCGTGTACCATGATACCGCCACAGTACTTTTTTGTGAGAATCACGATAACATCCTTCACTTTCTCTCTCTCACCAGAAAAGGTGAATTTCGGTGTGAAGCACACACACACACACACACACACACACACACACACAAAACACGGTTGCATTGCCATGGCGACCAGCTCTTGCTATACCAGTGCGAGATTAGGCCGCACACTGCCATTTGCATACAGATTGCCCAGCAGGTAGCTTGTTGTCATGACAACAGCACCTAGCATCCCAGCATCCCTAAGATGAGTGGCTTCATTGATAATTTCCCCCCAAAAATCGCCTCACAGCGTTATCAATGACAGACAAGCAGTTGAGATCAATAGCGTGTCTCTGGTCAGTTAAATGTTTTAGTCATGTAATTAAAACATGTTAAAGATTGTTCTTAACCTAAAACAAGTTCAATTTTGCAATAAAGTACATTTGCCACAAAATTAATAAAACAAAAATAAAAAGTTAATACGGTTTGCAAATGTAGACATTACATAAACATAGTATGTTTATAAAACTTTTTAACCCTAGAAAGCATATGATACTTTACTTTTATTAATAAATGTAAATGGTCATCACAGAAACCGAATCTTACATACTTTAATAAGAAATAAGTCATGAACAGTGGAGCCAGAAAGAGGGCACATTTTTGTTAAGCCTTGAATCTTCCTTTTTGATCCTTATTATTTAAACTTATTGAAACTGTCTATACTCCCTTTTTAAAAGCTCTTCTTTTTTTTTTCCTTTTTTTCCCTTTTTTGTTGTAAATTGGGCTGCTCCAATGTTGTATTTATTCCAGCAATAAATAAATAAACAGTATAATGGGCAATCTCCATGTTTGGTGGTAACATGAAATGTCTCAACAAACCATACCCACACAAATGCATAGATATATGCAAGTAAAATGTACTTTTCCTTTCTTTCTTTCTTTCTTTTTCTTTTCTTTTTTTTGCAAAACACGCTGCATCTGTATTGCTGTTGGTAGTGGTAAGGGATACTGAAAAATTAAAACAAACTAAGAATGTTGTGAAGCACATTTTATGCGTATACTTATAACCAAATGTTAAAATATTCAGTTCACATAATCAAAGATGCCTTAATTGAGGAAAACATGGAGTGTCAGATGGAAAGACCACTTCATGGATGAATGGATTATTTTGATTCACATACTGTACTGTAAAAAAAAAGTTATTTTATGAGTAAGTTATAAAAGTAATTTATGACCGGCTCCACTGTCTATAAGTGAGTTTGATTCTCCATGTGGATGTTGAAGTCACAGTTGAATTGACTAAAAGTTGAATTACATTATTTATGCTGAAGTTTTATTGTAAACTGACGTCACAGCACCACCTAGTGTCTCCGAGACACACATGAAACTTGTTCACTGTTTACTGTCATTTCAAAACTTTAACTTTTAAAATTCTTTAACAATCAATACATTTTGTGGGAATGTTAATAGTAATGAATTATTGATTAATAATGATATCTTAAAAAGCCCTCACAATATTACATTATTTTGGATTTAAAAAGGATAGTTCACCCAAAAATGAAAATTGTAATCATTTACTCCCATTTATGTTGTCCCAAACCATTAAGACTTTCTGCTACGGAACGCAAAAAGTAAATGTTAGGTAGTAGGTCAGTCTCAGTCGCCATTCACTTTCATGGTATCTTTATAGCATAAAATTAAAGTAAATGGTGACAGAGGCTTTCATTCTGCTTCATATCTCATTTGATGTCCCACAAAATTCACATTTTTGGGTGAACTATCCCTTTAAGAATTGAATAATCTCTCTACTTGTAGCATATAGAAAATAGTTTTATTTTATTTTATTTTTGCCTCGTGGCAGTTTTTATGGCTAGTAAAATATATAAAATCTAGGCCTGTCACCACAAAAGTCACATGGCATGTTTTCTATTCAGCACTGCACAAGCACACTATTTCATTAACTAAATAGATGCCCATGCTGTCTTGATCATCATTAACTGACACATTTTAAGGGTCTGATTTGTGTCGAGTCACCGTGAATCATATTGACATTGACGTTGTCATGAACTTATAACAGTTTGACCTCTGACTCCTCACAGCAACATGTTTATACCCCACTACAACACTTAACATGTACGAACAGCAGACAAACTACACCCTGGGGGCTGTTCAACCCCGTTTCGCGGACGTCCCAATGGGAAAAGTCCTGCTTCTCCCTATGGCCAGTCCACCCCTGGTGAGTTCACAGATTTACCTGAACAAAATACAACAGAACCTGAAGAATATTCGCATTGCTCTTTCAACAAATGTGGATGGTGAATGTGATTATCAAGCTCTATAAAGGACATAAAAGTTACAGAAAAGTTGTCTTTAAGGACATTTTTGATACAGTCATTTAAAAATATTAAATTCTGCTATATTGCAAGTCTTCTGAAGCCATTCGATAGCTTTGCGTGAGGAACAGACCTAAAATGTTGTCGTTATTCACTGATAATCTTGATGGCTTTACTTGGAATACAGAACACAAAATCTGGAGCAGCTTGAACATTCTTCAAAGCTTCTATTAAAAGTTTCTTCTATAGTTCTTCTGTTCACTGGAAGAAATAAAGTCGTACAGGTTTTGCAAGTAAATTATGTCATAAATGAAATTTTGGGGGGAACTATCTTTTTAAATGTAGAAGTGTTTAACTGTGTGTGTGTGTGTGTGTGTGTGTGTGTGTGTGTCTTTTTATCACTTTGTGGGGACCAAACGTCCTCATAAGGATAGTAAAACTTGAAATTTCTGACATTGTAGGGACATTTTGTCAGACCCCATGATGAAAACAGCTTATAAATCATAAGAAAGTTTTCTGTGAGGTTTAGGGGATAGAATATAAAGTTTGTACAGTATAAAAACCATTATGTCTATAGAAAGTCACCATAAAACATGGAAACCCAACATATGTGTGTGTGTGTGTGTGTGTGTGTGTGTGTGTGTGTGTGTGTGTGTGTGTGTGTGTGTGTGTTTCCTTACAGATGTTGTGTACATCGGTGTTCTCCACACACATGTAATCTGCAGCTGGGTCTGCTGTTTCTAAACTCCTAAATTTCAAATGTTTGCCACGAAAATCGTTGCAGCATCCCAAGAGAACGTGTTCCTCATGGAGGTAAATGGGTTAACGATGTGATGCTCATTTTTTATTTTGTTTAAAATAAATATTTAGATATTTAGTTTTTTCAGAGAATGTATTTTTAACATGTGTATTTCCTCTTACTGTACTGGCAGAGTTTTTATAGTCAAAACAAGTGAAGAAATCTACCAGTGCTGAAGAAGAAATCCAAAGTATTTAGAATACGTTACTGAACTTGAGAATTCTAACGGAATGTTACAAATGACATTTTACAGCATGTATTCTGTAATGGAATACATTTCAAAAGTAACCCTCCCAACCTTGTCTACCCTGCACTAGAGATAACTGGAAGCCACTCTCTGATTAGATATAAATATGCAATGTGATGAGGTCATGTATCAACAATATAGTTGTATATACTACAGTATATACTACTGTCTGAAACGATTGTCATTGCAAACCATTTCACATACACGTTAAAAAATATAGAAGGTAGTACATAGTAAATGCTGAGCAATATACAGTACGCTACATGAATATTCCGAACTTGAATAAAATAAAATGGAATTGAATGATTGGACTGATAGTGAATTAAAACGTTGGACTTTGTCGCCATCTGGTGGCAGTTACAGTAAGACGCACGCTGTGAGTGGAGAGACGCCGTCATGGTGATCTGTAGCGTTGGGAATATCAGTCACAACTGTACAGTGCCTCCCTCCTGAACATCACCAGATAAATATCTCTAAATATACCGGCTTAACTGACATGCAACTCTTATAAGAACTAACAAGAAGGAAACTTCAGAAGTAGTCTGACATTCTTCAAGGCAAGACAAGACAGAAGTAGATTCATAAATCCAAGCTGTTGTTTTAAAGCAGCACCTTCTTAATCTGAAATGTATATGAGAAAACATCACCCACATTCTGCATGTAAATGCGCCTGTAGATTTACTGTAGGCTTTAAATGCATGGAAATGCTAAAGAATAGAGGATCAGCATGCACATTGTCATAGCGAGTATAACTATATTTGCCATTTAAACCACCTACAAAAAAATGACATTAGTTGCAAAGGTAAAAAAAAAACTTAATGATGCATTTTAACAGACATTATATGCATGTATTGATTTGCTCAAAAGGTAGGTAAACAAACTGCACTTTTAAATCAGGAAACTTTACTGTTCAGTGGATAAACAGCGACACCTCACGTGATATGGTCAACATCAGTACTGCAATGGAAACAAAACTATTTGCTTCACTTTTGAAAAAAAAAAAAAAAATGTTAATGATGCATGTGTAAACTCGAAAAAGAAAAAGAAACACTTTTTTAGGACACTGTATTTTAAAGATAATTGTGTTGAAATCCAAATACATTTACAGATCTTTATTATAAAGGGTTTAAACAATGTTTTCCATGCTTGTTCAATGAACCATAAACAATTAATGTACATGCACCTGTGGAACGGTCATTAAGACACCAACATCTTACAGACTGTAGGCAATTAAAGTCACAGTTATACAAATTTAGGACACTAAAGAGACCTTTCTACTGACTCTGAAAAACACCAAAATAAAGATGCCAAGTTCCTGCACATCTGCGTGAACCTGTCTTAGGCATGCTGCATGGAGGCATCAGGACTGCAGATGTGGCCAGGGCAATAAACTCCAGCACTACACAGGGAGACATGAACGACAGCTGATCGTCCTCACAGTGGCAGACCACGTGTAACAACACCTGCACAGGATCAGTACATCCGAATATCACACCTGCGGGACAGGTACAGGATGGCAACAACAACTGCCCGAGTTACACCAGGAATGCACAATCCCTCCATCAGTGCTCAGACTGTCCGCAATAGGCTGAGAGAGGCTGGACTGAGGGCTTGTAGGCCTGTTGTAAGACAGGTCCTTGCCAGACATCACCAGCAACAGAAGCCCACCTTCGCTGGACCAGACAGGACTGGCATAAAGTGCTCCTCACTGACGGTTTTGCCTCACCAGGGGTGATGGCCTGACTCATGTTTATCGACGAAGGAATGAGTGTTACACCGAGGCCTGTACTCTGGAGCGGGATCGATTTGGAGGTGGAGGGTCCGTCATGGTCTGGGCGGTGTCACAGCATCATCGTATTGAGCTTGTCGTCATTGCAGGCAATCTCAACGCTGTGCGTTACAGGGAAGACATCCTCCTCCCTCATGTGGTATCTTTCCTGCAGGCTCATCCTGACATGACCCTCCAGCATGACAACACCACCAGCCATACTGCTCGTTCTGTGTGTGATTTCTTGCAAGTCAGGAATGTCAGTGTTCTGCCATGGCCAGCGAAGAGCCCGGATCTCAATCCCATTGAGCACGTCTGGGACCTGTTGGATCTGGGGCTGAGGGCTAGGGCTATTTCCCCCCAGAAATGTCTGGGAACTTGCAAGTGCCTTGGTGGAAGAGTGGGGTAACATCTCACAGCAAGATTTGGCAAATCTGGTGCAGTACATGAGGAGGAGATACACTGCAGTACTCAATGCAGCTGGTGGCCACACCAGATACTTTTGATTTTGCGTACGATGTCTAAAGGATGATTTTGAGGCAATTTGATCTAATTTTAATATATTTTTTAAATGTTGCAAATTTATGTATTTTTGTTTTGAGACAAAATACTTATTTATAATTTTCAATTTTGTTCAAAGGCAGTAAATCAAAAGTTTTTTTGTGTCTAATAAGTGAAAGGATATTATTTGGGGTAAAAAAAAGGCCCCCATATCATGGGATATATCAAGGTCATGGGATTTTAAAGAGTAGAATAGTATATTGCTAGGGTGTTGTTCAGGATGTTTACTAGACGGTTGCTTATTGAAAAGTCTCCACGGTACTATTGGTTTGATAAATCTGTCCAATCTTATAGAGCTGCAATGGATTTGCACCTGAAGCAGAGATACAATGTAAAACCATCTGATTTATAATGATTACATTTACACTTTTACAAATGTATCCTTCAAGGCTTTTCTTTTTTATTATCTGTCAGGTCAATAATTGTAATGTTACCAAAAACCCAACATGCATGATTGTGATTGATTGTTCCTATCCTCTGCAAGCTGCTTGGACACGCATCACGCATGGCTGCTGTCCCAGAACGAGGTCGGGGGAGGTGAAGATGGTGCGTGCTGAATTCGGTGTACCTATCGCGCATGTAGCATGCTCTGTAGAGAAGAAGCTGGGAGGAGGCGCTCTGCTTTATGCTTTTTGCATAAAAATATTAAATAATTTCTATATTATTATTTTTAAAAGCTATCTTAAAAGAATTGTTCATCCAAAATTGAAAATTCTCATTATTTACTCACCCTCATGTATTTTCTGCTGAACACAAAGATATTTAGAAGAATATTTCAACTCTTTTTGTCCATATAATGAAAGTGGAATGTTGACCAAAATATTGAAGCTCCAAAAAGCATATAAAGGCAGCATAAAAGTAATCCATCAGACTCCAGTGGTATTATCAGTGTCTTTAGAAAATTGGTTTTGAGTGAGAAGATACCAAAATGTAACACATTTTTCACTGTACATCTTGTCATTGCAGTCTCTAGGCACGATCGTGATTTCAAGCTTGATTACACTTCTGCATTTTTTTTTTTTTTTTGCCATTTTAAAATCACCGTTTTGCCTTCTACATTATTAATTTTAAACGGTCCTGCAGTATGATTAATTTGTTTTTTTAAGTGCAAATATCCCATGTAAAACGGTCAATTAATGAGGCCATGAAAAATGTAAACAATTATTTTAATGAGTTATGATACATGATTATTTAATACATCTTCCTGAGTATATGTCAATGCTGGACATGTCGATTCACCAAAAGTATTTGATGTTAACTGCCCTACCACTGTCGTTAATTTTACTGCTGCTTTGAAATGTTATTGAAACATTCTTGACTAAACATTTGTAGATATAAAAAAAAAATAGCTGCCCGTGGATGTTGCTAAATTGCCCACTAAGTGGCAGTGTTGGATAAGTTACATAAAAGTAATCCAAAGAACTTCTCTAAAATTATAATCAGATCACTCCATTGAAAACGTAAGCACATTTTGAGTAAAATATATATACAGTGAGGAAAATAAGTATTTGAACACCCTGCTATTTTGCAAGTTCTCCCACTTAGAAATCATGGGGGGTCTGAAATTGTCATCGTAGGTGCATGTCCACTGTGAGAGACATAATCTAAAAAAAAAAATCCAGAAATCACAATGTATGATTTTTTAACTATTTATTTGTATGATACAGCTGCAAATAAGTATTTGAACACCTGAGAAAATCAATGTTAATATTTGGTACAGTAGCCTTTGTTTGCAATTACAGAGGTCAAACGTTTCCTGTAGTTTTTCACCAGGTTTGCACACACTGCAGGAGGGATTTTGGCCCACTCCTCCACACAGATCTTCTCTAGATCAGTCAGGTTTCTGGGCTGTCGCTGAGAAACACGGAGTTTGAGCTCCCTCCAAAGATTCTCTATTGGGTTTAGGTCTGGAGACTGGCTAGGCCACGCCAGAACCTTGATATGCTTCTTAAAGAGCCACTCCTTGGTTATCCTGGCTGTGTGCTTCGGGTCATTGTCATGTTGGAAGACCCAGCCTCGACCCATCTTCAATGCTCTAAATGAGGGAAGGAGGTTGTTCCCCAAAATCTCGTAATACATGGCCCCGGTCATCCTCTCCTTAATACAGTGCAGTCGCCCTGTCCCATGTGCAGAAAAACACCCCCAAAGCATGATGCTACCACCCCCATGCTTCACAGTAGGGATGGTGTTCTTGGGATGGTACTCATCATTCTTCTTCCTCCAAACACGGTTAGTGGAATTATGACCAAAAAGTTTTATTTTGGTCTCATCTGACCACATGACTTTCTCCCATGACTCCTCTGGATCATCCAAATGGTCATTGGCAAACTTAAGACGGGCCTTGACATGTGCTGGTTTAAGCAGGGGAACCTTCCGTGCCATGCATGATTTCAAAGCATGACGTCTTAGTGTATTACCAACAGTAACCTTGGAAACGGTGGTCCCAGCTCTTTTCAGGTCATTGACCAGCTCCTCCCGTGTAGTTCTGGGCTGATTTCTCACCTTTCTTAGGATCATTGAGACCCCACGAGGTGAGATCTTGCATGGAGCCCCAGTCCGAGGGAGATTGACAGTCATGTTTAGCTTCTTCCATTTTCTAATGATTGCTCCAACAGTGGACCTTTTTTCACCAAGCTGCTTGGCAATTTCCCCGTAGCCCTTTCCAGCCTTGTGGAGGTGTACAATTTTGTCTCTAGTGTCTTTGGACAGCTCTTTGGTCTTGGCCATGTTAGTAGTTGGATTCTTACTGATTGTATGGGGTGGACAGGTGTCTTTATGCAGCTAACGACCTCAAATAGGTGCATCTAATTTAGGATAATAAATGGAGTGGAGGTGGACATTTTAAAGGCAGACTAACAGGTCTTTGAGGGTCAGAATTCTAGCTGATAGACAGGTGTTCAAATACTTATTTGCAGCTGTATCATACAAATAAATAGTTAAAAAAAATATATATTGTGATTTCTGGATTTTTTTTTTTTAGATTATATCTCTCACAGTGGACATGCACCTACGACGACAATTTCAGACCCCTCCATGATTTCCAAGTGGGAGAACTTGCAAAATAGCAGTATGTAAGTATATATATATATATTTATATTATACACACACACACACACACACACACCTACCTTGTTAATGGTCACACGCCCCATCACAGAAACAGAACAATTCACATTTTAAAATTACACAAATTTTAGTAATATTAAATAAATATTAGTAACCTACTTAAAAGTAATGACTTTTATTGAAAGTCAGTAACTGTAATCTGATTACATTACTTTCGTGCCTAAAAGTATTTAAATTACAGTAATTTGGTTACTCCAGCTTTCAAATAGACTTTTCTACACTGCGGATCCATTCATCAAATCAGAGATGTCTAATAAACCAACAGTAGACAGGACAGGTGCTTGACTCCTTTATTACTTCACTCTTGAATAACACCAGAATGATACAATAGTTTACTCTTACATTTATGATTACATCTTGCAACACAAAGCAGGTAGACCTAAACACACGCACATACACACAAACATTCTGGAGCAGCAAACAGGAACAAGTGCGACATTTGATGGGGAGGGGGCAACGTGACCCTTGCTGCCCAATCAATATTCATCTCTCCAGCTCAGAGAAAATATTTTTTCCTGAAACTATCTTCAACCATGATTTTATTCTTCTTAAAACACAAATAAATTGATTTAAATTGAACTAACGTGGGCATTCCAACATTAACATTTCTCTTGGGTAAGCCAAAAATATATTTATGTATAGCATTGGTTGCCCTGTCTGGGGAAAAAAAAAAAAAAAAAATAAAATAAAATGCACTCAGTCAAGTTTAACACAGAATGTAACAGTTTGCAGCACATTTGGGAGTGTGAACACTGTGCAAATAGAGCAAACAGAGTAACACCACAAAAACTAGTTATGCGTGAGCCCCTCGCCACTCAGAGAGACAGCGGAAAACTGGTTTTATCAGAACCGATGCAATTTAGGAATTTCACAAAGCTGCTGTTTGTTCTATGGATGTGCATTCTAAACAAGGAATGTTTTGTACAGTACAATCACTGTTCACTACCTGTCTCTATGCTTAAACAGGCACGCAGACAGCTCTGATTTAATTTCTGCAGAGTAACACATCTGTGGATAAACATGAGACTATAGATGGCTAATGCACCATTGAGACTGGAAAGCAAATATAAAGTGAGAACAACCAATCAGGTGAGAATAAAATGTCTAAGTGATGATGGTCCACTGGCCTGTTGGAGAAGTCAGGCTTCTGTAATTTTACTGCCTGGACCCAAGCAATGATATCGGATAGTTGGTCTGGAAAGCTTGAAAAAAAAAAAAAATTGAGGGGGGGGGGGGGGACACGAGGGGAGCAATGGAAGGAAAACGGAGAAGTTCAGCCACATAACATTTACGGCACTGGAACGACACGCATGGTGTTGGTGTAACCAGACCCCGGGCGCCAACCGGTCAGGACAATGACAACATCACCGGTCTTGAAGAATCCACGAGCCTTACCTGAGACAGACAGGTGGAAAAATTTGTGGTCAAATGCGGTCACATTTACAAGCCAAATTGACAGTGCAAGAGAGGATGTTGGTTTGTTATGTACTGAATAAGCAAACTATTAGTCTGTTTACATGAAAGCAGGTTTTACAATTAGATTTTTTGAAATCTGTTTTAGTCTAAACTGTCAAGATTGGTATTCTAGTAGTTATCATCCAGGATGCAACATGCATTTAACGTCATAAATAATAGCTAGACTTGATTGCTTCTTTAGTAGTATGGAAATATAGAAGTGCAAAATACAGTAGCGCCTCCATCACTTATATAGTCACATATGCCTCATCAATACCAGACACTGAAGAAACAGATTTACGTTGAGCACTAAAGATTTCAAAAACAAATCCAATCTGTGTACAGGGCAAACACAGCCCAACTCTGCAACCACCACAATGATGTTCTCTCTCCATCTCTTACCGACTTCCATGGCGAAATTGACTCTCAGGTCTACGTCTTCGGCCCACACATCATGGGAGGCGTTGTTGTAGAATATGGGGAAGATACCACGGTAGAGGTGAGCCTGACGGGCTGTCTGCTCGTTACGGGTCACAGCTATGATTGGGGCACGGGGGCGGTACCGTGAGATCAGGTGAGCAGATCTGGACAAGCAGAAGATGTTGATGAACATTTGTTTACCATAGAAACATTCTGTGAAGCAGATGGTTTCCAGATAATATACATTTTATTCTGTCAGGCATTAAGGAACTATGCTAGTGCGTCTTTATGGTCTGCTCAGAAAGTGCCACATAATTGCCATTATTAGTGGTCGACAAATATATAAAAAAATAAATAAATAAAAAAAACAACCCACGCAGTGGCCGATAAATCGGCTGATATTAGGATTTTTTTCCCCGCAGCTTGAGTTTAGTTTAAGGGCGTGAGGGCACCGAGAATCATCTACTTACATGTGTAGGACCGTCTGAGACATGTAAATGTCAATTCACAGTTCGTTTTGTAATTACGTGTCATCGTCTTACTGTAGATTGGTGTGCAAAACAGATTCATTTGAACGCACATTCTCGTGCTCATCTGCATTCGCAAGCTTTCAATTCAATATCGATTCATATGGGGATATTTAAATTATAATGTCCCTTTCGCTTACATATGAAAAATTCTCTCACAGCTAATGCTGTTAATTATACAGGGGACCTTCTAACTAGGCACATTATAAAATGTAATTTTACAAATGATTTAATTTTTCTCTCATCTGTCCTACGCATGATTAGAATTAAATTGATTAGTTTTTTTTTTTTTTTTGATCAACAACTGACTAGAGAAAAGTTAGATTAGTAAAAACAAATAAATCTGTTATGATAATGAAAAAAGATAAATAAAACTATCATATACAGTCTGTGAATATGCGGATACCTAGTTTAAAAAGATTTAATAAACAACCTCACAAAACTTAAGCAAATCCAGCATTGTTTTGTTATTTTGTAAGAAAATGCAAATGCTAATATATACACATATCATCCATGTTACTGGACGATTGCGTGTACGGTCATTTCATTCTTCCTAATATATAAATTTGTTCATGTGCAAATAAATTAAAAATCATTTGAGGACTAAAGAGAAATCAGAAGAAACCGTATAAAAGAATCTTTAAACAAATATAAGATTGCATTTGAAATGGTAGATAGCAAAAGATAAATTATTGTGTGAAATTAAGTTATAGTGCTAAAGAGTTTATTATTGTTTAGCAATTTTATGTTATTTATTATATTAAATCGTGTGATCAGCATTGTATCACCCTGCTCTCTGGATATTGGCATTGTCCATTAAAAACCTCATGTTGGTCGATCTCTAGCCATTATCACATTAACTATAAAGATAACATGTTCATGGACAACTATTATTAGAAACCATGTGCCAGTTACCTACACTTTAAACCCACTCATACAGAGAATTGTGCATGAACATACTGACCCCAGTGAAAATCACGTGACAATCAAATTATTAACAGAATGTTAAAAGCTGTACACCAATCTATTCTGCTTGCTCTTCTCTTGCAGTCCACGGACACTCACAGCTCACACTCTTCACATACATTCAGGGGGAAAAGGGTCAGGGAATGAAAATAAATGAACTGATGTAATATTCCTAGATAACTGCCAGTTTGTTTGGTCGCAAGACTGAAGGCAGCAAAAGCATGTCTCTCTAATTCCACCTACCTGATATCTCATCCTACCCTTTTTACACTTCAGTTGCTCAATCGGCTAACTACTTTAGGACACACCCCACATCATATTACCTATTCATTCAATCACATCTCACCTCAAGCCCCTTCCACACACACACCAACTTTTTTCCCCCTCAGGAAACACACTTCGAAGCATAACGCTCCACCCCTCCCACTTACCTGTTCGCTCTCTCACTTCAGGACCCTCTAATATTACCTTCCAGTCTTGGTGAGTATTATAAGGGCACTGGCGCAGCATTTGATGGAGGACTCAACGGCGCCAACGGCAACAGCATCTGAGGGGTCATGGGTCAGACGGGAGGAGCGTCTCAGCTCCTCAAACAGCTGCTTGTGGAACATGGCTGCCTCTGCCTCTCGAGCAATCTGACAGCACCACCCGGTGGATGGAGGGAGGGGGAATGGAGGGGTTACACACAATCATACTATCAACCACACAGAGAGAGATAGATAGAGAGACATGTGCCAGAATGTTTACGCTAGTCCTGATCTGTACTTTGCCACCACTTTTCAAATTTTTTCAAGCCAATTTAAAATTGTAAATGAATATGTTTGGTTGGAAATGTGGAGATATGCAGGCCATATTTTACCCCAAAATCAAAATAAGGAAGTTATATCTTGCTTAAATTAAGAACCATTTGAGGAACCTTTAGATCTTTTGCATTGTGCTGTTACACCTCCAAACTCTCATAAACATAATATGAATAATAATAAAAAACATCAAATGTTATCATCATCATCATCATCATCATGGTAGGATGTGTTGAACTGCCTTTTACATTTTTATTTTAAAAAAGTCTATGCAAAATATATATTTTTTAAAAAAAAAATTCCTTTAGGTTTTTGTGAGATTCACCCTTTCTAAAGTTACATAAAATTGCCAACATACATAAACATTCACGGTTTTCCATGCGTCTCATTTCTCTCTCTCTCTCTCTCTCTTCCAGTCCTCCTCTGTCCCTACTCTCCCTACTCCCTCCCTGATAGTGACG
This sequence comes from Moxostoma hubbsi, assembly GCA_032164185.1. NCBI lineage: Eukaryota > Metazoa > Chordata > Actinopteri > Cypriniformes > Catostomidae > Moxostoma > Moxostoma hubbsi. The sequence continues at coordinate 7,913,408 of JAVLUX010000019.1, forward strand.
TTGGGTATTCCAGAATTTTCCACATTATCTTCATGCCGCCTGCCTACCTGCCAGACCCCGTTAGGACTATAAACCCAGAGGCCAGGATTTTATAGGAAGCCTCCACGGCACCGATGGCGATGGCCTCGGTGGGGTCGGTAGAGTGGGGCGTACAGCGCCGCAGGTCCTCAAATACCTGCCGGTGGAACATGGCCGCCTCTGCCTCACGAGCAATCTGATGCAGTTAGCACACAATGCAACAAGCAAAACAGAGACAGAGAGAGACACACAGGTGTGGAAGAGAGAAAGATGAAGTGTGAGTCAAGGAACAGAATGATAGCAGATAGAGATGGGAAGATAAACAGAGGAGATGTGGTGTGGAAATGAACAGATCAAGTGTGAATCAGGAGTAAGAAATTGGAAGGAGAGAGAGAGTATCGTAGAGAAAAAGGAAACAAAGAGAAGGATATTAGCACAGGAGCAGAAGAAAAAGGTAGGTAGAAAAAACAAAATGAACATTAAAACAAATACAAGTGTTTTTCCCTTACAGTAAATACAAATTAATATAAATTAGCAAAATATGATTAAATTATTTTGTGAATTTTCAGCTCATCATTTTAAAATCAAGAACATATATTATTTAAAAGGAAATCAATCTGAATTGGGATATCAGGGCTGAATGAACAATATTTTAAAAAGACAAAAATGTTCAGTATCAGAAAATACATTCAGAAGATGATATAAAAAGAGAAAGTGGCTGGAGATCACACAAGTGGAACATGCAAGTAGAAATGAAGAAAAGACTGTGAATAAGATATTAAGCATGCCGCTTTTAAACTGAGCTTGAACTTACAAATATTTAAGGAGCAGCATGTCAAGTTTTGTTCTCTATCATGTTACTCACCATCAAACTCATATTCTTTTAAAAAATACGTTTTTAAAGGTTTGGATTAGGGATGCACATTATAATCGGCAGCCATATTGGTATCGGCCGATAAATGTGAATTTTGAAAGTTAATGGTCCGATAAGAAAATTAGGCAGCTATATTAAAGCCGATAAATTATGGCTTTTTCATGCACACACACTACTCACCATGAGGGTTTTGATTGGGGCCTTCTGCATGATGTGACAAGTCAGCACGCAGCAGACTTTGCTTAAAAAGATCATACTGGATCTAAGTAAACACTCAATTTTACCATGCCACACATGCATTTTGTTTATGCTGTTTGTATGCTAAAGCATATTGTCATGTTTAAAGAGAGTTTTTTTGCATTCCTTATTGTATTTTTTTGACAGGTTGTGCTGTATTTATAGAAGTGGCTCACACAAATGAATTCTAAATTGCAATCAATACACTTTTTAAATAAAGTTGACCACAGCAATGCTTTTTCTTTGGATGTTTGGAACTTTATTTACCTGATTCAAAGTAGGCTAGATTTGGTAAATGATTATGGGAAAAGATTTAGATGTTTCCTTGCAGGAAGTTTGTCCACTGTACATGTTTGATTTCATTTGAAGTGGCTTTATAGGCAGAGCTTTTTATTTTATAATCAGGCACACAAAATTTAGATTTATACCAAATTTAGATTTATTGGCAAATATATCAGTTATCGTAGCAGCCAAAATGTCCATGTCAGTGCATCCCTAAGTTTGGAGGCAAGTATGTGATATATTTTTTTCTTTTAGTTGAACTTATTCTTTAAAAGGCACTTCTAAAGATTGTTTGAAACTTGTTGGGGAGTTAATGGCCATATCTGTAATGTCAGGGCATTTGTCAAGTTATTATTGGTAAATAACTGTCAACAGAAAGCACAGTGCAGTTTTAGACTAATATAACTTGTATTTAACTAGCTCATCATGATCTGGCAGATAGAGCGAAGAAAAAAAAAAAAAAAAAAAAAAAAAAAAAAAGACAAATGCTCAGGGATAATCTCAAGAAAGGGTTCAAATGGACCATGAGCTTCAGCCAATGGCTGTTTTCATTGACTGACCCTGACACAATGCAGACAAATGAAACAAGCATATAAAGAATGCACATGCGAATATGAAAAATGGCAAGAATGAAGTATGAGGTAATATTAAAATATCTAAGGTAAGATTAGTATTAGATAGTACAGCCGTGGCCAAAAGTATTGGCAGTGACATGAATTGTGTGTTTCGCAAAGTTTTCTGCTTCAGTTGTCGTGATGTTGATTCACATTGTTTCTAGATTATTGTGCAGAGTGATTTGCATTTTAAATAATTGCAAAAAGCTTCCTTGGCCAAAAAAAAATAAAAAATTACTTCCATCACAAAAACCCAAATTTCAATGATTTTTGGCCCTGGCACAAAATGACCAGCTAACATCATTTCACCAATCATATCAGCAGCACCTCGGAAAGTGTGAACGAGTACTAATCAGGTGAAATTATACAAGCAGACGGATTGCTATAAAAGGAGGGAAGAAGTGCTTCCAATCGTTGTGTTCTTGTTGGCAATGGTTCCCTCTAAAGAAAGACATGCAGCCATCATCGCTTTGCATCAAAATGGCACCTGAAAGAACCATATATTGGATCTTCAAGAACTTCAAGGAGAGAGGTTCAACTGCAGTGAAGGCTTCAGGACGTCCCAGAGCGTCCAGCAAACGCTAGGACCGACTCCTGAAAATTAAATTGTCCAGAGAAGAAAAGGTGAACGCTACCAGTACCGCATCCTGAGACCATCAATGTGTGTGGTTGCTTTTAATCCAAGGGAGTGAGTGGGTTCTCTCAAAATGCCATGAATAAAGAACGGTATCAGAACGTCCTGCAAGAGCAACTTCTCCCAACGACCCAGGAGCAATTTAATGAGGATTCGTGCATTTTCCAGCATGATGGAGCATCATGTCACAAGGCAAGAGTGATAATGAAATGGTTCGAAGATCATTATATTGAAATTTGGATCTGTGGACAGGCAACTCCCCGGATCTTAATCCCATTGAGAACCTGTGGTCAATCCTCAAAAGGCGAGTGGACAAGCAGAAGCCCACAAACTGTGATCAACTCAGAGCACTAATAAGGCAAGAATGGATCACCACAGTCGGGATTTGGCCCAGAATCTGATATCCAGCATGCCAGAGCGAATTGCAGAGGTTATGAAGAACAAGGGTCAACCACTGTAAATATTGACCAGGGTTTTTCCTGCATAAAGAATTACTAGGCGGCCGCCTCCGTCAAATTTAGTGTCACTATTACTGTCTACAAAACTCTGGTTGGTTTCTATGTGGAAAACACTAACAAACGTTGCACTCGGTGGATTGTCATTTGTACAAACCTCGGCAATAATAATAAATTAATTCCGTTGTCGAATAGTGGCTTGATGTCATTTAACATAACTTCAGATCATATAAAACTATAATGACAACACACAAGCTGCTTCAACCAGTCGGAGAAGAGAACCAATCTGAGCGGTATTCAAGACCGGGAGAGATTTAAAGTTCTGCCGGTTGATACGCACTCTAACACGGAGACGCTCATCTCTCACCCCCGCTGTCTGCAGCTTGCAATGTGTTGAATCATTGATGAGATCATGAGAAGATAAATCTTATGTGAAAAATAACACCAAAATGACAACAATAAAATTTGTGTGTGTGTGTGTGCGCGCGCGTGTGTATGCATGCATGCGTATCTATCTTTTGGATAGACAAGATTGACAAATGCTCATCAATAATACTCTTATGGCTAAAATTTTTAGTGTTCAGTGACTAAAATATCAACAGTTTTCATTGACAAACTACATTAAAAAGCTCAGACTTTGTCAACTAAAACTTGACTAAAAAAATAAAAATAGGATAAGGTTGACTAATTATGATAAAAACTAAAAAAGGACATTTGACACAGGATTAAGGCGAAAACTAAATTAAAAAACAGCTGACAAAATTAATACTAGTATTCAGTTGCCAGGTTATTAGTAGTTTATTAACGCAAAGCCAACGTTTGTGTTTTTAACGTCACTTTTTTGATCAGTATGGTACCACCTCCGCCTCATTTTGAGCCAGGAAAAACCCTGTTGACTCTTTGCATATATTGAATGTTTTTGCCAATAAAATGAAATGCTGAAAAACACAAAAACTACAAATACTGAAGCAGCAAAATTTGAAAAACACAAAAATGACACTACCAATACTTTTGGCCACGGCTGTATATCTAAGGTTAGTATGAAAATATATATTCAAAATTAGTATGTAAGGGGGATTTATAAAATGAGGTAAACTGGTCAAATGTTACACTCTCTTTCTGACAGTGTTAATGTGTTTAGTCAGTAGGGGGCGCTCACCATATGCTGGGTGCGCACTGCCTCCAGGGGATAGTCTCCCTTTGCTGTTTCGCCACTCAACATGATGCAGTCAGCTCCATCCAAAACTGCGTTGGCCACATCGCTGCCCTCAGCACGAGTTGGGCGAGGCTTCTTAATCATGCTCTCCAACATCTATTCACACATATACACAGAGCCCAAGTAGTTTTAGCTGGTTGTTCATTGTTCTATTCACTGAAAAGCCAACAATTGTAAGAACATTTGCACATTTACTTGCATTGGAACAATTAAAGGCAACATCAATCCTATATACACTACTAAAAAATGAAATGATTCATCAGTCCATGTTATTCTGAAGTAAAAACATGTTTGCTTTAACCATTATTTCTCGATGAATATGAAGAGTCACTCCAAAATATGTCACATTATAGAGTCTAAAATGTAATAGAAATGCCATTTCAAGTACTTTTAAACCCTTCAGGAGGTATATAATATCAAATGCCTCATTTATTGCCTCTGGAACGGTACAAGAATGCATGGTGATAGGTAAGTTGGCTGACCTGCGTGGCACAGATGATTGGCTTTCCTGCTCTGTTGCAGCGACCAATCATCATCTTCTGGGCCAGGAACACCTTTTCTGTCGGGATTTCGATACCCAGGTCACCACGAGCAACCATGATGCCATCACTAGCCTCCATGATCTCATCAAACCTGACAAATATGGAGACGCAGTGAAAATATAAATCATATTTTAAGCATCTTGGGTTTGGGACAACCCAAAGTGTCAGCAATATAACAGATGAATTGTTAAAACTAGTTCTCCAACCTTTTTGTACACGTCTGTAAAAACAGGATTAATTGGCTCACCTGCGCACACCTTCATGGTTCTCCAATTTGCTGATAATCTTAATGTTCTTGCCCTTCTCTCCCAGCACCTTACGGACCTCATGTACATCGGCTGCTTTGCGGATAAAGGAGGCAAAGATCATGTCTACTCCCATCTCCACACCAAACAGCAGATCTTTGATGTCCTTATCAGACACAGCAGGCAGGTCGACTGCAGCCCCGGGCAGATTCACACCCTTCTTGCTGCCCAGAGAACCACCATTCTCAATCTCACAAATGAGATGGTCAGAGCCTGAGGAAAGAGCTCATTCATGCATCAAGCAGACAAAGACAATTTCCCCCCCCATAGACCGTCACAGTACCATTCTTTTTTATTTTTTAGAAATAAACTTCACCACTCACCAATCTCCAGAACTTGGAGGGAGATAAGACCGTCATCAATGTAGACCTTACTGCCCACTTCCACCACCTTTGTGATGTTTTTGTAGTCCAGCCAGAGGTTATCCTCATCACAATTCTCCATGAAAGTATCGTCTAGAGTTACTCTGATCTTATTTCCTTTCTTCAGCTCGACCTCTGCTGTGCCGCTCTGGAACAGATGGACAAATTCTAATTAAAACTATGAAAACTAATACACCAGGGGCAAATTTTTGAGATTCAAGAGGTATCACTGTAAAGCCCTTTTCGGACAGGATTAGTTTCCCCAGACATGGGTCTAAAGTAATAATTGCTAGGGACGTCTGTAATGTTTACCATTGATTAGCATGGGATAAGTGATTTCTGTATAAATTGCAGAGATGGTGTCTACTGCATATAAACACTGATGACACACTTAACTGACCCCTCAGAAAAAAAACATCAGGAATATCTTGCAAAATACAAAAATAATCTGTCTTCCGTTTTTTTCCATTTCGAAAAAAAAAAAAAAAAAAAAAAGGAAAATGAAAAAAATCGTCTTTTTATTTATCAATTATTTGCCTTGGTAAATTATTCACTAAAACAGGTTTTTTTCCCCCCTTTTAAAAAAATGCATTTGGAAAATTTATGTTCGAGTAAAAATGACCTCAAAACTGATTTACAATTTTCCAATTATCAGTCACTCATCTCCATCATAGCAGTTAGAGTCTGCGGTGACACCGTGTATGGAACAGAAATAAGTAAACTCACCCCTTTGATGAGACCGGTCCTGATCTCCGGTCCCTTGGTGTCCAAGGCGATTCCCACTGGTCTGTACTGAATGCTGCCTGGCTCGAAGCTGGCACAAGCCTCACGCACGTTTCTAATTGTTTCACCGTGGTACTGAAAGACAGAGAGAAAGAACATATCAGCCATTAACAAAACAAGAAGTTTAGAGTTCAAATTATGAAATTCTGTAGAAGAAAATGCTTCAGTACATTAGCATTTATAGTTTAATAACAGTTTTGGTGTGTATCTCACCGAATATCATATCCAAGCCTAATTGAAACTAAACTGCACAAATGGAGATGTTATTTGTGTTACAGAAAAAGGTACACGTGCACTTGAGTGACATGCATTAGTATGATTATTCCCTGACAACACTGGTTAAGACATTTTAATATTCTTTTAACACACTCAAACACACATGCAACTAAGCAATGGTTAAGGCTGATCACAGAGGATTAATTAAATTGATTGAAAATACAAAAAAAATTCAGTAACGCATTTGTTAATATTGACTTTTTCAAATAAATTATTTATTCTTCAAACTGTGTTCATCCAAGAATCCTTTACTTTCAGGAATGCAAATGTTCGGCATATACTGTTCATTAAAGATGCTAGTTTAGGACCTGTGAGGAGTCTGTCAAATTAGTGACTGATGTACTTGTATTCTTGTTGTGCATCTGGGTTGTCAACTTCAGTCCCAATGAAATCAAGTGTTTTATTTTCTTAAGTATACTTAAGTATTCTTAAGTATTATGTAACATTTTCTTATGTGTAGACTGGAGTAATGGCAGCTGAAAATGGGGCTTTGCCATCATGGATAATAACTGAATTTTATTAATAATAAAAAAAAAAATAACATCTCAGATTATATCTATGTAATCTATAACCACATTACACTTCAGAAAAGAAAATTCTTGCTCAAAACAGAACACATCTTATTATTTTCTTAAAAAAAAAAATCTAGCCAAATCTACTGGATATTTTCCTTCCTTTTAATGAATTGCCATTTGCTGTCAGCCAAGCAAAACCACGTGCCCAGCATTGCACGAGTGTGTCACGACTGCAGAACGGACCACCAATACGAATGGCTCAGCATTTATTTGTGCATTAATTTACACACTTACGTACTTGTGGATATATTCTGAGCAAAGAATCCTGCATTTTTGTGCATTCTTCTTGTGCGTGGATTTGTAAATTGAGTGCGTGTGGATCTGTTGCATACATGTTTGGATTGGTTGCCCATGGATTCCAGCATGCACCTGTCAATCAGTTTCGTGAATGTGTTCTGGCCACTTACGATGGTCAACATTGGGCAACCACAGATGCAGAAGATCCCACGCATTTGTGCAGAACCCGCAAAGCTTTTATAGTATATTAAGTGGAGAAAAATCTAGAAATACTCTATATTCCCCTAATAAATGTAGCCAGTTTGTAGCCAAGAAATTCACTCAGGAAACTCTGTTACCCTGCATTACTCCCCCCCGGTTGCATGTGATGTGACCAAATATAGAGATAATTAGTTAGTTTGCGTGCATGTGTGATAGTAGCTCAATGAGAGCTATTTAATGACCATGCTGTAAAGATTTTAATAAAATAATAAAAGCAGATTAGATAAGTACCGTGCTCCGTGGCGATGGTCTCATGATATGTCATTGGGTCAAAATTCTATTGTTACTTTCCCTTCATTAGCTCCCATTTAAATAGAGCTTGACCTCTACATAAACTCAAGATCATACTGTTGGGCAAACAGGCCACACATGGGCCTTGTGTGGACAAGCATAGTTTAATTAGGAGTGTGAAATGTTTGTATTATAAGAATAAATTAGTTTAACCCAAAGCCCTGAGGCCTGTTTCAACACCAGGTGAGCGAAGGCGCATTAGGGATGACTTTCAGGTACAAAGGGATAAATGAGCCCAAAGACTTGTCCATGCATGAAACTTGGACTTAAGAATTTAACATGGATCCTTATTAACTACATTTAGAGAATTAACATTTTTCAAATGTATTTTAGATAGTTTGGTTCTAAAAGAAGGTGAATTCCACATGTTTCATGAATTCAGTTTGTTATTTAAGTGGAAAAATTAAATGTCCACGTTCATTTACTGAAAATATGAATCATCCATGTACTTCTCTGCTTGGTATTAAACAGGAGGGACATCTTGACATCCATTTACACTTTAGACTTTGACCTGCAGTTCTTGAAATGATGATCCCTCTTAATTCCACTAATGAAACGGAGGAACCCTCCGATTTTTACCCTGAATTGACCTTTCTGCAGATGTGTTATAAGACCTGGTTCCAAGCAGGCCATAAGGTCAAGCAGGTTCTACTCAAGACACACTTGTTTATTGAATTTTAAAGCAAAAGAAATTCACTGTAACAATGAAACTAGTCTCATATACAGCAGCTCTCCAGAATGTCCTTCAGGAAGGAAGAACTTCCACTCCTTTACGCTGCTCAAATGTGATAAACTCTCCACTAGAATAGCAGATAAACTATTTATAATGGTAAGGCTTAGAGTGTGCAACTTAATCCACAGTCTCTGAGGATTTTAATCCTGGCTGAATGAAGTAACAGTCTCTTTCAGCCTACAAACTTGACTTGAGGAATTTCACGTATGTGGTTCTGTAAACGGCAAGCTTTTTAAATGTTTAGATAGACACTTTTAGCATAATTTTGGGCACAGTGAATAGCTTGTACACCAACAGCATACCTAATGCTTGATATATGAAATAAAAGCAAGAGTGTAAGATAGAGGAAGACAAGCACAGATTAATTATATGTAGGCTACCTCATGTGAGCCATGAGAGAAGTTCATTCGGGCGATGTTCATGCCAGACTTGATCATCTCCTTCAGCATATCCACAGTGCGGGAAGCCGGACCTGAGGTCACATGACACAATAAACCATCACATCCTGGTCTTAAATTAATACACACATAATATGTCTAATACCTGACGGATATCACTGAAATGGTTTCTGAAAAAAAAAAATAAAGCAGCTGACTGCAGCCCACGCATGACAGCCAATCAGAAAACTTGGAGGCACTAATAAGACTGGATCTGTATTATTAAACCTTTAATTTGCACAATCCTCCAAAGCATTTACTTGCATTATATTTCTCCCAAATTACAAAGCTGTCTAATGTTTGAATGTGCTGTGGCAGAAAGAATAACAGCCTACAAGTTCAAAGAAATTACAGATTGCACCTGAAAACCTGGGTCTAAAACCGCCTTTAGGACATTTTTTTCAGAACATCAGTATGTGAACGTCCACTGACCGATGGTGCATATGATTCCAGTGTTACGGGCGATGGTTGGCTCAGAGTCAATGTCCAGCAGACACATGTGCTCCAGGAAGGTGTCGGCCATGGCAGCATTGAGCTGCTGAGTCTGGATGAAGGCAGAGCCCATATCCTGAGCTTTAGTGTGAGACATGCTTGAAGAGACGGGTAATGTCCTGCGCAGAGAGAGACAGAAAGATCAATGAGATGACATGATCAGTTAAAGTCTTACATGTATGCATGTTTAAAAGATTCAGTTGATCAGCATTCTCATAATGGACTGAACATAACTGCAAACAGACTCGAAGACATTGACTTCAGCTTAATGACATAAACAGTGCCAGGATCTCCGTTCATCCTGAAGAGTTTAAGAGGAGCCATAAAGAAATACTTTGCTAAGAATTTCAAGCCAATTAAAGTCAGCAAAAGAGTTACAATCATGCCAGCTCCTCTGTAATTTAGAACATGTGGACTCTCTGCCCCTCTCTCCATCCAATGGAAGTGAGCAACGAGAGTTGAGGTGTGTGATATAGAGGAAGATATGCAACAGGTCACAGAAATACAAGAATAATATTTATTCAAATAAGTTGATACTCTTCTCATATAATGAGAAAAAGGCAAATATCAAAAGTAATATAATATATCGTCTGCAAATATGAGCATATCTCGTTTAAACAGATGTAATAACCCAACCTCGCACAACTTCAGCATCCTGTGGAGCGCTCATTTATCCTCTAAAGCACGTATTTTAACGGACTCTCCTCAACAGTTCCCTGTAACTTTTCTAATGATACAAGGCAAATATCCAATAAAAAAAAAAAAAATCCAGCATTTTCTTCCCGTCGAGCGCTCATTTAATATCGTCCTCTTTAGCACATATTCTAACAGCCAGAATCTTAACTTCAGGATCAGGATCAAAAGTTCCTCTGATCCACAAATCATGACAACAATCCAAGCAGGTGATCCAGGCCATTTAAGCTGTCAGGAGATTGAGGCTCGTGCTGGATAAGCATGAACACTTTATTGCGACCAAAGTCTTTCTAGCAAGTCTGCAATGTTTGGAATGCTCCTTGGAAACGATTTCCAGTCATGAAAGTGCAGCTTCTATCTAGTTGAATGGAGAAAGACCAGAATCTACAAAACTGTTTGAAAAATTTACAATCAAAGAACATATTTCAAATCAGCAGTACAATCTGACAACACAGGTATCATAAATTGTGTTTATTCATCATTACAATTTTTTATTAATTACATGGTGTCCCGATTAATTAAAAAAAAAAAAAAAAAAAAAAAAAAAGCAATTAAATCGCATACACAAATATTTGCTGAGAAAGCCCCTTATATAACAATAACTCAATATATAAAGATTATACGCATTTATAATTATACATGGTTCTTTAAATATACTCAGATAATTAAAATGCTTTACATTCCTGTAGCAGAAGAGTTAATCATTGATGAGACAAATACAAAAACGGCTTTAGAATACAATGTATTGTTTACTACCATATTATTGATCATAAGTCAATCATTGGCAACAGTTCACAGCAATCCATTTCACAAGTGAATTTGTCAATCAGTTGTGGATCACGAGGGCTTGTTTAAAGGCCCGTCAATTTACACCTATGTCAGACATGCTCGTGTAGCGTCTCGGGTGTGTTGCATCATAAACATAAAATGTTTAGGTCACTGTGTCAAGTTAAATATTAGTTTAATACTCAATCTTTAAACACATCTTGAGATCCCTTAGATCACATTTGCGCTCAGAGTGTTTTGAACGCAAGAACGTAACGTATGTTTGTGTTGTTGCTACTGAAGTTTTTTTTTTTCACTGTATAAACTGCGCGTTGCTCATACAGCTGAAATTTCACTTACTACCCTCTGGAGTAAACAGGTGGTACTACAAGCTTGCATTTCTCAGTACTTTTCCTTATTATGGTCTGTGGGCATGCGATTAATTGCGTACTTATATTAAAGTGTTATTTTTTGTAAAATGAATGAGTTAAATCGACAGCCCTAATATATATATATATATATATATATATATATATAGTATCGGCCACCCTGCTCTCTGGATATCAGCATCAGCCATTTAAAAAAAAAAACCACACACAACACACACACACATACATATCAGTCGACCACTAAAAGCAACCAAAGTGAGACGCTCCAAAAGTGTCCGCTACAGTGACGCGTCCTTAGAAAAGCCCTTATAATAAATCTCAACTGATTGACAAATTCAATTGCACAATGGATTGCTGTGAACTAGTTTAATTTAGTCAATTAATTTTGCTTCTGAGCTTATCAATGAGAAAAATAAATAAATAAATAAAATAAATAAATAAATAAATAAATAATAAAACACGGTGAAAAGTGGATTTTATATCTGAACACCGTGCACTGTTTATTATTTGGGCCTCAAACAAAAAATAAATTTATCTATATTTAAATAAATGTAATTTAAATCAAATTAAATTTGCCTCTCTTTTTATGTTTTATAAATGTATTTCCACTACCTTGTGAAAAAAGTATACATAGATAATTTTTGAAGGCCTTTCAAGTGTGGGAAGCAGCCTTAATTTGCACGGCAATACTCAGAGCGCTATAGCTTCTGGGGATGGGGGGGGGGTTCCACAATATAAGTCAAATTGTTGCGCGGAAGCACTCAGAGTCAGTGTGGTATTTGGGTTGCTCTCTTTTATGATCTCATCGAACATGTCATACAGCGCTGGTGGTGTGCGCACCTCATCCATTGTATGGACCTTTTTGAACATCAGAAAAGTCTTGATGTGTTGTGTGCACCATATCCATTATCCTCAACCAGCAGTCCACTGAGACCAATGTCTTTGGTTTCCATCAAATAAATGTCAGTTTTGGTCATTTCGTATGCCCGTTGCTTTATACCAATCAAAAAGGAATGATCTTTGTATCGCAGCTCAAGAACAGTAGCATTGTAGTACAAGGGTTCAGATTCAGTCTGAGCCTGCTGACAGCCTCCAAGTGTGAGTTTCACCATTTTAACTCTGTGGTGTGTTTAAACCTCTTTGCTTTTTTAAATAAATTTGTATTCAATGCCTTAAATGTTGAATCTACTTGGCTACAACAGCTGTTTGGATGAAACGATGGTTCCGCTGATTTAAAACAAAACAAAAACTTCAGAGCAAATACATTATCATCAAGATATACATCTAATATCGTCAATAGTGTTGAACAATATCAAGATATAATTTTTGCTGCTATATAGCCCAGCCCTAAAGAATGTGACATTAGACTGACATGCCTGTTCCCACACGACTTTGTGTGTGTTTGAGGTGACCTGGATTCTGTATCTTAAGGCGGACATTACAAAAGCACGATTAAAACGAGATAATCCACCTCACACACCCTCAAGGGCAGTTAAAGACAATGCATGTGTGACACTCAGCCAATCACAGCTCTGCTACTCACAGTTACTCATGCTAGAACACACAGATCAAAGTCATAATATGAAAGGAGTCATATGCTGAATTAAAGCCCATAACTAAATTAAATGTACCCCTTTTCTTGGAAAAAAAAAAAAAAAAAAAAAGGCAATCTATTCTGTGAGGCACAAGAATTTCACTATGGTCAATAACAGCAGCCACACTGCATTCCACTCTGATAACGCAATAGTGGGCAGCCATACGTGAGGAGATTCACATCTCAGCTAACGTACACGCACTCTTCCTCACGTAGTCATGTGATGACTAAATAGGGGCAGGGTGGAAACTCCAAGCCCTCGTGCAGTGTGGCAGAGACACTCAAAGGGGGTAGAATCCACTTCCTGGAAATTATGCAAGTTGTGGTTTTTGCCATTTCTACCCAGGACAGAGAGGGAGTGAATGCCACGTGACTGTTAGGTTTTATTGGCAACCTTAAACAGCCTATTGTTAATCAAACTATGCAAGTTTTCCTGTGGCACCGCAGAATTTTGACGTTGAGCATCGACGGTGTGTGTATACCTTCTTAAAACACATCTGGTGTCCATTTAATTTACCTTGCCACTCACACTTTACCAAATTTGTGTTGAGAAAAACATTTGAAAAGACAAATACTATTGATACTAAACTATCTGAAAGAAATCCAGATATACAGCTCTGGAATAAAAACTAAAGAGACCACTGAAAATGATCTGTTACTCTGGATTTACCATTTATAGGTATGTGTATTGAGTAAAATGAACATTTTACAAGTACTGACAACATTTCTCCCAAATGTGCATTTATTTGCAGAAAATGACAACTGGTCAAAATATAAAAAGATGCAGTGTTTTCAGAGCTCAAATAATGCAAAGACAACTAGTTCATATTCATTTGTAAACACAATACTAATGTTTTAATTTAGGAAGAGTTCAGAAATCAATATTTGGTGGAATAACCCTGATTTTCAATCAGAGCTTTCATGCTGGCATGCTCTCTAAATGTCTTTCACAACGTTGTTGGGCGACTATGCTACTCTTGGCACAAATTCAAGCAGCTCGGCTTTGTTTGATGGCTTGTGGCTCCATCTTCCTCTTGATCACATTCCAGAGGTTTTTGGAGATTGGGCAGGCCATGACAAGGTCTTGATCCAGTGCTCCACCATCCAAACCTTGATTGACCTTGCGGTGTCATGGAGCATTGTCCTGCTAGAAAAAACCAAGGGATTAAGACTCTGTCATGGCCAGCCCAATCTCCAGACCTGAACTCCATTGAAAACCTCTGGCCATCAAACAAAGCCGAGCTGCATGAATTGTTGTGCCAGGAGTGGCATGAAGTCACCCACCAGCAATGTGAAAGACTGGTAGAGAGCATGCCATGATGCATGAAAGCTGTGATTGAACACAAATTACACAAATAAAACACTTCCCAAATTAAAACATTAGTACTGTGTTGTTAAATCTATATGAACTTGTTTTCTTTGCATTATTTGAGGTCTGAAAACACTGCAACTTGTTTGTTATTTTGACCAGTTGTCATTTTTTGCAAATAAATACTCTAAATGACACATTTTTATTTGGGAGAAATGTTGTCAGTACTTTATAGAATAAAACAAAATGTTCATTTTACTCAAACACACACCTATATTTATTTAGTTAGTTAATTTTAATGCCATGTCAGCAACTAGGCTATTCACATGGCAAACAAGGGTTCGTCACTACATATTTGCAACATTAGATAAGACACCAAGTTTATACAAGATAAAAACTGTAAAATCTGTTCAGGTGGTTCTTTTTAAAAAATATCTATTAAACAAGTCTCTGTATTAAATACGTTGTCTGATAGTTCTAAAAGTTAACACATACCTATGAATAGTAAATCCAGAGAAACATAATTTTGCAGTGGTCTCATAATTTTTTCCAGAGCTGTATATCGATAATCATTGGGGAAAATCTTCCGATTATAGATGCGTGAAAAAGGTTTCAATACCAAGGCTAGTGGCGATTGGTCACATGGCAAAGTCATGGTTCCTTTGTTGTTTCAATATAAGTGGCCAAGTTCTGTAATATTTGGGTGAATACAAGTTAAGAAATTTGCATATGTTAGTGTATCTTCATGATTTTATTATGATGGTTTAACTGTAGTATAGGTATTTTTATTATTATATTATTTTTCTACATGCCTTTTCGTCAGGGAGGTAGATTACACTAGAGAGCTCAATAAAACTCAATTAATATGGTCAATAAATTTCCTTTTTTTTAGTTAGTCTGGGAACATTCACCTTTCTGTGTTCGTGGCATATACAACCCCCCAGCATACAGGAGGTAAACCTCTTGCCTTTTTATTTTTTAACTTTGTGACATGGGCTGTGGGATAAAAGCAGTCCTAAAAACTGGAATAAAACCTCCCCCATAGCACACCCTCTCATGCCATCGTCAACTGACGCATGTTTTGTACATTGAATTCTAATGCTGATTTTATAGCGCCACACTAGCAAAATAAACCATAATCGCACCAACATGGTCAGAACCCTTCCATCAAGGGGTGCCAACAAGGCTCGCTCTTATGACAGAGCTGCAGATATTTTTTATTTCGGTAAATAAAAGAACCTCTGGCACAACAACTAGAACCATTCAACCTAATGGTGGAAAATCAGTGTTCCTGACCTGATGACCTGCGAGTCATCTCCTTGACAACATCCATCACACAGCCCTCGACATCTAACTTTAGACTCCATTAATCCACTGAAAACTCTACCTCCAAGCACACACACAATCTACAATCTCTGCCATCCGAATAACCTTTAAAAGTAGAGTTCAGCCCAAAGTTAATATGCATTCATTATTTATTCCGACTCATGTTGTTCCAAACAAGTATGACTTGCTTTCTTCTGTGAAACACATAAGATGGTCGACAGTATGCTAGCCTCAGTCACCATTAACTTTCATAAGATAAAGTGAATGGGTGACAGGTTAACAAATTGTCTAAAATCTCCTTTTGGTTTACATGGATGAAAGTCAAAGTCATATGGGTTATGAACAACATTACAATGAGTGAATAATGACACAATATTTCTTTATAAGTGCACAAATACACCTTTCCAACAAACACAAACTCTGATTACTAACGGTTTTGTCTGGGCCTAACACAGCCTATATTCCTCACAGGTACCTTTCCTCTGAAACGGAGCTGCCTTGAACCCACCTGAAGACCCTGTATGCCTTACGGGAGACATAAAGGCACCGTTTTCCTGCAAGAGCCCTCCAGAGGAGCCCCAGCGTGTGTGACCCAGACCCACTTTCTCCAAATAGAATGCTGAAAGGGACGCTGGCCAGAATGAAGCAGCATGAATTTTGAAGCTGAACGGTTTGAACTCTAAATCCTAATCCCTTTAAAGAGGATAAACGATATAAACCACAAGCGCTGTCCTGCACGAGCAGGCCTCTCCGAAGACTCCTGGCCCACATTAGTTACTTAAAAACACACGTTGGTTTAGTTGTGGTCCGGCCACTACAGGCATCGAGTCCACGGCAGTTAGATCACATTACATGTGCTAAAATAGGGACAGGATTCCCATAGCATCATGGTGGGCACAAGACACACATGACTCTGATGTTTTACCAGTAAGAGTCCCTCTGACTTGGGAGCATAAACACAGACAGGTGGCAGCAGCATTCAGGATTCGGAGTTCAGCAACAGCAGGACATTTTACTGCTGCAGTTCACACCTGGATTAAAGGGACCGTTCACCCAAAAATGGAAATTCTCATAATTTACTCCCTCTCATCCGATCCCAGATGTGTATGACTATTTGTTATGCTGAACAACAATGAAGACTAAGAATATCTCAGCTCTTTCGGTCCATACAATGCAAGTGAACGGTGATCAGGCCTTTGAAGCTCCAAAAAGGAGAAAAGGTTAGCATTAACGTAATCCATCAGACTCCAGAGGTTTAATCAATGTCTTCTGAAGCGATACAGTTGGTTTTGGGTGAGAACAGACTAAAATGTGACTCCTTTTTCACTGTTCATCTTGCCATTTTAGTCTCAAGGCACGATCATGATTTCAAGCTAGATTACATTACCTAGTGACAGAAGCATGGGAAGAGCACTAGATGGCGCTATAGGACCTGTAATCGAGCTTGAAATCATGATTGTGCCTAGAGACTAAAATGGCAAGATGTACAGTGAAAAAGGAGTCACATTATGGTCTGTTCTCACCCAAAACCAACTGGATCGCTTTAGAACACAAACCATTGAAGTCTTATGGGATACATTACATATGGTGGCGGTGGCGTAGTGGCTGCTAATCAGAAGGTCGCTGGTTCGAACCCCACAGCCACCACCATTGTGCCCTTGAGCAAGGCACTTAACTCCAGGTTGCTCCGGGGGGATTGTCCCTGTAATAAGGGTTCTGTAAGTTGCTTTGGATAAAAGCGTCTGCCAAATGCATAAATGTAAATGTACTTTTATGCTGACCGTTTCTCCTTTTTGGAGCTTCAGAGACCTGATCACCATTCACTTGCATTGTATGGACCCACAGAGTTGAGATATATTTCCAAAAATCTTCACTTGTGTTCTGCAGAAGAAAGTCATACATGTCTGTGATGGCATGAGGATGAGTAAACGATAATATAATTTTCATTTTTGGGGAAAACTATCCCATTAAGCTCAATGGGTGCTACTTACCAATGTAAAGAGTGGAGAGAGCGTGGGCGCACCTTTCTTTGATCTATCAAGTTCTCTCTTATACTCACATTCTGAACTATGACTAAAATTGTCCACTGGGATGTCCCCAGCGAGCTCTATGAAAGGCTGGTTTACGTCACTGCCAATGTGCAGGTTTCGGTTTATGGTTAAGTTCATGTATCTTCTGTTGCTTTAGTGGAAGCTGTTGAAATGCTGGCATAATTAAACAGGATGTTAAAGAAAGACAATCCCATATTGCATCAGTACTCACTGCACACCTAAAAACAGCTTCCCTAAAAATGGTCTGACCTTTTTTTGTGTGCATTAACTAAACGGTGCACAGTGTTTATCGTAAACCTAATTTGGTTTCTGGTGTGCATACACAGGTTCAATCCATATAGAAATTTTAGCCTAGCTTACACTGAAGAAAAATCTGACAGTGCAATAGTGTGAGTGTTTGATTGCAAGACAAACAATCAAAAATGTCCACTTCCTCCCTCGCATTTACATTATCCCGCATCATAATTAGCACCTTTCCATGCAACCTGCGCCTACATCAGCAGTTAAAGCAACAACCTGCTGTTAGTTTAGTTCAGCTGGCCGCAGGGACGCATTTCTGTAACATTGTCCTTCACTAACAGCACAGAGGAGTGGCTAATAATTGAATGTAGGAAAACATAAAAGGCGTGTAATCTGCAAGCACAAGCGTGGGCACTGACGCTGCATGTCCGGATGAGAGACCAGCGCCATTCTGAAAATCAAATATCTCAGGTTCTCATCTTCATTCGAGTAGACATAGGTGGTTTTGGTTCAGTCATACGGAGATATTGAGGTGGTTTGGGTCCAGTCATGCGGGGAAATGCGGAGGGGGATGTAGCGGATATGCTGCGGGTCACGTCCCGCCTCTGCGTCACATTTTCCCCAGCAAGACTGTGCAACTGCACGCGAATCAAACATTTTCACATGTCGAATTAGTTCATATAGATACAAAATGAATGAGGGTTACAGATGTAGCAGTCTAAACACGCTGAAAACGGGTAGAAGCACAAAACAAAGCTAAAACACCTTACCAATTCAAATGTAACGACTGACTGAACAAAATATTGCGAATTTGTGTCCTTTTAATCAATACAGCTACTCTGAATGATTAAACACCTTTAGCTATTTACCGTTCACAATAACGTAGACACTAACGAGTACAATAAATACATCTGTAATCATTGAGGAAACTGATGTGAAGAGACTCACCTGCGTTCAAAGGCGGCCGGCTGTAACTGATGCGCTCTGGACAGCGAGCTCAAGGTGATCCAAGTATGTACCGGAACTACTTCCGTCAATAGCACGCAAGCCTGCGTGCGCGGAGGGGTATTTATGACGTCAAACTATAAAAACGTCACTGTGAGGCTTTTGAAACAACGCCTCCCGAGAACGATTTATTAACGTGTGTTTATGTTTCTTCATTAACCTCCCAGTCCATACAGCTTTAAGGTCTTTAAAAACTAATTCAAGGCTTTCTGATGAAAGATTATGAAACATGACACTGGGGGAAGTGGAACTATCCAATCAGTACGCGAGACACAGCACAATGCAGGAGCACGTGGATATCACGTGAGCGGAGGATGCTGGGCTTTTAAAACTACTAATGAATGACAACGTGCTTTTTAGTTACTTTAACCACGTTATTACATTCAGGAGTGAAAGTTCTACACATAAAATTTCAAGTGGATGTTTATCTAATTGTGTACGAGTACACAAGAGCGATAATACTGCACTTCCGTGTTAATCCATTGTAATGTGTGAGACTCGCGTAGACGCACGTACGCCCACATCTGCATCCTCCATTCGTCATTCAACTCCGAGTTAAACTAATTAAAATCTTTACATTTTTTGAGTTTTCTGGCATATTGTACTGATATAAGCTCAAGTAAGTAACATACATTAAAATGTTTATTTTAGTAATGTCACTAAAAAAATACAATGATACTACTTTTTTGTAGTAAGTAATTATTATTATTTTTAGACATTTACCGTGGCATAAGTAATTTACAACATTGATGTAAAATGATGATGCTACATATAATGCTACATATAATAAATAATGCTACATATAATAATATAATAATGCTACATATAATAAATGCATATATTTGAGCCTCTATTACATTTAGAGACCAACAGCTGTGATTCATTGGTGACGCATGAGAGCAGTCTGTGCGTCATAAATTAGGCAACAGCGGCCTCCAGTGTGCATATACCATCACAGCACTGTCAATGAAAAATGTTTTTCCTCTTCTTACCTCTCCTCCTCTTCTGTTTCTTTTGTCCTGATACCCTCAGTGTCTGCTGGACAGGTAAAGGCATGAGGATAGCATCATTTATTCCAGTCTTATGAAGGATCAGGACACAGTTTAAGGGTCAAATATCCCCTCTTTACTTCATGGCACAGGTTTGTAATTGAAATGTCTTAACTTCTACAAATAAGTTCATAATTGTACACTTGCCCCATAGACATCTACTGTGTGCTGACATTGCATCTTTATTCCAAGATGATCACTAGGTGCCACTTAAACTGAAAGTGGCATTCAACTGTTCACAATGTATAGTCAGGACATTGATAACGTGAATAATTACTACACAATTTGAAAAAAAAAAATTCAGAACTTTTTAAACTACTTCAAAGAGTTCTCATCAAATGACAGCTTTGCAGATCCTTTGCATTTTAGCTGTCAGTTTGTCCAGATCCTCAGGAGACATTTTGCCCCCGCTTCCTGTAGCACTTGCCAGATATGTGGCTGTCTTGTTGGGCACTTACATTTACATTTATGCATTTGGCAGATGCTTTTATCCAAAGCGACGTACAGTGCATTTATTACAGGGTCAATCCCCCTGGAGCAACCTGGAGATAAGTGCCTTGCTCAAGGACGCAATGGTGGTGGCTGTGGGGATCGAACCAGCAACCTTCTGATTGTCAAGAAATACTGTCTTTGTGTTTGATTTTGAGTTGCCAATGTTAAGATTCATTTAATGAACCAAACAGCTTTTAACTGTGTTTGATATAATGGCAAGTGATTTTCTAGTACCAAATTAGCAATATAGCATGATTACTCAAGGATAAGGTGTTGGAGTGATGGGTCCTGTCTAGATTTGATTAAATAAATGTGTTTAAAATAGTGATGGTGTTTTTTTACATCAGTAATGCCCTGACTATACTTTGGGATTGGTTGAATGCCACTCTGGTGAATTAAAGTACCCATTTCCTTCTGAAATGGCAAAATTTGTACATTATTCCAAAACTTTGGCCGCTAGTGTACATGCAACATGATGATGTCATGGGACAACAATGTAGCATATTATCATTTGCAGAATGCACTGCGTTTACTAACTGTTTACAACATTAGTAGGCAGTATATAGTGTGTACTTCTCAGTATTCAGTAAGTAGTCAGCTAGTATACCATTTCCCAACAAAGCCTTAAATATCTATTTATTAGTTGTGCTTGGCCTTAAATGTAAAGCATGTAATTTCTGCATCACTGAATGGAATTGCAAAAATAAACATGGTTTTCAAACAGTTTTCCGAACACGCCACCATCTATTCTTAAATGAACAAACAGATTGTCCCGTCCCCAACACACGCCATTGGTTGAGACCGATTGCTCAAAACAAATTGATTTATTTTTTTTATAGTGCCACAGAGATATCTTTACAGCTTTTGAGAAAATAAAAAAAATGTGAATCTCATTTGTGTGATTTAGTATGTTAGTATACAGGTGTGGCACGGTGGAGGGCGGGACCGGCGCGTGATTACGCACGCCGGTCCCGCCCTCCACCGTGCCACAACAGGCCTCTTCAGATTTCTGAGCAATAGAAGTGACCTAAAAAAACCTCTTGTTTAATTTTAACACTGAGAATGTGCTCAGACTTAAATAAATGGTTCATGTGTCTGTGATGTCTGGACTATTATTGCTACATCGTGCAATTACATTCTAGTACATTCTGTGCTTCAAACTGTTTGTAGAGGGCCTTTTCTATTTTTTTGCATGACAATGCCCCTGTGCACAGAGTGAGATTAATTCAGAAATTATTTACTGAGTCTGGTGTGGAAGAATTTGACATGTGCAACTGAGATATTTACATTTATGCATTTGGCAGACACTTTTATCCAAAGCGACGTACAGTGCATTTATTACAGGGACAATCCCCCCGGAGCAACCTGGAGTTAAGTGCCTTGCTCAAGGACACAATGGTGGTGGCTGTGGGGATCAAACCAGTGACCTTGTGATTAACAGTTATGTGCTTTAGCCCACTACGCCACCACCTCTCCACTGATATGTGGATATGCACTACGGCGTAGTGGAAGATTTTAAGTGAATATCGACTTCCTCAGAACCTCACACAAAACTATCTTTTGGCTATTGTATACCACACAACTGATGTGTACAACCTTTGTGTGGCTTTTTATTGTTATTTTTTTTTTTTTACCGTTTTTGGAGGTTGACAATCCCTTGTGAAGAAATGCTTTATGTGTTTATATGCGTCATCATCTTGACTTCTCCTTTTGTGTTCCACTGAAGAAAGTCATACAGCTGTATAACAGAATGAGGGCAAGTAAGTGAAGACAGAATCTTCCTTTTTGAGTGATTTCTTTAAATACAATTATTACATTTGGCTGTGCAAATTTACATTTTACTCTTCCCACTGTTTTGCAGTGATCCTCGAGACTTTAATATTTGGTTAGATCTCATTAGACCTCTGTTGGAATGTGTTGAATGTGAAGTTGGCTCTGTCCAACAAACATGCATGCATTTGTCCCTCCAGCTTGTTCAAAGTTTTTATGGTCATGTGAACCTCCAGACTAATTTAGGTCATCACTTTTTTCTCAGAGGCTGCACTGTTGTAATGCTCTTAATTTCAGGAAGATATATGAGGTTAATTTAAAGTGTTTGCTTCTCGATATAGTCTGATCAGACCTCTTGACAATAACACAGTGATTCATTTTCTTTAGTCATGATGGTTTATTTTAAATATGACCATGCAGAAGAATTATCTTATCAAAGGGAAAGAAAAAGTCCAGATCTGAACCCCAATGAACACCTGCCTGACATCACTGATGCTCTTGTGTCTCCTTTCCAAAGTATGGCATAAAGCATTAATCATTCCCTTTGCGCTCTAATAGCTTCCACTCTTCTGGGAAGGCTTTCCACTAGATGTTTGAACAAGGATGTAGGGATCTGAATCTATTCAGACACGTCTGCATGTATGTGTCCAGGTAAAGGTGAGAGGGAGTGCTGGAGCTCACCTGCTCTCCAAGACACCTCTGCTGCTTCCGTTGCCCATGTTGTCCACTGCTTACCTGCTGACTGCTCACTCACTTACCGCAGCTCACCTGCTGCACGCCCTTGTGTTTCTCTACCACTTCCATGGGTAAGGTACAAACCCATCGGCCAATCCCGTTGAATCCCAGTCTGTAAGCCGCCATGGACCCCTGTCAAATCAAAGCTGGAGCTAAAGTGTGGTAAAATGTTCACTATTTGATTTGTGTAACATGCAATACTTGTTTAGTGTTGTTTAGGGAGAACACTTTGAATCATTTTTAAATTACACCAAGATACTCAAAGGAAAATAAAATGTAAAAAAATCACAAATATATATTTTTTAATATCTCAGTTGTTTCTCCTAGAGGACAATTATATTAAATGGAGACTTATGCTGAAGTGTCCTGCTTTGCAAATGTTTCTCCTTAGAAAAAGACCACAGTAATCTCACATGAGTTTTCTGTAGAGTTTAAGAGATTTCAACAATATCTCTTACTGTGCTTAGATTTGCCTGGATACCAGTCTGCAATTAAAAGTCAGATATCTCAGTTTGAAATTTTCTCATAAAAATCTTCCAAGACCTTATAATCTGAGAAAAGCTATCCACATTAATTGTGTAGTTCTACTCTTACTTTATTTCAACAATTGTCTTATTGATGACTTTTTATTTTATTTTAGGAGAAACATCCAAGAGACATTTGAAGTTGGAATAAAACATAACTGAAAATCACCTGAGGTATGAAAAAGCAATGTTCGAGCAATTGCATTTTGCTCTGGTACACAGATTGCACATATTGAACGTGTTTAACAGTGTACATTAGAAGATGTCTTCACGCTTTCTATAAGATTATAAATGCATTCCTCTTTAATCTGTTATTATTATTTTTTAAAGCAATTGCTAATTAATAATCAGTCATCATATTAAATGACTTTTAAATTCTTATGTAGAATCAAAAATAGTAATAAAATCAATAATAGATATTTTGTATTTTGGAGTGCACATTAATTTTATAGCAGGTCTACTTTTGTCATTTGGTTCTACATGTTTGCTATTTTAAGTGTTTATGAATTATTAATACAAGTGTCTTTTTGAGAAGATGGCAGAATATGAGATAACACTATGCATGAGTCATTCAGCAGAGGTAATGGCTTCTCTCTCTCTCTGTCTCTGTCTCTGGAGGTCATTGTGTATACCAGGCTCTTAACAAGTTAAGCAGGGTAAACTCTGTTTGATGAGCTCAACCTTTATGATGCTAATCAGTGACCATAAATATTGCAAATATTATAATATTACCACAGTGACAGAATGAACTCATGCTCTTTTTTTCTTCAATGCACAAAACACACAGAGGTAAAAATAAACTAGCACACTGCCATTGGCTAATGTGCCATCATAATGACAACAATCCATCAAGCACGAAAGTTGCCTTCAGCATACATTAATTTTCTTTCCTTAAAAATATATATTTTTTAGAACAATTAGTTGTTTATTAATTATTGTAATCTAGTTATCCCTGTTTTATAGGTTTAACAAAGAAAAATCGAAATATTTTCAAGAACCCCTAAAATACGAACTTCTTGTTGAGAGTCTACTGTAACTGTGCTAGAGTTATGTATTTAAAATTTACAGTATTTTTCTAAAATATTGATGACATCATCTTGTACTAACAGGAAAAGATACAAATCTTAGAGAATGTCCCTTCCACCTAATACCACCTGCAACCGACTAGCAAAAGCAAGTAGAATATCAAGGTTTGCTGAACTGATGTAAACCAAAATTGGATATATACAGTGTGTATATATGTATATATATATATATATATATATATATATATATATATATATATATATATATACGTAGAAAAAGATGAGCCCTTTGATATGTCCAGTCCCAGCTTACTGTTTTAATAGGAACTTTGTTAACACACACACACACACAAAAAAAAGTCTTATGTAATGGCAATTTGATCGAATAATAAGTGAAAAAAATACGTTTTAAACATTACAGCTCATTTCATTGTGGTATAATGTTTTCTGTGCAGCATGCTCCATTTAACTGCATATTTTAGCAAATGTAGAAGGATTTTGAATATACCATACATGCAGATTATTCACATACTGTGCACAGTATACATATATAGATATACTGGAGAGATGGTAAGAGTAGGATGATAGTACAGTGTGCTGTTTTGAACATAGCCTCTTCAAATGTCTCTCCCTCTCTCTCATCAGCTGCAAGTCACATGATTCATTCTGTTGGCTCTCACTGAGCATGCTCAGTTCACTGTGTTGTCAGGCAAAAAATAAGACAGCACTTGCAGCCGAGATCTGCCTTAGATAAACACACATACACAGCAAAGCCAGAGAGAGAGAGAGAGAGAATCAAAATGGAGGATTGCTGCTAGAACTGAATAATCAGTATTAATATATTGTCTGTGCTGATTGTATTCATTCTGTTTTATATTAAGGCCATTGAAGGTAAAGAAGACTGTGCTGTGTCGTGAGAAGAACGATCACTCCATCCTCTGTGAAGGTGAGAAGGGATGCGGAGGGAGAGGGAGGGTACTTGGTTCATGAATGATGGCCGACTGTGGCTTTTATCCTGAGCTTGAATAGAGGAACAGATCACCTGCCTCTGCATCGGTATGTGGAATGACCCCTGGGGGGCATGCATGGGGGATTAGGACAAAATAAGGCCTGCGGGGGATTTGTATGGATGGTGATTGGGAGATTATTTGAGCGAATGTGATGATTAGAGATAGACTGATATATCTGTCAGGCTGATAATTGGCCATTTTGAGATAATCGAAATTGTGTGATTACCAAATGTAATTACCAGCCTTGTCAATGCATAGTGCGTGTTTTGTGTTTTCAAATATCTTTTAATGAATTTTGAGTAAATATTTTGTCAAAGAAGTGTTTTTAATTTAATTTTGTCAATTTTGTTTATTGCTAACATCTTACTTAGTATAATTAAAATGTATTACAGAAATTATATTATATTATTACATCTATCATTGGCTGCCCTGCTGTTTAGATATCAGTATTGGCCATAAAAAAATATAAATATAATGGTTTCATTCTGTTACGATCTGCAACACATCAATTAATTATCAGATGAGTGATCATTTTCACAAAGACATGTAATATAGCCTGAATAATGATCAAGGTTTATTTAAAACCATAGACGTGAATGAGATAGAAACTAAGCAGATGTTTTTATATCTAAAAAATAGAGACACACAAAGAAACCTGATGAATAAATATACATTAAAGAGGTTAAAACTAAGACATTCATGAGCATTCAGCATTGGCAGCTAGACTTGTGTGTATTTGAAACTTCACCTATGGTCCTCCTGTCCAAGGGATTCTGGCTCCAGAGCTTTTATGTGTTCAATTATGAGTTTTATAGAGCTTTTTGTATTTTATTTGACCTCATGCTGCAAACATGCATGCTTTCAAAATAAACATATGAGAAACATATTTGTTATTGTTCAGGGTAAAAAAAAGGATACAGTATGTGTGTGAATCTTACAAAAACATGCCACATTTCACCCTAAAATCTGAAGAAAAAAACATAATATAAAATAAAAGGATTCCTATCTATTTTGATCCAAGTTTTTGCATTTACTTCTACTACTACTACTACTAATAATAATAATAGTAATAAATGTTTGCTTGTTGTTACTGTAATGCATTTGGATGTTTGACTTTTCTTTTTTTGTTGTTGTTGTAATCCTCATTATATTCACTACCATAATACAGTCATTCTTATATAAAATAGTATTTAAATATTCATAAATTATAGGCAATGCAATATACTAACATTATGTATAAATAATACATTTATTAACATTGTTCTTTTAAATTACAGTAATACGAATTTGGAGGGGCACATACTTAACTGCCTTGAAAATATTCTTCTCCTAATGCTTATAAGATAGGCTTCATTTTCTTAATGCTTCATATTTTTTTCTCATTCATTCCTTTTTATTTGCGGGGGATGTGTGACCTGGACCTGCTCATGATTGGTCTCGTGACATGCACCTCTTTGGTGTTATTGTAATGTTTATCTGAAATGACTCGTGCAGAGGATTACTTGGGAAATTGCTTGTATAAAATGTGCCCACTCACACACATACACACACACACAAACAGTGACACAGAGCAGGAAGGGTTGTTGCTAGGATACACAGCAGTGAGATGGAGGAAAGAAAGACCAGAACGTTATTATAAACAGCTGCACTGAAGTAAAGTCACACAGACAAATACAGTTCAGATTATTTTACGACTCTAACAGACAGCTTATTTTGTCTCAGAAATATAAAACTAAACTAGGGTTTTGTGGGTGGTTCTCAGAGTGTTGCTATGTGGTTGTTATGGGTGGTTGCTATTATATTTTTTGTGTTTTTAGCACATTGCTAAAGGTATGCTATGGTATTTAAAAGAGTCAGAATCAGAATGAGCTTTATTGCCAAGCATTCTCACGTACACAAGGAATTTTATTTTGGTGATCGGAGAAACAAGTGCACACAGAACATTACAGTGAGACACAGAATATAAAACAAGGTAAGGGTATAAATAGACATATAAATAATAGGACATGTTTCAGAATGGTGTGTGTACATGTGCAAGTGGTAATGTATGTGAAAGGTAGGGGTATTAACAGTTATTACATTAAATATGTGAATTTACATATGTACATGAGATATGTATTTACATTATTGCACTATGGGGGTGTCCTTAGGCAATTTAATTGTTCATTTGGAAAATGGCCTGTGGGTAAAAACTGTTCTTTTGCCTGGATGTCCTGGCACTCAGTGTTCTGTAGCCCTGGCCAGAGGGCAACAGTTCAAAGAGGGAGTGGGCAAGATGTGTGGGGTCCAGAGTGATTCTACCCTAATTTTTCCTCACTCTAGAGACGTACAGGTGTTGGAGGGTGAGCAGGGGAGCACCAATAATCCTCTCAGCAATCCTGACTGTCCGTTGTAGTTTCCTTCTGTCTGATTTGGTTGCTGAACCAAACCAGACAGTTATAGTTGTACACAAGACAGATACAATACTGGCTGAGTAAAACTGTGTCAGCAGCTCCTGTGGCAGGTTGAACTTCCTCAGCTGGCGAAGGAAGTACAACCTCTGCTGAGCCCTCTTCACAATGGATTGGGATGGGGGATTTCTCCTGAAGTCCACAATCACCTCTACTGTTTTGAGCATGTTCAGTTCAAGATTGTTGTGACCGCACCAGACAGCCAGCTGTTCTACCTCCCATCTCTATGCAGACTCGCCACAGTCGCGGATGAGTTCAATGGCCGTGGTGTCATCTGCAAACTTCAGGAGCTTGACTGTGGGGTCCTTTGCAGTGCAGTCATTCGTGTACAGGGAGAAGAGCAGTGGAGGGAGAATGCATCCCTGAGGAGCATCAGTGCTAATAGTGAGGGTCCCGGATGTGAGTTTCCCCAGTCTCACTAGCTGTAGCCTATCTGTCAGAAAGCTGGTGATCCATCGACAGATTGGGCTGGGCATGGAGAGCTGTCTAAGTTTGGTTGAGAGAAGATTAGGCATGATGGTATTGAAGACTGAACTAAAGTCCACATATAGGATCCTTGCATAAGTCCCAGGTCTGTCAAGGTGTTGCAGGACATAATGCAGTCCCATATTGATAGCATCATCCATAGACCTGTTTGCTCAGTAAGCAAACAGAAGGGGCTCCAGCAGGGGTCCAGTGATGTCCTTCAGGTAGGCCAAAATCAATGACTTCATGACAACGGACGTGAGAGCAACAGGTCTGTAGTCATTAAGTCCTGTGATTTTGGGTATTTTTGGGACTAGAATGATGGTGGAGCATTTGAAGCTTAAACTTGGGTATCATTCTTGACACTTCATTGACCCTAGATGCCAATATTAACAAACTCTCTAAAGCAGCATTTTTCCAACTTTGTCATATCACCCAACTTCATCCCTATATTAGCCCGAAAGATGCTGAATCATTAGTCCATGCATTTATTACATCTCACCTTGAGTACTGTAACGTCCTTTTTTCTGGACTACAGAAAAAATCTCCCGCTTGCTCGCTTACACCAAACGATCTGCACATATTACTCCCATCCTATGTAACCTTCACTGGTTACCTGTTGCATCCCATATTGCATACAAAATTCTCCTGCTTACATTTAAGTCACTCCATGGTCTAGCTCTTACCTTTCTGATTTACTTTCTCCCTATATTCCCATTCGCTCACTCTGATCTTTTGGGTGCAAACAACTTCTTGTTCCTAGATTCTGCCTTTTGTCAATGGGCAGCAGGACTTTTTCTGTTGTGTCAACTTAGCTGTAGAACTCAGTCCCCCTGGCTCTCCGAACTACTACCTCTACCTCTATTTGTTCTCCCAATACTATCAGTCATAATGTGTATATGCTTCATGTACTGCGCATTGTATTTGTATGGTAATCTGTATTCTGATTGGGCCACTGCCTACACTGCTTACACTTTCACCAACTGTCTACACAATGTTATGTGTTCGTTGTACTGGATTGAAAATTCTAAGTGATTGCATGATCTGATCTGCTATATGCAACTTCATATGTTTTTGTTCCAGACTGGGCAAATGTCCACTGTCCATATGATTGTCTATATGATTTTTTTTTACTGTTCTTTATGGTAAAGCATCTTGAGCACTGGAAAGGCACTATATAAATTAAACATATTATTATTATTATTATTATTATGGCTCGAGTCCCTCCATTTTTGTAATCAATGGTGTTTTCCCTTTTTTAATGTCCATCAAGTGAAAATCATCTGATTGCTTAGAAAAAAATACCTCTCCTAAATAAGCCACATGATTTAAGTTATTATTCATGTCTGTTGCACAAATGGTGTGGGACAAGTTGTGCACTAAAGTTTAATACTTGACATTAGGGGTGTGTTCAAATCAAAATATGATTAATAGTAAAAAAAATACTTACCTTAGCCAATACATCTAACAAGAGCTGTTCTTCCATGATCACAGATATTTCACAGTAAATATGCAGGTGCACAATAATTCCTGGCATTTCTATCTGATAACTGATGATTGAGTGAAATGGACAGCCTTTTGTGATTTTGCTGTAAATGTAAATATCATTTACAAAACATTATCTGTATTATCCTCAGAAAGTGGACATTCAATAAGATTGAAGACATCTACTCTCATTTTAGAGGTTTTTGGTTGAAATGGATCACGAAAGCTACATCCTGTCAGAAACACACCTGTGAAGACTTGAGCCAATGGTAAGTGTTCACACGTCATTAAACATGAAACGCATCTGTCACAGACTGTCTGTATTCCTATAATAAATGCTGTGAACTCCCATCAGTCACATGACTGCAGGACAGAAACAGAAACATGTGTTTGACATTATACTCTGGAGACTGAGAGAGAGAAAAGCACACATTTCATCTGAAGATCAAGTACATTGGTGCAGCAATGATTATATGCATCTTCTAAGTGAGATTTGATTGGTTGATTTGGTGGGATTCTGGTCTCATGATTCATTTTCCAATCAGTGTCTGCTGAAATTGAGATTAGATTTAAATCAGTCATTGAGTGGGTTTCCAAAATTATAATTTTAAGCCAGTTGAAACTGTCCCCAATAGTGCTTTGATCTGCATTTTTCCATTTACTAAAATGTCACTGTGTGTTTACTGAAAAATCGGAATGTTTCTGAACGGTATATGTGTTTTATTTAGGATATTAAAGGCCAGTGCTGGACAGATGAGGAATCAGATGGAGAAAATGAATCGGAGCAGTTTGTGTACGGTATTCAGGTAAAACATTTCAATCATGAAAAGCATTTGATTCTAGTGAGGCCTTCACATTTCACATCCTGACATCAAATTTTTGTTGACATTTTTATATTTCCTCTTATATTTTTATGCATTCTAGTGGAAGAATGTGATATTTAGCTGGCACTTTATTCAGGCATTTGCTCTCAGATCAACAGAATGAAATTTTGAGTGATTTTGTGTACAATGCTACTTATGTTTTTCCACTGTGGTCCATTTATAATGTTCATCAAGGTTTTTTGCATAAAAAATGTCAGAATTTGATCAGGAGATTTCATTACCATTTTCCACCCTCTCTATAAACCTTTGAACAAAACAGGCTGTTTTTCCACATCATAGCTGTTACTATATTGTGTATTATATTATGCCTGGAATGCTGTTTTGACCAATCAGCATCCAGGACCACAACTGTTGTTTTTATGTCTAATATTACTCTCTATCTGTAGGGGAGCTGTGCAGCTGACCTGTACCGTCACCCACAGCTGGACGCTGATATTGAAGCTGTAAAAGACATCTACACTGACAGTGCTGTGGCTGTCAGGTAACAAAAAACCTCACTCCACATCTGATCAAGATCTGTGCATTCACACCTGTTTCACATTCACTCTTTGTTCCTTTTCATACAGAGAGTATGGCACAATTGATGATGTGGACATCGACCTACAAATCAACATCAGTTTCCTGGATGTGAGATCACATACTTCCTAAACAAGCAATCAGCATATTAACTTAAACAGATCATGAAGTGAGAATAAAATGGTTTGTGTTTGTAGGAGGAGGTGGCGACTGCATGGAAGGTCATCCGAACAGAACCCATTGTCTTGCGTCTCCGTTTCTCTCTTTCACAATACCTGGATGGACCAGGTACATAATTTCAATTTTTTTAAATTAAGAGTTAAATATTATATCCATAATGTAAGACATACTTAAAAAAATATATATACTGTATTGTATCAGTGACCTACCAATGTTTAATGTGACCCCACAGAACCATCTGTGGATGTTTTCCAACCTTCCAATAAGGAAGGCTTTAGCTTGGGCCTTCAGCTGAAAAAGTAAGTGTGTTTGAAGTTGGTTCTTAGTGTTTATTGTGGAGTCATCAGGGAAATTTGTACTGATTTAGAAAACTCTAAAACTTTGTGACATATAAATAAAAACTCTGAATATTGTTTTCTTGTTTTCAGGATCCTCAGCACATTCACGTCTCAGCAGTGGAAACATCTCAGTAATGAGTTCCTTAAAGCCCAGCAGGAGAAACGACACAGCTGGTTCAAAGCTGGAGGAACCATCAAGAAATTCCGTGCAGGATTGAGTATCTTCTCTCCGATCCCTAAGTATGACCTCACCGTTTACAGCCATGCACACCAACACTTTTATCTAACACAACACATCATGGTTGATCTTGTGGCTTCTACAGAGTATTGTGACTTCTGCATATTCCATCAGTGAAAAACCTAAAAGGTCTCAAAATGTTTAGATGTTATCACAAATAAACCTGTTTTCACTATGTAGATTTTGAATGCCCATTTTACTTTATTAACAATTTATAATATCTATCGCGTACAGTACATTACAACAAATGACACATATAACGTAACGAAAGACAAATCCTTGCCACAAATCTGTTACAAACTTAAAATTTCTTTACTAGTCATTCATTTTAGACACATGGGGATCAGAATTGCTGCTTTAGAAAAGTCTTGATCAGAGGTTCTTAACTGGTGGTTTTTTTCCCAAATATGTGTGTCTCTCAGGTCTATTCTGATGCTATGCTAAAACTAAAAATATGCTGAATGCAAATAATAAAATGCAATTAACCACGAGATACTGCATAGTTAGGTTTGCAAAATGTAGTAAGCCTTTAGCTTCTAAAAGGGAGGTAAAACACTTCCAAAGTCTTCTGTTGTTGACATTAATGGCTGTGCGGCCAATCATACGCTTTAGTATTTTGGCACAAATTCATCTGTCACTTGGTTGTAGCTAGCAAATTAGGCAGATGCCAAACTTGGACAGGTTGTGTGACATGCCCTCATCCTCGAAAACCTTGAAAAAATACTACACAAAGGTAAAAGAAAATACAACCAGGCTACATTAATTACATGCTACTTTTGGTACTGTGTTGAGAACCACTTAAACTCATGCTCTGGCTGTGGGCTCTATCTTGGCTCCAGGTCTCCCAGTTTCCCCCTGATCCAAGACACTGTGTTGAAAGGCAAACTGAGCGTCCCTGAGCTCCGAGTCACCAGGCTCATGAACCGCTCCATCTCCTGTACCATGAAGAACCCAAAGGGGGAGTTGTTCAGCTACCCTCCAAACAGCCAGGTCAGCATCTGTTCATCCTGACTGCATGCTTTCCTTTCAAAACACTCTCTCTCCTGCTTTTCCATACCTGTGACCCCTCAATCACTCAATAGGCACCCTTACATAGGCTACATTCACACAATCGGTGTTTGGGATTACATTTTTGGTGCAACTTTCAAACTGTCCTGTACACACAACAGCAGACAGAAGCAGATTGAATTATACTATCTAGGGATGCACTGATATGAATATATTTGACTGATACCGATTTTAACAAAAACCTATTGGCCGAAACCAGTATTTTGCCACTTACCTTATTTTGTCATCAGATCACTGTTTTACTTTGAAACTATGCTTTAAAAATGTACTAAGATTTACAAAAGCTTTTTCACTGTTCTAACAATAAATCATTTCCATTGAACATAGATTGGATCTGTTGAACACATGACTGGCCAAAATTTAAAAGGGAGTTACATAAAAATATGAATATAAGATAAAAAGATCAAATTTTTTTTTGCACTTCTGTTTTTGCAGTTCAAAACAACAGAACTCATATTTTAAATGTATGTACTGTAAATAATAGACCATTGCAAATTCATACTATGCATATGTTGAGCAATTTCAAGGAAATTTACCACATAATGGAAAAATAAAAACGTTTTAACCTAAGGAACAAAACCCCCTTTTAAATTCTGTATTACAGTGTATTATAGATAATGGATTATGCCATCCAGACCACTAGAGGGGCCACTTGACTGGAGAGCTGAATGCAGACTATATTGAAAAATGCAGCCTTTTGATGTTTAGTAATTGTGCAAGGCCATATTGCAGTTTCAATTTTAATTTATCAATTATGCAGCATAAATGGATATATATCATACCAATGTCTCAGAATTCAAAGTCTGCTGGTTTCAAAGCATTTTGAGTGGTATGCAGCTTATAAGTGCCGTTGTCAAAACTATCACTTTTCTTTATAGCGTTTATTCCACAATAACATAAGAATTAAAGTTAAATATTACATAGGAGTTCTTAGGAGTGCCTACCCTTCAACATATTGTGGCTATTATTTCTGGATTGTGCATTTGAATTGACACACCAAGTGTGTTACTATTTATTTATAAATAAACTATTGATTCTTCACATCGGCGTTTTCATGCTTATAAGCGATTTGCCGATGGTTTTAATTTGGTCAATAATTAGCCGATAAATATCAGCAGCCTATACATCGGTGCATCCCTAATACTATCTGTATGAAACCAGAGTCATTCTGCTTCTCTAACTCACAAGTAATACCTATAACCATAGTGACAGATAACCTTAGTAAATATTAAGATTTCGTATTGCATATTTAAGGATTTAATACTTATTCTGAACTGCATTTTGGGACACTCCCACTGCTTTCATCCTGTCAGATATGTGTTAATACAAGTGAATAGAATGCTGTTGTCACTCTCAAAACTAACCAAACTCTGTGTGAACAGAACCGTATTTAGCACTCTAAACAGGACTGACTGTATTCTGCAGCTGTGAACGTAGCCATTGCGTTTCAACGCCCTCTGCTTTGTGTGTTGGTCTATGACTGACAGATTAAACGTGAGTCCATGGTAATTTAAGACCACCTCTGAACCTCCCACCCCACCCCCCACCCCCAGCCTCTTTGCCCTTCGACACACCCCCTCGCCTATCATGGCTGGCTGGCACCCTTTCCCATAACGCTTTGTCTCCGTTAACCCATCAGACTGTAGCTGTGCCGGCGGGCCGGGCCCCTGCGCAGATTACCACCCGCCAGCTGATTGAGTTGTTTTTCTCATCCCAGGCGGGCGGACACTGCAAGAACATCCCCACGCTGGAGTACGGCTTCCTTGTGCAGGTACACGTCACATGACCACTGCACAACCACACATGAGTTCATAATTTCACGTGATGCAATAGTGTACATATAAACATAATTTCAGTGCACAAAGAGTGTCGTAGGTGCCGTTTACACTACAACGTTTTCATCTGAAAAATTTGTTATGCATTTTGGCTGTTCGTTTACACAACAACGGCATTTTGGGGCCTGAAAACGCAAACTTTTGAAAACGGGTTTCAAAGTGCAAGTTTTTGAAAACAATGCCGTTATTGTCTCTGTGTAAACATACAAAAATGCAAATTTGTGAAAACGATGAGGTCATGCGCACACGTATTATGTGTTCAGTCTATAGGCATGTGCACGAGTACGTCAAACAAACGCGCGAGACATTCAAAACTATAATGGCTGACTACAGGACTGTGTTTTTGCTGCTCAAGATTTTGAGTTTATTGATGCTTGTCCAGCAAATTAATTGTAGTAATAAAGCAACCTCATCGTTCATCCAGAAAAAATTGCTCGATGCTTTCGCCATCTTCATTGTTTGAATTCACTGCTCTGTGGAAGAACGCTTATGTGCGAAGGCACATAGTGTTTCTTTACAAGGTGACATCGACAACTACTGGCCTGGCATGCATAATACAGCGTTTTTAGTCATTTTCACGGGCCTGTGTGAACGGGGATTGTTTTGACAATGTTGTCGTCTGTACGTGAAACTTTTCAAAAACACAAAGGTTTTTTAGTACATCGTTGTCGTGTAAACGAACCCTTAGTGGAAGTGTGAGTGACTCTAAATATGGCTAAAGTAGGTAACATTCATGATGCAGTGAATTAAAATCAAGTTACAGCTCTGAAAATAAATTAGACAATAGGCAGAGTCATAAAAGACCATTACTGTATACCAGTTAATAGCAATGCAACTTGAGTCATCTCTGTCTTTAATTCACCCTTCTATTAACTGGCCATTTTTACCACTTTTTGATAAAGAATATGCTTTATATTCCACATAGTTTTGATATTGGAATTAGACTTTGTGATTTTGTGAAGAACATCTAATTTGTTAATCATTTGTTTGTTAGAAGTGATTACAAATCACTACACATATTTTAAAAAGGTGCATCAGCTATAATCATTCATTCAGAATTACATAGCCAGGCTAGGTATGGTGTATATTTTATAGGGCTAAATCACAAGGACTGGGATGAGGATCTCATGAGGATCTCACAAAACCTGCTTTAGCTCTGTGTGGAAGTTCAGAAGGACATGTTGAGGGTTTAAGTTTGTGGAACCAAAGATAGATCTTCTTTATTGGTCAGCTCTGTCATTACAAACCCTAGTTTGAAATTAATCAGGCATGGGAAAGACGGTCTCCTTCATCAATTTAGGTTTGATAGATTCGTATTTATGACTCTCTAATGGCTCGGTGGGGGATATCTCTGATCTGTGGAATGTGATGTTGTTCATTTAATGGCTTTGTTCATGGATAATCCTACAATTATCACAAAATAAACCCAGAAAGATTGATCAGGTGGTCTTGTATCACCCTGAAGGCTGACTACAGTATCCTGTTTAGTACATGACTACTTGATAAATTGGAGTATAAGGAACTGTTGTGCTCTAACAAGACTTGTATAACTTCAGGTGCGTAGGGACACATTTGTTTTATCCAAAATCCACAAGGGATGTTCTCTGCACATTGCATAACAAGCAGACTGAAAAATGTCTATCAAGATTAGTTTTATTTTAAACTTGCAGAGTGAAAAATTGCAGTGTGTAAGTTAAAAACAGACCAGCGAGCAAACGTTTCAGCCCATAGCTTTCTTCAGTGCTGATGTTCTTTACAAAATCACAGTCTGATTCCAATACCAAAACTATGCAGAATATAAAGCATATTCCTTATCGAAAACCGGTCAAAAATTTTCAGTTAATAGAAGTGTAAATTAAAGACAGAGATGACTCAAGTGGCTTTGCTATACATTGGCATACAAATAATGGTCTTTCTTCACTCCGCCTGGGTATTCTTAGATGGCAAACATTGTCTTATTAATTTTCAGAGCTGTAACTTATTTTTTTTAGACTTTTGACTGAATTTTTTCTGTCTTTTTGTTATTTAGTGTGCAGATAACATCCCTTGTGGATTTCGGTTACTTGCTAAATTAAAAATAGACATACTGTTAAATATTAAGTGGAGTATTAATTATTTAAGTGAGAATAAAGTGTGTATGGAGTGATACGAGAGACATTAAAATAGCACATCTATGTAGGAAATCGATTGGCTAGGATAAAGGTCTATTATACAGTTTAGTGCTCATACACAAACATTGATCACTGAACTGTGCTTATAACAATGTAACCACAAGACCATGTCAACCAATCAGAATCAAGATTTACGTAATGCTGTGGTGTAAAATGTTTTTCTGTCTTAATGCAGTTTCCATTTTCTCTGTGTTTGCGTCAAGCCACATTTGCTTTCGCCTTCTGTTTCTCTGTGACTGATCAGATCAGTAAAGTGTGTCCTCTGATTATCTTCTGTCTCTTCTCCTGTTTAAGATTATGAAATACTCTGAGCAGCGTATACCCACACTGAACGAGTACTGTGTGGTTTGTGACGAGCAGCACGTCTTTCAGAACGGATCAATGCTGAAGGTGAGTGCGCCAACATTTCCTCTACAGCAGGTTTAGTTTGTCTGTGCTGTGGCCGAGCAATGAAGTCCCATGCTCTCACCCTTGGCCGACACAGGTTTGAGTCACATCATTTCCCAATTTTCCCTTAAAGCAAAATTTCACAGAATGTTCAATTAATATACGCTGCAGCATTCTTCAATTTTAGCATATCTTAAAAGTATAGTGCACCCAAATATGAAAATTCTCTCATCATTTACTCACCCTCATACCATCCTAGATGTGTATGACTTTCTTTCTTCTGCTGAACACAAACAAAGATTTTTTTTGAAGAATATCTCAGCTCTGTAGGTCCTTTCGATGCAAGTGAATGGTGGCCAGACCTTTCAAGCTCCAAAATCCACATAAAGGCAGCATAAAAGTAATCCATATGACATTTCACTTTCCTGATTGTTTGTTTTTTCCTGCCAGCCTGCAGTTTGCACGAGAGAGCTGTGTGTGTTTTCATTCTACACACTGGGTGTGATGTCAGGTGCTGCTGAAGAGGTCGCCACAGGTGCTGAGGTGTGGTCACAAACGCACTCAAACATATTTCTTGCACTTATTTGTGTGTCCAGCTAAAGTTTAATGTTGATATTTGTGGTTGATTTTCAGGTTGTAGATTTGTTGGTGGCCATGTGTCGAGCCGCTCTGGAGTCACCTCGTAAAAGCATAATCTTTGAGCCTTACCCATCTGTGGTTGACCCTAATGACCCCAAAACACTCGCCTTTAACCCGAAGGTGATTGTCTCTTCTTCGTTTTACTCAGTGCTTAATTTGTAAACGAAGCATGGCTGGATCAAAAACAATGATTAAGAGGCGTGGAGACCAATGCTGACCATACAACCACAGCTTTTCCGGATCACACAATGATGTCACTAAACGCTGACCTATGGACATGTAGGGATGACATGGTTTAAGTTTTTAAGTTAGATTGTCTTCTGAGAAAAAAACATTTTGGTTAACCGATTTTTATGATTATTTGCACATTTACTTACTATGCAACAGAACTAAGGCTAACAATTAATTTCATATCACAATTGAACATGTTAGTGGAAATGTCTCTAAGGGATATATGGACTCTAAGCACAGCCATACAATAGGAAAACTGATAAATACACCAAAAATAAATAGGAGGTATATAATAAGACTCTCCAATATTGGGCACAACTTTGCTTATTTGCATCCCGTGCATGCCTGAACGTTACAAAAAGTTGCATCTCTCAATTTATCCCTTTTAAAGCACCACAGCAAAAAATATTAAACTCACTAGTATGTTGTCGGACGACTTGTGAAACATCCTGTCCCATTTTTATTTATCTTTTTTATGATTTCTGTCCTCTGACTTCTTTACATCCTCTGTCTTCAGTAACCCTTGGTCATTCAAATGCTCCCAAACAGATGATTAAGTCACTTTTTTTTACTGGATATGAGTCTGGTAGATCAAATTCATCTGTTACATTTTGGAGTTTGTCTGTTTAAACCCCAGTTTCACATGAATTGAAAGTTCCTCCTGATTAGCATTATTAGCAGCATTGTCCAGGGGTGTGGTTTCATTTTCTCATGAACTCTTTTGATCAGGAACACTATAAGCTTTATTTGTGGTTTTAAATAATGAATATAAGCTTGATTGTCT
The DNA here is from genome assembly GCA_032164185.1 of Moxostoma hubbsi. NCBI lineage: Eukaryota > Metazoa > Chordata > Actinopteri > Cypriniformes > Catostomidae > Moxostoma > Moxostoma hubbsi. Next base: position 7,952,680 of record JAVLUX010000019.1, read on the forward strand.
TTTTGACATTTTCACTGAAATTAGCTTACTTTTATAAGAAATATTACCAGTTAGATTCGCTCGCTCTCCGCTTTCCTGTGCTCAGTTCGCATGCAACTACAAGCATCAACCAATGAGAGAGATTTTGCACAATACTTGGGCACACCTGCATGCGCTCTCTCTCTCTCTCTCTTTCTCTCTCTCTCTCTCTCTCTCAAACACACACACACAGACACAGACTGTTGCAATTTGACAATGCTCTGTTAAATCCAGATCGTCTAAAACAACTACAAATATCCCAGATTCTACATTTTCCGGAACAAGATCCAGCAGGATTCGGCTCAAATTAAGCACTGGTTTTACTCAAAGTGTCAAGCCAAGTCATTTGTTTAGCCCTTTTCACATACTGATCTTTTAAGCAGCTTTACAGAAAATCATGCCTCAATGGCTTTATCATCTTTAAAGGAATAGTTCACCTTTCTTCTGCAGAACACAAAGAATTTTAGAAGAATTTCTCAGCTCTCTAGGTCCATACAATGCAAGAGAATGGTGACCAAAACATTGAAGCTCCAAAAAGCACATAAAGGCTCTTAAAAGTAATCCATAAAACTCTAGTGTTTTAATACATTTTTTCTGAAGCGATCCAATCGGTTTTGGGTGAAAACGGTCCACTGTACAACTTAACATCTACAGTCTCCTTGGTGATCATGATTTCAAGATCAATTACACTTCCTGGTGCCATCTAGTGCTCTGCGCATGCTTAAAGCACTAGGACGTGCCATTTAGTTTGAAATCATGTTCGTGCCTAGTGACTGCAATGGCAAGATGGACAGTGAAAAATGTCATTTACATACATGTACTTTGTTTTTGGTCTGTTCCCACCCAAACCAACTGCATAGCATCAGAAGTCATTGATTAAACCACTGGAGTCTTATGGATTACTTTTATGCTACCTTTGTGCTTTTTGGAGCTTCAAAGTTCTGTAATATATATATATATATATATATATATATATATATATATATATATATATATATATATATAATAACAGTTTAAGAACACACTTTTTCTGTACACCTCCAGCAAGTTTAAAAATTTTAACCAACATCAAATCTCTCCTTCCTCCTTTCTTTTCTTGTGTGTGTGTGTGTGTGTGTGTGTGTGTGTGTGTGAGATTATTCTACTAATCCTGTGTTGATTAGAAGAAGAATTATGAGCGTTTGCAGAAAGCTCTTGACAGTGTGATGTCTATTCGAGAGATGACACAGGTACAGCAGCACAAATCGGGATGTGTTCATTAATCTTTCATGGTTTATCTGCTTTTCTTGTCTTTTTGTTTTCAAGGAACGATGCTGGAAAGAATTTCAGAAAGACTCTGCCTGCTTAAATGTTTATCAAAGACCTGTAGCAGTCAGCACTGCAACCAGGGTCAGAAATCAGGGGCAAGGGTTGGGGCAAATATGCCTCTGAAAGTGACAAAAATGTCCCCCAAATTCAAATTGTTTAATGAATTCCAATTTTTTTCTTTAAAACGTCTGATACAGGTCTTAATATTGTATTCTAGGCTAAGTTATACACATTAACACATTGATCAATTTAAAGGATAAGAGATAATATATGCTCTGATTATTATGATTGATATTCAGGATTTTAGTGGTATTTTTTATTTATTTTTACATGTGTCTCTTGTTAATGATTGAATGATTTTAATGATATTGATACATTTTATCAGAGGCGGTTTTCCTGTAACTATACTTGTGTTTCAGGGCTCGTATCTGGAGATTAAGAAGCAGATGGATAAATTGGATCCTTTGGCCCATCCATTACTGCAGTGGTAAGTTAAAAAACACTCATACCTGTGTATCACAGATAGTTTTGACTCTAAAATCTGCTGAATGAGCCACCCTCAAAATTGCTGTATGAATGTACTGTATAAATACAGCTATATATAGCCAATATATAAACACCTGTGACACATTAAATTCAATCCGTATTAATGCATGCTGTTAATGTTGGTAATGTTATTTATTTATTGAACATTTGAGCCTTTTATACATTAATATCACTGCTGCCACCTCCAGAAGTTATACAGGCAATAAGCCACTTGAGGCTGTGAATTGCAGTTATTTTACTACAGTTAATGGTGTGTTAGTCTCTCCGCTTTTTTCATGCTTAACAACACATCTAAACCAAGGCAAAATCACTGTAAAACATTCTTGTGTATTTCCTTCTCTCTTAGGATCATATCCAGTAACAGGTCTCATATTGTGAAGCTGCCACTCAGTAGGGTAAGATTAACAGTTTTTTTAAATCAAGAAAAACTTGCATTGTCTTTTAACTGTCTTTTAACAGCTTGTTTTTCTCATATATTTATGTCTGTCTGTTTCCTGCTCACAGCAACTGAAGTTCATGCACACATCTCATCAGTTTCTGCTGCTGAGCAGCCCGCCAGCTAAAGAAGCTCGATTCCGCACCGCAAAGAAACTCTACGGCAGCACGTTTGCGTTTCAGTGAGTCATGCTCACGCAGAATCATACCCAATCATGTCAGACACAATCACCTGTTACGCCCCGTATGCACTAAAAGCGTGCAACATGACAAACTTGACCACTTTTATATAGTCAACGACTGCAAATGTGTTTTAGTTAGTCACATCACTTAATGTGTAGTGACCAGTGTAACACATTAAAAGCAACTACCAGCTTTTCCAACTTTACATCTTTTGTGTAAAGAACATGTTAGTATATAAAGTTATATAAATAAGTATAACCTTATTTGCTGTCATTAAATTGTTTTGTGTGGATTTCTGCATTATATCGGCCATCGGTCTCCCTGCTGTCTGAATATCATTGTTGTCTTCGCCATTGAAAAATCCACATTGGTTTACTTTTTGAGAGTTTATCCAATGCTTTTGGTGTTTTATAGGGTCTTTTGTTTATTAGCTGTGTTTGATCTATGAGAGCAGAAGTTTTGTTTTTAGTGTTTGACCTTTAAATATGTCATAAAATCTGATCAGGTGATTGGCTAGACTAGTAAGAAATGTCTTTGAACCTGACAGATAATTAAACACTTAATATCAAGAAGATTAACAATAATAACAGTTTTATATTGGGTTTATAAATTGGATCAATCTGTAGATGGTCTACATTTCAGCATTGTCCTTCACAACACTACATGATGTTTGTGCTATGTCTGTGCTTTCTTTGGTATTTTTATGCAGACGGTTCCACTAGACCTTACAAAACATAAAAATCTCCCAAAAACAGCCAACAAAGACTAACATAAAAATTCTGCTCCTTTCAAGCAGCAAAAATAACTCCAGACGTCTGTTTAAAAATACACTTGTACCAGATTTTTAAAGCATCTCCCAACATTGCATCATGCTGTACAGGTTATCAGCTTTGTTTGTCACTTTTTAAACCTAATAATAATGGTGCTTGCTCATGTAAAACTCACCACTACGATGATATTGTAGAGTGTTTACTTACTAGCCCAAGTCAATAGAGCCAACCTAATAGTCTCTATCATATTCTGGTCTCTAGATATGGTTCAGGCCCCTCTTTAAATGTAAGTCTATGGGATTTATTTTTTTGCCTATTTTGTCATCCACCAGGCAAAAACAACATATTTTGCATCCTATTACTTACTTATTGCTATCTCTTTCTCTCTGTCTATCTTTCTCTAGTGGTTCCCATATTGAGAACTGGCACTCTGTTCTGAGGAACGGACTGGTCAATGCGTCTTATACAAAACTACAGGTATGTAAATGACATTAGTCACTTGATCTCAGATGCATACCCTTATTGGACAGCACATGCTTTCAGCCTTTGCATGTGGCCTATCCTCATGATCAACACAGTAATAGATGCCAAATTCCCTCGTTGTGCAGAAGTCATGGCTTTTGTACTCAGTTCCAGTTGCCAGTTGAACTAATTTCCTTTTCTGACAGCAGCCAACAATATTCTACTCCCTGTCATTTTCAAGGGATAGTTCTCCCCAAAATGAAAATTCTCTCATCGTTTATTCACCTTTATGCCATCCTCGATGTGTATGACTTTCTTTCTTCAGCAGAACATAAATGAAGATGTTTAGAAGAATTTCTCATCTCTTTTGGTCAATACAATGCAATTGAATGGATGCCAAAATTTTGATGCTCCAAAAATCACATAGGTCAGCATAAAAGTAATCCATAAGACTCCAGTGGTTAAATCAATGTCTTCAGAAGCGATTTGGCAGGTGTGGGTAAGAAACAGATCAATATTTTAGTCAATTTTTTACATTGCTCAGTCAATCACCACTTTGACTTTCACTTTCACAATCTCCTTCTTGTATTATTGGTGATTCATATTCTTCATGCACATGACCCTTACTGGGCAGGGAGGAGAATTCCTAGCAAATATTGACTTAAATATTGATCGGTTTCTCACCCACACCTATATTATTGCTTCTGAACACATGGATTTAACCACTGGAGTCATATGGATTACTTTTATGCTGACCTATGTGATTTTTGGAGCGTCAACGATTTGGCACTCATTCACTTGCGTTGTATGGAACAACAGAGCTGAAATATTCTTCTAAAAATCTTAATTTGTGTTCAGCTGAAGAAAGAAAGAAAGACAAACACATCTGGGATGGTATGAGGGTGTGTAAATGATAAGAAAACTTAATTTTTTTGGCAAACTATTCCTTTTACTAACTAAATCAAACTATTCGATTTTCAGAATAGAGTTTTAGTTTAGTGCATACTGCACAATATATACTGTATACTACATATTATTATGTCTTAAAAAAAGTACCACATTGCATTTTGGGATACAGTTACACATTTTTTCAAATGAAGTATGTCATCCAGGTAGTACATGTATATAGAAAATGTGAATACTAAGAAAGCGTGTAATGTTGGACAGCAGCTATATCACTATGTAGCTCTTGACTGGTTACCTAATGAAGCTAAGCAGGGTTGAGCCTGGTCAGTACCTGGATGGGAGACTTCTTGGGAAAACTAAGGTTGCTGCTGGAAGAGGTGTTAGTGAGGCCAGCAGGGGGTGCTCACTATGTGGTCTGTGTTGGTCCTAATGCCCCAATGTAGTGACGGTCCACTATACTATAAAAAGAATGAGACGTTAAACCGAGATTCTAACTCTCAGTGGTCATTAAAAAACCCAGAGCACTTCTTGTAAAGAGTAGGGGTGTAAACCCAGTGTACTGGCTAAATTCCCCCTATTGGCCATTTTTCCATCATGACCCACTAACAGTCTCCATCCATTATTTTGCTGTATCAGTCCACTCTCTCCTCTCCACCAACAGCTGGTTTGTAGTGGGTGTATTGGTGCTCTATGGCTGCCGTCGCATCATCCAGGTGGATGCTGCACACTGGTGGTGGTTGAGGAGAGTTCCCTGTTCACTGTGTAAAGTGCTTTGAGTGTAGTATCATAAAAAGTGCTATCTAAATGCAACATTCATTCATACTGCAGGAAAAGTACCAGTAGTATGGTAATATACTATTTAGAACATAACCAAGATCAATATGGTTCTGCGTCGTTTCATTTCTATCTGAATAAATACTTTGCTACCAGTATGAATGTGGAGTTCCTGCTGGCCAAGATTAAGTTTTCCATTCCAGGAATCATGTTTCATTTTCTATCAAATCCATCCATCCTTCACTACTCTTCACTACATCACCTATCACTTGTTTCTTGTTGATGTAATTTTCTCTCCTCCTTTGACATCCATTCTTATAGCTATAAACTCTCACTTTGACATCATGTGGATTCATGCACCCTCAAATGTTCAGAATGGTTTATGTTCATGTTCATATATCAATGTCTTCATTGGAAATCACTTTTACTCCATTCCATTGTCTTGTGCTTGAGTGCCCATTTTCTCTCCTCTGATCAGATCTTCCAGTTTCAATCGTTACTTACTCATGCTTTCCATCACCCATGATGCTTTGACAATAATTGGCCAGTTCAGCATTATTGAATGTGTTACATCACAAATCAGAGTTTTACTTTGGCTTACTGTCTTGTTCTGGTGTCCACTTGGATTGAATGTGTTTGTCTGATTCTTTAAAACACTTCTCATCTGCAGTGTGAGTCAAATTAAAATCAAGACTGTTTGTCGAGACAGTTGCTGCGTGTTTGCATCTTTTCTCTTTCATGGGAAGTGTGCGTCGTGTAACTCTCTTCTGTTCTTGTCTTTCATCTAAGCTGCATGGAGCAGCATATGGGAAGGGCATCTATCTGAGCCCCATATCCAGCATTTCCTTTGGATACTCAGGTATGATCCAAACCTGAGTCATTGACATCCAGTCAAGTCATTTAATCTGTAAAGCACTTTTCACAACACACATAGTTTCTAAGCAGCTTTACAGAAAATCGTGTAATGTCTGTAATATCTTAAAGTCCCCATTGAGCACTTTCACTGAAAAGACATCATTAAAAGTCATGCCTTATAATTTGTTGTCTTTAGGCCCCCAGTGAGCAAGATTACACATGCTGAAACATTAAATCATTTCAGGCCAACAGCATTAACATCTCTTATAATGCAATGTTTTGAGAAACTTGTAAAAGAGGAATTGCTGTCTAAAACTAAGAACTTTTTAGACCCTCTCCAGTTTACTTATAGAACAAAGATGTCACAGATGTTGATGATGCCACAGCAACTTTACTATATATAGTACTGAAGCACTTGGAAGGTAGCAAGACACATGCTGGGCTGCTATTTATAGATTTTCTATCTGCTTTTAACACTACACAACCTCATACTTTAGCAGATAAATTAATTACATAATTTTGGCCTTGATCTAAACTTAGTAGGCTGGGTTTTTAACTGAAAGAACTCAGAGAGTGATAGTAAATTGTAGTCTCTCTGTTCCCTTGATAACACAGGCTCACCTCAAGGCTGTATCCTGTCACCTTCATTATATATTTAATATAAAAATGTCTGCACAAGCAAACATAAAAACAGGCATTTTTTTCTAAGTTTGCAGATGATACTGTCATTGTTAGTCTCTTGTAAAATAATGAAACATGTCACGGCCCAGTTGTTGATGATTTTTTAAAATGGTGTGAAGATGCCTATTTGCAGCTGAATATATCTAAAACAAAAGACATGATTATTGATTTTAGAACTGAAGCTCATTCTCTTGAGCTCACTCATATTAAGGCCCAGAGGTGGAGTGTGTCAATAGTTATAAATGTCTGGGAATAGCTATCGATAATAGATTGTGCTTTGACGTAATTACAGAAGCGCTGTGCAAAAAGGGACATCAGCGTCTATACTGTCTTAGAAAAGTAAGATCATTTAATGTAGACAGGACCTTGATGGAATTGTTCAACAAATCTTATATAGAGTCAATGTTATCTTTCTCTGTAATCTGTTGGTTTGGGAATCTTCATGTGAAATATAAAAACACACTCAACAGCATTGTCAGAAATAGTGAGATGATCATCGGAAGCAAACAGAGAATTCTGTCTGATCTGTTTGACAGAAATGTTCCAACTGTGCTCTCTGACAGTGATCATACTCTGTATTCAGAGTTCACTATTCTGCCTTCAGGCTTTCATTACAGACTACCAAAGATTAGGAGTAATCATTACAAATACTCATTTGTTCCCAGCACAATCAGATTGTTAAATAGTAATACAGGAACTTTTTAAAAATTGTAATGTTAATATATATATATATATATATATATATATATATATATATATATGTGTGTGTGTGTGTGTGTGTGTTTTTATATATCTACTCTTTTATCTTTTTAGAAAGTGTATTGCGCTGGCTATGTGTTGTTTATCTGTCTGGCTGTTATACTGCAAACAAAATGCCCTTAAGGGATCCTAATAAAGACTGAACTGAACTGAACAAGCCAAAGGCGACTGTGGAAAGGAACGAGAAACTCCAAAAGGTGTTAAATTGGTGGAAAGACAAATCAAGTTTCAAGTTTCAAGTTTCAAGTTTACTTTATTTATATAGCACATTTAAAACAGTCACAGACTGACCAAAGTGCTTCACAACAAAAGAACAGCTTTACAAAAAAATTTGATCTAAAACATAAAATCCTAAAATGCCAACGAAAACAAATGAGTTTTTAAAAGAGACTTGAAAATGGTCAAACTCGGAGCCAATCGAATTTCCACTGGCAAGTCATTCCAGAGACGCGGACCGATTACCGAAAAGGCACGGTCACCTCTGCGTTTAAGTCTAGAATTTGGAATTAAAATAAGATTCTGATCTCCAGATCTTAAGCTTCTTGAGGGGATATACTGATGGAGCAGGTCAGATAGATAGCCAGGTGACTGAAAGTGCAGTGATTTAAAAACAAATAGTAGAATTTTAAAATGTATTCTAAATTGCACTGGCAACCAATGAAGTGTCTTTAAAAGTGGAGTGGCACGATCCCTTTTCTTCTATGCTATACAAATGCTATAAAATGTTAGTTTGTGGAGATTTCCCGTCAAGCTATACAGCATAAATATAATGGCAATATGAGTTAGCTATGTGTAATACAAGTTATGTATAAACTGAGTAAATTGTGTTGATGTTTATGTTTAAATCTGTAGGATATTGACTGAACTGTTAGAATATTGGTAAAGTGTCTTTGGAGTCCATCCCAAATATATTCCGGAAGTGCATGTAGATGCAGCGCCCTCCACCGGTTGGATGGTAAAGGCTTGAGTTGGCAGAAATGTATTGTCTATGTATTCCATTTTAATAGAAGTGACGCAAGCAGTGGTCAGTGAACGCGTTACTATTCAATTGGATTGTGGTTTGATAACATTTGTGGTAATGCTGTTGATTTGTTCATCTGGAAGTTTGTCTGGCTGTGTGAAAATATCATCTCAGTTGATCTCTTTCTGTGTGTGTGTGTGTGTGTGTGTGTGTGTGTGTGTGTGTGTGTTTAGGAATGGGGAAGGGGCAGCATCGCATGCCCACTAAAGATGAGCTAGTCCAGCGATATAACCGAATGAACACTATGCCACAGGTACAACACCAGAATATCATTCTCACACTTTCACATTTCTGACACACTGCAGTGATATCACACTTATGCTAGTGTTTATTGTTATTGTACCCAGTGTTTCGTAAGAATAAAAATGTATGTTTTGTCATTTAACAGAGTCGTCCGATACAGTCACGATTCCTCCAGAGCAGAAATTTAAACTGCATCGCTCTTTGTGAAGGTAAAACCCTTCTGACCTCTCAAAAACAAGTTCCAAGTAATGTTAGTACGTTTAGATTTACAGTCCCATTCCTGCTGTTTTTAAGATCAGGGCTAGAAGTCATGTGTTTTGAAGACTTTCGCTGATCAGCTGCTTGTTCCACTCAAGAACTGCCCTCATAGACTGGAATAGATTGTTTGACTGACATGTAAAACAACTAAAGACCCGTTCACACATGCAGCGACTTGAGGTTGTATGAAGTCGCTAATCTGAGACATATTGCCGGTAAAACTAAGATATTTTCATTTAACAAGGAATTTATTTATTGTTGTTAAAAATGTACGTTTTGCATTTGAGAGTGTTTTTAAATAAACTACAGAAGTGCAAAGTGCATTAAATCATTTACCAGATGATGAACGATCTAACAGTGTAAAAACTCACCCAGACTGCCAACAATTTCTGAAATGTTATTCAAATTTCGCAAAGTTTTCTTGTCCCTAAAATTGGACATTCGGCAGGAGAGATTGTTTTAATATGAACTGTCTACAACAGTACTTGTTGCATCATGTCATTAACAAGATAAACGATGTATCAATGTTTGAATTAAGATCATACATATAAATTATAGTTTATTTTCCAGGTGTCACTTTTATTAAATCCATGTATGTTGTTACATACAAATCCTATAGAACAGTGTAATCGCTCTGAAAATTGGACTTTCCCTCTGTCTGCTCTTGACGCCATTATCTCACAGGAGATAATGGAGGATGATGTGAGCTCCACTGACACTGTCTTCACTCATTGGTAGTTGCTGCCGTAAGTCGCTCCTCAATGCATAAAGTTAACGAACACGGCCACATATAGTCATCAGAGGTGGCTGTTGCTTGTGTTGCTGGAAGTCGCTGCATGTGTGAACCGCTTTAATAGTGCTAAGTAGATTTCTTCTAAATTGTAATTTGGTACTGATTACAAATGACATGACTAAAATTGTAGTCAGATTTTATTTTTACAGTAATGTAATCTGATTGATTTGGATTAACTGTGGATTACTCCTGACTTTACTCTTGTTTATTTGATGTCACATGCATTTGAGTAGGATAAGCTTGTACCATTATGACATAATGTTGCTTAAATGCATAAAGCCCCATTCACACCGCCAGTGACTTTGTGGCTTGGTGTCGCTAGACTCTGCAATCTGTGTAGCTAGTGGGCGTTCCTACTGTTTGTCGCTGTAACGTTATTGGAGGACTGAATGTATGGCCATATCTTTTGAAAATTTAATCACGGATGAGACCTAATAGCAATTAAAAATTAAGATATCATTAAAATTTGACAAGGAATCAGTTCTCTTGTCTCTAAAATGTTACATTTTGCAGTGCAGAGTGTTTTATAAAACATGCAGCAGTGTTCAGTTCATTAAATCATTTACAAGATGATCAATCTATCAATATAAATCATTAACAAGATCAAGTCAAGTGGTTTTTATTGTCATTTCAACCATATACAGTTAGTACAGTACACAGCGAAACGAGACAACATTCCTCCAGGACCATGGTGCTACATAAAACAACATAGGACAAACCCAGAACCACATGAGACTACACAGACTAAATAAAATACCTATATAAAGTGCACGTGCAAACGTGTGCAAAAAGTACGGGACAGTACAATAAATTACTAACAATGAACAGGACAATAGACACAGTAAGAGACAGTGCAGCGCCGACCAGTACACAGTAGTGCAAAAAGATGACATTTCTAAAAATGCCAAATTTAAACATAACAGACTATGAGATAGTGTTCTATGGACATAGCAGTTATTGAGGTAGCAGCCAGTTATAAAGTGCAACTCAGTGTGTGTGTCAAACCAGTCTCTGAGTATTGAGGAGTCTGATGGCTTGGTGGAAGAAGCTGTTACACAGTCTGGCCGTGAGGGCCCAAATGCTTCGGTACCTCTTGCCAGACGGCAGGAGGGTGAAGAGTTTGTGTGAGGGGTGTGCGGGGTCCTCCACAATGCTGGTTGCTTTGCGGATGCAGTGTTTTTTGTAAATGTCTTTGATGGAGGGAAGAGAGACCCCGATGATCTTCTCAGCTGTTCTCACTATCCTCTGCAGGGCTTTGTGGTCCGAAACGGTGCAATTCCCAAACCATACAGTGTTGCAGCTGCTCAGGATGCTCTCAATAGTCCCTCTATAGAATGTAGTGAGGATGGGGGGTGGGAGATGTGCTTTCCTCACCTTTGAAGAAAGTAGAGACGCTGCTGGGCCTTCTTGGTAATAGAGCTGGTGTTGAGGGACCAGGTAAGGTTCTCCGCCAGGTGAACACCAAGGAATTTGGTGCTCTTGACGATCTCCACAGAGGAGCCGTCGATGTTCAGCGGAGAGTGGTCACTCTGTGCATCTCTTTTGTTTTGTCCACATTCAGAGACCGGTTGTTGGCTCTACACCAGTCCGTTAGCCGCTGCACCTCCTCTCTGTATGCTGACTCGTCATTCTTGCTGATGAGACCCACCACGGTCGTGTCATCATCGAACTTGATGATTTGATTCGAGCTGTGCATTGCTGCACAGTCGTGATCAATCTATCATGAATCAATGAATTAAACTCGATCTGAATTAATTAAACTCACTCAGAATGCAGACTGTTTCTGACACACTTTTCCACGCGTCATTGTTTTATTATATCCATGCATGTGGTAGCACAAGTAAAAATCCCTCACAATGCTGAAACTTTTCCATCTTGCCTGCACTCGTCTCCAGTCTGTCAGGAGACAGATGACGTGAGCTCCACTGTCTTTACTCTCATTGGTAGTCGCTTGAGATTGTCGCTCATCATTTGCATAAAGTTGACATTTTCTAAACTTGTCTTGTCGCTCTCCACGGCGATCTCTGTCGCCAAAGGCTTGTGTCACCAGAAGTCACTCTCCTCTCATTGAAAATGAATGGGATGGCGTCGCTGTCTCGTGCTGTTGGTGTGAACTGGGCTTTAAAGAAACATTTCTTAAAAGTGCACTCTGTAACTTTTGTCTTTGTGTCATCTTGGACACTGATACCTAGTGGCTTGGTTGTAGCATCATTAAATTCAATAGCTTTCAGTTTCAGAGTCAATTTAGTATTCACATTCAGCCATGATTATTTTAATCAATGTGTAAAAGTGTCAAATAACAAGACGGATACTGAGATTAAGCAAGTAGAAATTCGGCTGGTTCTAACATGGCAGCCCCCATGTGTGGGCCCTCTCAATGTCAAGTAAAACGGCTTTTATAAGGTTACTGATATGACTGGGGTCTTCATTTTATGTGAGTGGTCATGATTTCCTACATATACAGTTGAAGTCAGAACTTTACTTACACTTTTTTTTAACCTCTCCACAGATTTCATATTACATTTACATTTATGCATTTGGCAGATGCTTTTATTCAAAACAACTTACAGAGCCCTTATTACAGGGACAATCCCCCCGGAGCAACCTGGAGTTAAGTGCCTTGCTCAAGGACACAATGGTGGTGGCCGTGGGGTTCAAACCAGCAACCTTCTGATTACCAGATTACCAGTTATGTTCTTTAGACCACTACACAACCACCACTAGCAAACTATAGTTTTGGCAAGTCGTTTAGGACATCTACTTTATGCATGGCATGAGTCATTTAACTGTGCCTTTAAGCAGCTTGGAAAATTACAGAAAATTATGTCAAGCCTTAAGGCAATTAGCCTATTTGGTCTGATAGGAGGTGTACTGAATTTGAGGTGTACCTGTGGATGTATTTTATGGCCTACCTTCAAACTCAGTGCATCTTTGCTTGACATCATGGGGAAATCAAAAGAAATCAGCCAAGACCTTAGAAAAAATGTCATCCTTAAGAGCAATTTCCAAATGCCTGAAGGTACCACGTTCATCTGTACAAACAATAATACGCAAGTATAAACACCATGGGAGCATGCAGCCATCACACCACTCAGGGAGGAGACGCATTCTGTCTCCTAGAGATGAAAGTAGTTTGGTGCCCAGAACAACAGCAAAGGACCTTATGAAGATGCTGGAGGAAACGGGTAGACAAGTATCTATATCCACAGTAAAATGAGTCCTATATCAACATAACCTGAAAGGCTACTCAGCAAGGAAGAAGCCAATGCTCCAAAACTGCCATAAGAAAGCCAAACTACAGTTTGCAAGTGCACATTGGGTCAAAGATCTTCTGAAATCTTTTTGGAGAAATGTCCTCTGGTCTGATTAAACAAAATTTGAACTGTTTTGCCATAATGACCATCGTTATGTTTGGAGGAAAAAGGGTGAGGCTTGCAAACCGAAGAACACCATCCCAACTGTGAAGCTTGGGGGTTGGCAGCATCATGTTGTGGGGGTGCTTTGCTGCAGGAGTGACTGGTGTACTTCACAAAATAGATTGCATCAAGAGGAAAGAAAATTATGTGGATATATTGAAGCAACATCTCAAGACATCAGGCAGGAAGTTAAAGCTTGTCGCAAATGGGTCTTCCAAATGGACAATTACCCCAAGCATACCTCCTGAATGTAGTTCAACTTGTGGATGTCTAACTTGCTAGTTACTTTCTACTAAATAACAGCCAGTCAATCAACTCTTGTTATTTTTGTGTGTAATATGCATCAGAAGATCTGTGAAAAGGGGTGTGGTCATGCTGTCTGAAGCTTAGACATGGTATGAGATGATCTGTGTGTGATTTGGTGATCTTAATAATTATTTTAGCTTCTCTCCTCACAGTGATCACATCTAAAGACTTGCAGAAACATGGAAATATCTGGGTGTGTCCGGTGTCTGATCACGTCTGCACACGCTTCTTCTTTGTGTGAGTATCTGTTTGTTTGCACATGTGAAGACTAATAAATATACCACTAAAAGCATGCACATTTTCATGGCTACCTAGATGCTTCACGTGATGCAATTGTTTATATGGTTTTCCTTGTGAAACTTGAGGGATTTGTTGAATAATATTCGTCTTATAATAGACAATGTTCAAACTTCACAAAAAAAATTCTCATTGGCAATATTTAATGTTTAATATACATTTGGTGTCGGATTTTAGTCCAATGAGTTTTCATTACAGATTGGGCTACCAAGTGTTACTGTAGAAGTGACTGGAGTAGAATTCAAGTGACCAACATTCATTATTATTCATTGTGTTATTCATTGCAGCCGGTTGGAATAGAGACCCAGATTAACATGGAAAAAGTTACTTTTATCGCTTGTTGATTTGGTCACATCTGGATGTGACATGGCATAATTTATTGTTCAAGTGTATAATCACTTTAAACTATCAATAAAGATGTAGTATGTTGTTCCATATCATCACTTTCCCTCTGTCTCTGTCAGGTATGAGGATGGTCAGGTAGGAGATGCCAACATTAACACACAGGAGCCCAAGATACAGAAGGAAATTATGCGGGTGATCGGCACACAGATCTACTCTAGCTGAATGGGGATTCCCGCAGACACAGCCAGGGGTTTCATTGCTGAGAAGGAAGAATTCCTGAGCTCCAAACTCACTCACAGAGAGAAACACAGAGGAGCCGAGTGTCTCTCTCTCCTGCCTCCTTTCTTTCCTCTACTCAACTCCATCTATACTTTGTTATCCTGTCTTTCGTAGGGAGTGTCAGACACGCATTTTCTCCAGTTTGATTTTCCTGTGTGCGACGGACGTACAACCGTCTGTTTCTCTCTCAACAGGAAAGGAGATTTAAAGAAGCTGCAGGGACAAACTTAGACGCTTTTTTCTGCTCGCTACAAAGAGCTGCTGCTGTCCCAGAGTTCATGTCGATGTGAAAGATGCTGACTGACAATAACAGCGTATAAATGCCCTCCCACATCTCTTTCTAACCTCTCTCTGACTTCCTGCAGAGCTACTGTCAGTGAAATCCAGATGAGTGTTTGATTGGATGGCGTGGTTGTCTATTGAAACAGTTTTTAACTCGGTGAAGCGAGGTAAAGCTGTTGAATTCTTGATTACTTTCAAACTCTTTTTTTTTTTTTTTATATCAAAAGCATCTGTTTGACAAACCGTTGGACACATGGGGGGGAGGGGGGGTCACTAAAATGAATTGCGCCTGCTGATAGCATTGTTTGTTTGCTCATGCTGTCTGTGTTGTTTCAGCACCCAATTCACTTAAGGAGTTTTGCAAATCAGGCAACGGCGCAAATACAGACAATAATTAGTGCTGAATCCAATTTGCACCATGCTATTCCCAGTGTTGCAGGGTGGTTCTGAGTGCTAGATTGTGGAGTATGCTGTAGACTACCATAATCTGGCATATTTTACTGGGACTGTTCAGCATCTCTCCACCACTGTGATCCAACTGAATCGACTCTTTTAAAAGGCTGAAAGTGTGCTTGACTTTTCCGTGCATCTAGATATATATCCAGTTATAACACTTTTCTCTATTCTGATCACCATTTGATGAATTACTGCTGCCATGATCACTAGAGAGTGAAAACAAATGTGTCTTTTAAAGACAATTCCACTTGCCACCTGCTTTTTGATGGCGGTAATAGCACAATGTTAATTGTGCCATACAAATAACGCAGATTTTTGTGAACGAGGTGCATTCTATTATAAAACCAACTTGACAATGACGTAACTTCAATACGGCACAGTGTAAAACCAGTGCATATAGTGCATGGTTAAACATGATTGTGGTTTTTGCGCTGAAAAAGTGCAATAACTGTTCAGTGATTTTGCCCCTTTCTCTTGTTTCTTTTCAAACTCTCTTCATATCAACTGTTCAATGTGTTTGACAGATAATTTCTCGCATTAAATATCTATAATCTTGTAAAAGAAAGTCATTTAAAAATATTTATTGCAGTTTTTTTGTCTCTAGATTGTAAATGACAGATCTTTTTGCGTTTTTATTGTGTTCGTAAAGCGTTACCTTCATATCTCTGCTCGGCTGCTCATACTGAGCGATGACATGTATTATTATCCCAGATATATTTATCTCTTGAGTTTCTTGCCGAAATCAATTTCCTGTCTTTTGTTTCTCAGCTTGCTGAACTCCACATACTTACAAATGCTGGCTGTAATTTATCACGTAACTTTCTCTTTTGGAAAGTCAAAGCATCTTAATAATGGATTTTTCTTTTGCTGTTGGAGCAAATTGGAGCGCAAAAATAATATTTGCTGTGGTCTCCGATTCACCCACTATAGTTTACGTCTACGTTCCAAACCTGGAAATGTGAAAAGAGTCCATTTATTCTTTGAGATGTTCTGTAAAGCTCGTATGAAGTGTCTGAGATTTATTTCTGCTCTCAATTGCTCAATTTTTGGGCATTCCTGAGTGTGTGTGGATAATTTCCACTAAAGTTTACCTCCTTTTCTCTGCAGTAGACTTTTCGGTGTTGACTTTATTCTGTTTGTTCTTTCTGACTGTTGGTAAACACGTGAAAGTCTCTCAGTGTGTCTAAACTATTTTGTAGAGTTTATTTTTAGATGTTGCACTGATGTCTGATTCTCTCAAATGCACCTTCTCTTCAACATGCCCTCAGCTTTGTTAGACACAAAGGCGTGAAACGGTCAGGAATGTTGCTTTCTAAGATATCAGGTTTGCAGGCTGCGTGTTGGAGGTGTTGGCATGTACTGTAAATAACAAAAATGTGAATGGAGAAATTGTACCCGAGGAATGTTTTTAGCTGGTCTGGGATGAACATTCTAGCTTGTTGGTCTTTGGTTATGCTGGATGCATTGCGGTTTAAAGGTGGAATTGATGCTGAAACTAATGAATAAAGAGATTTTGCACAATTTCTCTGCATTTTATCAATTTCAGCTACATGTGATGTATAAGGAGACATTCATTTATTCAAATAAGGTTCTCATGTGTATATATATATATATATATATATATGAGCCCCATGCATTGGGGCGATTTTGCTTCACTGTAAATGCAGGAATTTCTGTAAAACAACACAAACTGCTTTACATGTCATGTTTATAATTGATTTTGAAGTAAAACTGTGCCAATTTGGGGGATGTTTATATATTACTAAAGGCTGTTCACTGAACAAAGGCCGATTTTCAAATACAGTATGCTAAATTACACCGATCAGCCACAACATTTAAACCACCTGTCTAATATTGTGTCTGTCCCCTTCGTCCCACCAAATCAGCACCAACCCGCATCTCAGAATAGCATTCTTGTCACCACAATTGTACAGAGTGGTTATCTGAGTTACCACTGACCTTGTCAGTTTGAGCCAGTCTGGTCATTCTCTGTTGACCTCTCACATCAACAAGGCATTTCCATCCACAGAACTGCCGCTCATTGGATGTTTTTGGCACCATTCTAAGTAAACTCTAGAGACCGGTGTGTGTGTGAAAATCCCAAGAGATCAGCAGTTACAGAAATACTCAAACCAGCCCATCTGGCACCAACAATCATCCATGCGATTATCTAATCAGCCAATCATGTGGCTGCAGTGCATTAAATCTTGCATATACGGGTCAGGAGCTTAAGTTAATGTTCACATCAACCATCAGAATAGGGAAAAATGTGATCTCTGTGATTTGGACCGTGGTGTGATTGTTGGTGCTATATGGGCTGGTCTGAGTATTTCTGTCATTGGGATTTTCACTCGCAACCATCCCTAGAATTTACTCTGAAAGGTGCCAAAAACAAAAAAACATCCATTGAGTGGCAGTTCTGCAGATGGAAATGCCTTGTTGAGAGAGAGGTCAACAGAAAATGGCCAGACTGGTTCGAACTGACAAAGGCTATGGTAACTCAAATAACCACTCTGTACAATTGTGGTGAGAAGAATAGCATCTCAGAATGCTATTCTGAGATGCAGGTTGGTGCTGTTTTGGTGGCACAAGGGGGACCTACACAAATATTAAGCAGGACATTTTAATATTGTGGCTGATCGGTGTATTTTGATGACAAGGGTCTTCTTTTAAAGGTCTTCAGCTATACTGTCTGCATTTATTCCCCATGTAGTCTGGATGAAAAACATATTGCACTATTGTTTGTGTGCTTCAAATATAATGATGAACCACTACATTGATCTGATTAATCAACTGGTTTTAAGATTATCACCATTGGCCGTTAAGAGAATTGTTTACTTCTGAAATCTAACGACAGCCTTGTCAATGGGTAAAACATTCTTTCTGTGTGGATTTTGAGTAATTATTGTCTTTTTGTAATTTTCTATACTAATGATTTTTTATTATTCATTTGTATTTTAGATTCTGTTGACTGATGACATTCCAACTATTTTATACCAGTCTATATTCCATCCAGACAGCCAGTCCGTAGCTAATGGAGTCAAAGGTGGTAACGATTCTAGGGGCCCACAGGTTCAGGGCGCCCACAACAACTTTTAAACTGTAATTTTTAATATGAAAGAGACCTTGACCAATATACAGTCTGGAGGTCTAGAATTCCTTGCTATGGCCCTACCAGATAGATCCACAACCGCTTATCAAATCCTGCTGTTCCCCGGAGCACATCCAGCCCTTACCACCTACAGAGCAGCCCTTCTCCACTAGGGGGAACTCAGGAGCTACAAACCTCAATCTCTTTGTCTCGTTTCTTACAAACATTTTGTTTCAGCAATGAAAGGCATCCTGATATGAGGATGCAGGGTCAGAACATGTGGTGTGTCCTTCATTCTCTCCTCTCGTGTCTTGTTTTCCAGCTTTCTCTCCTCTCATTTTCTCTTTGTCTCATAGTGCTTGTGGAGTGAACACAGGCTTCATAATGATATAAAGATCATATGAGACAGGAAGGAACAAGCATCACATACATTTCATAATTTCATTATAAATGTAATATTATATATCCTGTGTGAGATATATTGAATACTTTTGTAAGCTGCTGTAGCTCCTGTTGATTGTGGTCAGCAAGACACGTAGTGTGTTATCTAGAGGCATCAAGGTACCATAATGAAAATGGCCTATAAAAGAACCCTCTAAACAATCTGACTTCCAAGACAGCATAATGTCAACATTTGACATAACCAAGCATTTTTTTAATGACTATGGTGCTTATTTCTTTTGAAGTCTATAGCTGCCTAATCATATACTATTTTTATTGTTTCCACCAACTGTTGAACAGCCTTCAGAACCTAAATAGATGTAGGTATCTTAGTAGACTGTATGTGATGCAAACATTGACATAAGTGTTTTGACTTTAAGTCTCTATGATACTGTGGTCTGTAGATATGGCTCAAAAACTCTGTGCCAAAATGTGCCCAAAACTCTACATATGTATTGCAAATGAGTTGCAGCACAATGTGTACAATGAGAAATTGCCAAGTAAAATACTAAATTTGCAAATACACCAGAGATATTGACAAGTAAAATACAATATCAGTAGTGTAAAATAAATTAAAATGAAATAAACTATCGGACCAGTCTAAGAACATTACAATTAATGAATAGGAATAAATGAATGTCTTCGTCTCCCTCCTGTGGCATTCTGGGATGATCCCCTGCCTACTTTTACGTGTGGCTTTGATGCAGCCTTTGAACGGTGTGTGTGTGTGTGTGTGTGTGTGTGTATCGCTCTGTTCCAACAGAGATGCCCCCCCACCTCATACTGTTGTGGTGTCTTCAAAGCTGCCCATCTCTCTCTGTCACCTACCAACACAACACTCAATTGTGATCTTCACAAAATGCTCATGCTATTCCAGAGACTATTTAGCTCTAGAGGGAGCATTTCATTTAAAATTATTGGGAATAACATGGCCAATATGGCAGGTGTAGAAAAGAAGCTCCACCTTACAGGTAAATGAGCCCAATCACCTTTTAGATACAGACAGCACCTGTCAGTAAACTTGAGGCATGAGCATGCATGTTAGCTGGAACCAGCCTGATAAATAGTGTTTTCTAGCATGATCTGAGCTAAAGAAGCACAGTTTATGATTCTGTTGTTTCCAGATTTTATTGCTGATCTAAAATGTTATTTGATTGTAATCTTGACCAACCGTTTTGGGGATTCTGGTCTTTCCCCATTCAAGTAGATAGGAGCTGTACTCTTATGCCACTTGCATGCATTGCTACACCTGTGACCAGCATTAAAGGGGTCATATCATGTATTGTTTTCCTTGAGGTTCACTTATAATGTTAGTAAAGGGTTAGAAGTGATCACCTCTGAGTGACCCGTGAGTTGGATACTGAAAAAGTGGCTGGAATTTCTTAATATTTTTTTTCAAACTGGCATCTTTTGGAGATGGGTTGGGATGAACAGAATGAAAAGTGTTCTTTTTTTCCCCTTTCCCGCAAAGCGTCCAGCTTGACAGCTCTCCAAATTGGAGTGTAATCTCAAAAAAAGAGAGTGGGGTTACTCAAGAAGGGGGTTGCACCAACTCCAAAAGGGTTCCACTTTCGCTCACAGTTAGGGTTAGGGAACGGGTTAGGGGCTTACTAGATCTTTACTGGCTGTTTGGAGCTCCCGCCCCTTTTTGGAGCTCTGCCTGCAGCCATATAATTCTTGCAGTTGAATTCGAACACACCTTAAGACTTTGTGTTATGATTGGCTAACATCTTTGATGTGCAAACAGCATTAATGTCCCGTGTGAATTCATGTGAAGCACGCAATCAAACTACTACAGTTGTTACGACTGAAATACCAATCGAAATCTGAACAAAGCAGCATACTGTTGCTCCCAAATACTTATAGTAGGCATACAAGATTTGGTGATACAATAATGCAATATAAAGCTTAAAACAGTGAATTTAGTCCAGACTAAAACAAGATGCGAACGTCAATGGTTAATAAATCTGTATCTAGCTGTAATGGACAGTCAACCTGGGTGTTCCCCTCTGTAGTGTGGCTGCTTCAATATACATCCTGTGTAATGGGATAAAAGGGATGTTCGCCGGGTGAGAAGTCACGCCCCCGATCATTTCGCCAGTCGACCAGTGAAGGGTATGTCCCTCAACTGTTTTGCTGATTAAATACTGGACAGTGGGTGCCCCGATGTCAGCACACCTGTTTGATCAGCTTAGTTGTGTTTGTGTCTGTGTCGTTGTTCGTCAGGAGTGCATGGCTGTCTTGTTTGTCCGCCCGCGCGCTTTGGCGTGTGGTGTTGGTGTTCGTTCACCATGTGTGTCTGCACGTGTTGTTTTCCATGTGTTCAACTGTCAGTTGCCGCCCTCTTGTTACCTTGTTAGTTCAACATTACACTCACGTGTTACCCCTCATTAGCCTCTCATTATATTCCCTTCGTGTTTTTTGTCCCTTGCCAGATCGTGTTTTTATGTGTTGTTATTCACATCTTGCTTTTCATCTTGCTGTTCTTGGTAATTCTAGTTATCTATTCAAGCTTTATTTTTCCTCTGTTTGATTGGCTTTGGATTCCAAGTTTTTTCCCCATTTTGCTGTGTCTTGATCCCAGCTTGTTATCAGCCTTGATTTGATTTTTAATTTAATCTTTATTATTTTTCTTTATTTTTTCTATACGTTAACTTGGCATAGTTAATAGGTTTTCTGTTTTTTTTTTTACCCCTTTCTCTTGTGGCTTGCATTCCGAGCAGTTTAGTTTTTCCCTTTTTCTTTTTTTTCTCTCTCCAGTACCCCTGTCTCCCAGGCTGCTGGACAGAGCTTATTCCCCCCGCCACCTCCAGCCCCCCAGCAGTCATCTCCCTTCCCCTTCGCCACGCCCTACCTGCCACTACTGCCTGTTGCTCCCCTGTCTCACTCGCCACCATCCTTGGCCTCTTGTGTGGACTGCTCTTGTCTGGGAGTCACCGTTCCATGGACCAAATCTACGTTTTCTGAGGCCGTTATTGTCTGTGGACCTTATCCTGTCCGCCTCATGCTTGTTGTTTCCCCAATAAACTGTGGTTAACCCTGCAAATTGAATCCTCTTCTTTCTGAACCCTGACACCCGATGCAGTCATTTTGGCCAAAATATGGGATGTCCTCGCTAATATACTACCTATAGTACTATGCCATTGCCATTGTCAAATTTCTCTTTTCAGGTCCACCATTATCATGGTGGAGCAACAGTATGGCTAGTATCTTGCATACAGTAGCGAATTAAACTGTTTCTACCTTAATAATAACACTTCTGGTTTAATGCCACTGTCATTCGAAGGTATCTATCATCCCATTGTGAGGTTTGTTCACCACAGTAACGGAAGAACATATATACAATAGGACCAAACGCTAGCTATCTGTTGGCCAAGTTTTGCATATGCATGCAAACGTGTACGTAAGTATGTTTCTGCCCTAAATCTGCACAAGCAATGCAAGTAAAATTATATTTTTTTTTCCGACTTTTTCTATATTTTTTGTGCTGACGTCAGTAAACCTTTTATTTTTCAACCCCTCCTATCCTATAGGGATCACTTTTCACCATCCAATCAATTTCTGGTGATTTAAAATCAATGTCACTTTATTACACAAGTAAAACGGGTTGCAAATGTATTTAATGTTGACTTTAAGACAGAATTGGACCAGTAGAGATCAAGACCTGTATATACGAAGGATTGTTTTTCATTCTTAACACTCTCTTTCTGTCTGAATGTGATTAAAACAGTGTCCGGAGAGATGGAGAGGAACTAATTGGATCTGAATTAGAACAGCGATTTATTCTTAAATAACACAAGTACATCTGAATGTTTCTATATTTCTGACTGATGGAATTCAAAGCTGGACCGTCACAGATATATAGAGTTGATTGTTTTGGATCACATATCTTAGTCTAAATTTGCTTATTTGCTTTATGCTGTTTTATCGACTTTTGCCTGACACAGAACGAAGGCTGGTTTTTGTGGTTTTTTTTTTCTTAAAGTCTCACGACAATAGTTTACTTTCTTAATGCACGTTCCTGGTATTATTGTGCTTGGTTCATCATTGCACAGTATTCCAAAGATATCAATGTGTGTATTCATAACCTTTATGGAATGCCCACTTTTCATGATTTAATCAATTCTGATTAAAAAAGTCAAATTCTGCCTTACATCGTTTTCCCTCATTGAATTGTCTGTTACATTTGGATATTCTTCACATTACACAAGTACTGTAAAATGGGTTGCTAATGCCATTTCATGTTGCCTTAAATGCTCAACATTTCACAGGTCAATACTTCCTTTAAATAGCTTAATTGTTATGTTGATTGGTTAATCCTTACTAGGGAATTATCCTGTTCAGCAAAACTTTGTTTAAAGCTTCACTTAACAGCCTTTTACTTACTTACTTACTTCTCAGTAGATAGCTGAATTAGTTTATGTCGATTTAAGATGATATTAAAACAAACATGCAATGAAACAATTATTCATAATCCTTTAAAAGACTCCTTTTTGTGTGCATTTGGGTTAATTCTGTTATCTCAAATCTCTTTTTTAACCAAAGCAGTGTCTTGTTTTTTATGCCGCAGTGCGACAAACATTTGCCGGTATGTGTATGTGTTTCTCCGTTATGATGCATGTTAAACATGATGTGGGCCACACAGTATTTCTGAGGATCAGCCTCCCATCAACCTTGCTTTGATGCTCTGCTGTTTTCATGTTTTTGTTGAAAAGGAAAACATTCAACCTCAACATCAGAGGATGAACTAACAGCATTTCCTTATCTCACACAGTTTAAATGAAGGGAGGAGGCAGAGCAGTACGTGGTGTAAAGCAGAGAAAACAAAGTTTTAAAATCTCCGCTGTAATGAGGAAATGTACATTTTTGCCATTTATATAATCTTTTAGCCCACGCAGAGTCTTTTTGTTGTGTTGCTCAATTCTAGTCAAATTGTTCCGTAAGTGTTCTCCGATGTTGCAGGAACATTGACATTTCAGTAGAGGAGCACAAGAGGCACGAATTAAGGGAATTGTGTACACACACACAAAAGTCTGTGTACTATATTCCAAGACTTCTGAAGCCATACGATAGCTTTGTGTGAGGAACAGACCAAAATATTTGGAAGTTTATCTTCCCCTCTACCACAGCTAACAAATAATCATATGACTTCAGAAGACTTGGATTGCAGTGCACAAATCATACAAATGAGACTTTTGTGGTATTTTCTATCCTTTTTTAAGCTTCGCAGCCCCTGGTCACTGTCTGCTTTCATTGTATGGGAAAGAGCAGCATGAACATTCTGCCAGTTGGGTTTGGAATTACATGAGGGTGAATAAATGATGACAGAATTTCATTTTTTTTGGTGATCTATTCCTGAGCTGTTGAAATATCCCTCAAGACAGACCATATCAGAAATTTCCAGACCAGAGGGGGGTTTAATCCACGAATGCACATTTATGTTTTTGCCCTACCATGAGAACCCTCCCCTGCCACAAAGCCCAATCAGATGTGTTTGACTTGTAATGATAGAAGTGACACTCAGTGTGATGATATTTGCATTTTGCTCTAAATGTTGTTTGATGTATCTGCCGACAAGCCTTATTTCCTGAGCGAGATCTTGATTAACACACAGTAATGAAATTATTATGACAACACGTCACTGGACTGCAATGATTATGACCGAGTGTGTCTGAAAACGACAAACATCTCTCTCTCTCTCTCTCTCTGTTTCTCTTCCACAGTGGAGTATTTGTTGCATTAGGTCCGCTTTTCAAAGCTGGACTCTAGCGCGAGGAGAGAAAGAACAACTCATGAATGGACCTTTTTCGCAGACTGTGATGACGCGTTTCCGCCTTATTTAGCAGCGTAAATCTCGCTTTTTATATATATACATCATACATTTTTTTAAACATTGTAGGTAAATTTATAACATTATGCTTATTGTTATATTTCCATGGAATTCGTTTAAAATAAATAAATAAATAAATACCACAGCTGTGACAGTAAATTTGGCATCTCACTTCTGACTTGCTTAATCCACCGCTCTTTAATTTTTTTTTCTCTTTTAAAAAAGTAATTAAAACTTAATAGTTTTATTTTGGTTTTGGAGCAAATGGGTAAGTTGAAATAACATTTGCTATTATCTCCCATTCACCGCAGTCGAAGTTTACCCTGCAAACGTTTACTTCCGCGTCCGAATACTCGGAGTGTGAAAAAGTACTATAGTTTTAACGGAGCATCCATCCATCTATCCGTGTGATTGTTCCCCCCCAAACACTTAAGCGCAAGTCACGCAGTCATGACTACCGGCAGGCTTATTTTACCGTTGGTCGGCATCGGATCCATTTACAATCTTTCTGGAGTCTGAACTCTTCAAAGGTGACTGCGTGATTGAGATGACCAATGAAAACGTTCCTGAGGAGTTAGTCATGGGAAACATTCATCCATCCATCTTTTTGTCATTTTCGGAGCATGACAGCCTCCGGTCACTATATGTTTTCATTGCATATTATAATTTTTATTATTAATAGTTTTATTTGGGGCCAGACTGCTTGAATGGAAATTACACACTCTGGCTTTAATACTGCTTGTAATAAAACAAATATGCAATTTGAGGAAAATGAAAAGAGTTGTTCTAACAAGCTGCTTATAACCGAAATCCCTCCGTTAGGTGTGTGATGGGACCATGCTGGGGGTGAACTTAAATTCTGACACCAGAGTTATCCGGTTTGTGTTTGAATGTGTTGAAATATCTTTGCCCATTAAATGTTTTTTTTTCTTCTTCATTAAGCTTGTATGATAATTAAATTATCGTACTGTTGACCACATTGACTTGCATCAAGTAATGAGCTTAACTTGGCTGAAAAAACAGCTGTATTATTTTCCTTTTCACCAAACACATTATTTTGCAGCTTTCCACCTTTTTTCTAACTCCTAATTGGCTGCACATTTTCTTTTCTCTCTAAAGAACATGAATGCTGGGATATGTGTTGGTCAGCTTCAGAGGATCAGGGGGTGGCAACCAGAGAGGATTCTGGGATTCATTAGTTTCTGCTAACTGCATGAGTCACGGCTGCCTGTGTGATCTCTCATGTGTTTGTCTTTCGTGTATTTTTCTGTGTCTGCAGTCCAGCTGGAAGCAGCAAGGGTCGTACAGAGTCTAAACAGGCTGAATGCTGCTTTAATCAGATGAAGTCCTGCATTATGGGATGTCATAGATGTTCAGAATTAGAACGAGCAGACGCAGAATTGAGCATCTGGGTGGATGTGCAGAAGTTTTACAGGAGATAAAAAAAATGAATGTAAATGATCAAGTCAGAGAGACTGTAAGTCTCCTCCAGGATTGTGTGTGTGTGTGTGTGTGTGTGTGTGTGTGTGTGTGTGTGTGTGTTTGCAATTTCACTGAAAAGAGAAGCCTTCACTGACATATTGCATACTACTTTATTAATTAAAATGTAATGACTTATTAAAAGTTGTTTTATTTTATGAAATGTATACTTTTTTATATAAGTGCTGAAACTCAAAATGATGCATTTTAAAGTGACATTGTTTTAATTTTAAATAGTTCTGGTTATTAATTTATTTTTGAGTGTATTTGTGTTTGGTTAAAATGATCGATTATTATCATGTATTTTTAGTGTTCTAAATGCATTACAGTGAAAATCATTTGACAAGATGTATCTGTCTGTCTGTCTATCTGTCTGTCGGTCTGTCTGTCTATCTATCTGTCTGTTTACTCTATCTGTCTGTCTGTGTATCTGTCTGTATATCTATCTATCTATCTGTCTATCTATCTATCTATCTATCTATCTATCTATCTATCTATCTATCTATCTATCTATCTATCTATCTATCTGTCTGTCTGTCTGTCTGTCTGTCTGTCTGTCTGTCTGTGTGTCTGTCTGTGTGTCTATCTATCTATCTATCTATCTATCTATCTATCTATCTATCTATCTATCTATCTATCTATCTATCTATCTATCTATCTATCTATCTATCTATCTATCTATCTATCTGTCTGTCTGTCTGTCTGTCTGTCTGTCTGTCTGTCTGTCTCATCAGGATGTCTCTCTCAGGGGTTTGACTCCAGCTGCTGTATCTCAGGTGTGCATAACATCCGCGTGTCTCAAAAAATCCCGAAACGCGTCTCACAATCTTTGCTCTCCTCACTCGCCATGCAGGCACGGCACAATAATATCCAGCATTCAGTACCTTTGTTCGGGATGTTATTATCACAGCTGTGCTGCAAAATTAGCGGAGCCTTTATGCAAATGAATGTCTCTGTGATGCTATTGACAAAAGAGCTCGTTATGTTTCCACACCGGCTCAGCTCGTATAAAACACGGCAGGATCCGTTTGAAATTACGTGCAACATTTCAGCAGGAAGCTTGTGCAGCCGCCGAATGAGGGTTTTCACTCCCTGAAGTGATACTGTAGGGAAACATAATTTTAATAACCATCAGCAAAGTCTAAAAAAAAAAAAAAAAAAGGAATCTGTTGAACAGCAAGCACAAGTGTCATGAGCACAAGACACTTTCTGGTTCTCTCAGGCAGTAACACACACACAAAATATATTTTATTTTATGCATGTCAGTTGCATGACAAATTTCCATCAAACTGAATTGAGTCAACTTTACATACTATTATGAATTCAGATTAAATGTGAAGTATTTCATTACACTTAATGATGAGTATGCACTCCGTAAACATCTCAAAATTAATATGTTTTAAACAATGAAATAAATGGTAAATGCCATCAACTACATTTGCTTTTGCATGAATTTATCTCATTTTATTTTTGGCAAAGTTAAGCATATTTACATAAATCTAAAGTAACTATGTGTTTAAATAAGTATATTTCTAAACAAGTATAAATATAAATATGTGCATAATATACAGTATAAATATGAATATGGTTAACCATCGGTACTATGGTATAAGTCAGAGTAACATCATCTGATACCATCATTTATTTTGTAAGCGAAGCAATGTGTACGTAAACATATGGGAGACAGGGTTAGTTGTCACAAAAGGTCAACGCGTTTTCAGTGAACATAAGACTTTTATTATTAATGTTATTATTATTAGGCTATCATTTTACTTGGCAAAAACAGTGGAAATACACAACAGCTTCTTTGTAATCAAGGCTTTAAGGTTTGTGTCCATATAGAAGAAGAAAAAAAAACCTACCCTTAAAAATATTCACTGGAGTAACAAGTGTGACAACTAGCCCCCGTATCTAGTGTGCAATTTATCTGTGAGCCTAATGTTGAACAGCTCATGAAATTTCAGCACCATGGACAGCAGCAACACGCTGTTTGTTTCCTCTAACGTAATGTCAGAATTAGGCCATGTAGATGCGATCATAGTTTTGTTGTTGTTTTAAAACTGAAATGTGGTTTGATAAAAAATATTTTTTAAATGATCGAATGTACAAATTTTAAATAATATAATGCATTTTTTTTAATTATTCATTCACGTACCATAAAACTAGGTCTACTACACTGAGAATTACAAACATGCAGCTACTTAAAAAATACGTGTTTTGAGATATTTGTGTAGCCTACGTTTGGCACCTCACGCCGCTCCGCCCGCCGTACAAATGTTTATATTCTTGCTCCGCTCTCCACGGGGCTCTCTTCGCTATGCCGCCCCATGATTGGCCAGACCGGGTTTATTATGCAAATGAGTCACGGATCTTGTCTAAAGCCGCGCGTTGACGTCACGAGTCAGAGTGGCAGCTGACACACGGAGAGTGAGACAGATGAAGAGGGGAATGAGAAGTGAAAGATTCCTGAGGATAAATCACGAGTGAAACTGACAAAGTGAGAGCGACAGAGAGCCTGAGGGCGGAGAGAGCGAGAGAGAGAGAGCGAGAGAGAGAGATAGAGAGAGAGGAGTGGATGATAGAGAGCGCGAGACTCAGAGAGCGCGGGAGGGAGAAAGATGGCCACGATCACGGCGCAGAATGGCTTCAGCACCGCGAACAGCTCTGGCAGAATGAACGGACTCAGTTGCGTGATCCCCATGAAAGATCATGACGCCATCAAGCTGTTCATCGGTCAGATCCCGCGCAACCTGGAGGAGAAAGACCTCAAGCCGCTCTTCGAGGAATTCGGACAGATCTACGAGCTCACGGTGCTCAAAGACCGATTCACCGGGATGCATAAAGGTCGGTGTGCGGGTGGACTTTTAAGTTCTTGTGATTTCCCCTCTTCATATGGTGCAGTTGATATGATTCGTGGAGCTTTTCGAGTTTGAGCGCGCGCGTGTGATCAACACATGTGTACACATGCTGCTTTACAATCCGCCCTCTTCCAGCATCCAAAACCTCCAGCATCAGCGCCGTCTTACACCCAAAAGTAAAACTACCTAAAGGTTTTTTCTGCTTGATGTCACAGCACCCTTTTGATTATTATTGGATTTGTAGAAAACCAGCTACGTAGCTACACTGTAAAAAGTGGTAACCTGCAATTGTTAACTTAAGAGGCTATTTCTACCTGATCTAACTCTAAAAACGAGTTTTGTTGGCGTAATGTCTTCAGGTTGATTCAGTAATGTTAAAAATATAAAATGTAGGTGTTTTAGATTAACTAGGGCTTCAGAGATCTTTTCCTCTGTTATTGGATACGATTCTACAACCAGTAAAGTCTAAAATGTTTTGTCAGGTAACCAAATATATGTGCTTCATGTGGTGTAAATCTAAATTACCCGGTTTTATTCCAAATAAATATGATTTAATCTAAACTATTACTGAATCAAACGGAATGCCTTAAGGTTAGTATCAAGCAGATATAGCTCTTTAAGCTCTGTAAAATAAATAACCTTATTTTGGTGTCCAAAGTACCTCAAAAATTTGATTTAACCCACAAAACTTTTAAGTTGCAAAGTTTGTAATTTGTCAATATAAAAAGTTACTCAGAGGTCCTTAGAGGACAAACATGTCATAACATTTAATGTGTTATTTTTTTTTAACCAACATCAGTCCTGATCATTACCAAATATTCATTCATTTGCAGGATTTTAACCCTTTTAATGCCAATTTGTTTATATAATGCTACTGTTGTTTTTAATGGAAAAAAACCAAGAAAAAAACCCACAAAATGAAGTAATTTCCATTTGCTAAATGCTAACGGGATTTTTTTTATTTTTAATTTTTAACCCTTTTAATGCCCAATTGTTTACATGATGCCGCTTTTGTTTTTCACACACACACACACACACACACACACACACACACACACACACACACACACACACACACACACACACACACACACACAATTGGTCTTGATTAGAAGAAGGTTAGGTCTCCTAAATGAATATGCATATTGTGGTAACATCTTAATTAACAGGTTTTATTTAATTAAAAAAAAAAAATACTATTACTGAATCAACCTGGTTATATTAGGTTACTCCAATCACAGTTTTTGTTTAAGGGTCAGGTCAGGTAGAAATGTGTGTTTGTGGATCACAGCATCAGTGTTGACGTAAACCCCAAAATCAAACCAATAATACATTTTATAATGCATAACTTCATATATTGTACACAGAGTATACAGGATGTGGGAAGGAATACTCATATCTGGTTTTGTCATTTATTCATGTAGTAGACGCTTTTATCCAAAGACTTATGCTGAAATTTTGGTTGCATCCCTTTAGTCCAGTGATGCAGGTCTAGTTTATCTATGGATGTGAGTTTTTCCTGTGTGATTTCTGTACCTGCAGATCATTTCATATTGCTTCGCTTTAGTTTTCTCTTCTCAAAGCTCTTGTGCTATAATCATATTCTGAACAATAAAAAGGTCCTATTCTGCTAAAGGCAATATCTTAAACTTCTTTTCAGTTCATTAATGTTAAGGGAGTCTTTTGTCTCTTAATCCGAGGGCTTCGGTTGAATTCATTTATAGTGTCCTTGAGTCCTTGCATAGGGTAATTTTTCCTCTGGACTAATTGAAAACTTTGAGAAGTAATTGAAAAAGAATGAACTGTCTGATGTGCTTGTCTGCACACGTAATATTATTAATAATAATAACTCCGCAAATGATCCAAAGTTATCCAGGAACATGAAAGCCATTGCATAATATATGCTGTTATGCTTGTATTGAATTACTAACATTAAGATATTAATGAGCACATGCCTGTTCTTGATTTAGATCACTGGGGGTTATTATTGAGAGACGTTGTGTTGTGTATTTTGGCTTTGTTGTGTGCGCATGGTTCCTATTTTCCTTCCGTTTCATCAGTATAGTAGAAGTCTTGAGCTTAAGTCAGTTTTTCTGTTTGTTGATTGTCTCTCAGTGCAGTTCCAAGCATCAACATTATATATATATATATATTATATTGGCTAGTACAAATGCTAAATATTTCCACAGACTTTCATAAACTCTTTATGTCTCTCTCTCTCACTGTAATCACAGTGTGCCGTTTTTGTGTTGATGGTTCCCAGTGGATCAGACCTGTATCATTACTGCTGTAAGCTTATATTAATTGGCCTGTGGACGTGTGACGTGAGAGTCACAAAGGAAATCATGTGCTCCCTACAGAGTGTGCTGATGTATGTTCTCATACATAACACAAGGCTCTCTTTAGTTTCCTCGACCCTCTGAGAATATCAAGATTTTAATTATTGATTCTTAGTAAAACACCACATCAATAGTACAGGAAATACTGTATGTAGTTTAGCTTTTACTGTTAATGTCTATGTAGAAAATGGAAATAAATCTTTCTTTCACATTTAATAAAAGGACATCAGCAGGTAGATTTGTACTTGTGGTTGTTTGGGTCGACTGGCCGTTGGCATCTCACACCTTTCACAGCAATGGCTCATGTGCCAGTGAAGGCGCTGTGCTCCCAGTGGGAGGTAAATCAACAGGCTGAAAGAGGCAATCTATCATACTTTAGCCATGGCTGCCATCTGACGACATGACGTGACATGAGATGCTACGATATTTAATTTTATCATTCACTTTTATGCAACAGCTGTCTAGTATATGGTGACCTCAAAAGGACTTGTTCACTTAAGTCACACTTAAAAATGTGTCATTGAAAATTAGATAATAAAAAACTATCAATCAAAGCAAGTGTTGTCTGCAAACAAATGCTGCAAGAGCTTTTCTCAGAACTAAATTCACTTTTGTGAGTCATTTTTGCAAGGAATTTAAATCAACTGGTGCCAAGGGGATTTTTAGTCGATGTACAGTATGAAGTCAGCTCCCCTCAAGTTCACACTGGTGTCCTAGCAGAGAAACCACAGGTGTAGTTCATCACATTAAGTATTAACATGTAATGGTTGAAAAGAAGAAATATATTTTTGCCTTTATTTTGAGCAGTATATCTGTTTTTATCATTTCAAACCTAGCAAACTTTTTCTGAAATGTTTGCTTAAAAAGTGTGCTTGTGCTATTTTTTTTTTTTTAAATAAATTTCACTTGCTTTGATATTTTGATATCTACGGAGCCCCTTTGAGGACAGGGCGGGAATCTTTTTCTATCAGAAAGACTCGAGATTGGAATTGATACAAATAAAAAAAAAAAGTACTTATATAATTTGGGATAAGCCCTATTATATGGTTCAGTGCTCCGATGCTGCTTGAACTGTCAGATCCTGCCAGAGGCGATGGCAGCAGGGGAGCGGAGCTTAACCCACACAGGTCGGGACCTAAACTGGTGGAGATGGGGTGGGATGGGGGGAAAAAATCACAGCTGACCGGCTTTTAAAGCGGAGTCTGTATTGTAATTGGATGAGATGCCTGACAGATGTATCCTGAGTTCTTCCTGCTAGAACTACGCTTACATTTCTGAAATAATGTTGCATGCCCTCGCAATAATTTTACCATGGTTTTCCTATAGTAACCATATTTTAACCTTGATATTTGTATGAAAACCATAGTAATAATACAGGAAAATTTAAATTATGGTTATAAAATCCAATTTTATGGTTTTTACTAAAATACCATGGTATTTAGTAGAACCAAATTCAGATTAAGAACCATTTACCATGGTTAATTTATAGTAAAACCATGGTTACTATATGGATACAGTATACTGTATTAAACTATGTTATTTGTATAGTAAAATCTTAATAACCATAAATTATGATTTTTATTTCTATAGTTTTCATTTCCCTCAATTATCACTATGGTTTCACTATGAATATCATAACTAAAATATTGTTACTATAGTAAAACCATGGTAAATTTATTGCTAAGGAATGCAAATCTAATGCGAGGGCACACAAAATGTAATGCAAATGAATGCAAAACATATTGCGAGGGAACACAAAACTTATTGCGGGGAAATGCAAAACATAATGCGAAGGAACGTAAAATTTATTGCGAGGGAACGGAATTGTTTTTGACAGGGAACACAAAACTTATTGTGAGGAAATGCAAAATGTAAAGGAATACTAAATTTATTGCGAGGGAACACAAAACTATTCAGAGAAAATGCAAAACATATTGCGAAGGAACTCAAAACTTATTGCAAGGGAACACAGAACTTATTGTGAGGGAAAGCAAAATGTATTCAGAAGCAATGCAAAATTTATTGCAAGGGAACACAAAATTATTGTGAGGGCATGCAAAACAATGCAATGAAACGCAAAAATTATTGCGAGGGAATGCAAAACATAATTTGGAAGAATGCAAAATGTATTGTGAGGGTATAAAAAACGTATTGCGAATGAACACAAAACATATTGTGAAGGAACACAGAATTTATGGCAAGGGAACACAAAATATTTACGGGCATTCTGAAGGGAGCATGGCATTACAGTATGAATATACCTTCACTAAAAGCCTTGCGAAAGGGCCCTTTTTGAAAAAAAAAAAAAAAGACTTTCTTTTGTTTGAAGCGACCCTTCGAGTGGCGTCCACATTCTGCAGTGTCCTTCAAGGGTGCAAAAATGCTGTCTGTAAAAAGCCATATTTCAGAAAATAAAAAATAATAAATCTCGCCATTTCCTCTATGGGGCTCCGTGGTTATCTAATGCAATGGAATTCAGACATTTGAGAGACTTAACTGTACATTGATTATTAATAGTTTTTCCAATTCAAATGTTTCACAGACAGTGAGTGTGGTGAGATATTAATTGTTTATAAAAAAGCTGTATGTTGAGTTGTTCAAATAACTGATGATGTCTTTGTGCAGGTTGTCTGTGGCTCTTATATTAAATACAGGTTCACTTGTTTCATGGAGAAACATGGTTTATGTAGATCACAATGTGTTTTGTATGGTGAATTATTGGCTGAAACCATTGAAATTCACTGGAAACCAAACACTCAAACTATAAAGACTTTTCAAAAGCAAGCAATGGGATTGTGTGTTGGGTCACCACTTGATGTCCAATGTAAAATGTAGGTCCTGAAGCAGAACCAGTTGAGAACCACTGCACCAGTGTAAAGGGTTCTCCTGGCTTTCTGGCTGCAGTTCTGGCTGGTGGGTGCTGTGTGTGGTCCCAAAGGAGGGCATGCCAGCATGTCTTGTGTAAGGTGATGAGAAATTCTGCTTGCAGCTGCAAAACTGCCTCTCACAGTGTCACCTGCTGCCAGCGCTCCACTCAGCTCGTGGAGAAATAATTTGTGTTCCCACTTTGGTTGTAGAGGTGTTCAAAAATGACTATTTGACAAATAAATATGATTTTTAGTATTGCTGTAGTTTGCATAATGGTCAGTCTTTCTGTATGCTGTTTTATTACTTTAAACATTTTCTGTTTCATGCTTCTGTTTTAACTATGACAATCGTTTTATGGTAAAAGAAAAACAAATGTGAAGACTAGATTTTCAGACCAAAATGTGAGTGGTGCATGTCTGTGCACCATTGCTAAGGTGTTCTGGGTGGTTGCTAGGTTGAGAGGTGGTGCTAGGGCATTGCTAAGGTGTTCTGGATGGTTGCTAGGTTGAGAGGTGGTGCTAGGGCATTGCTAGGGAGTTCTGGGTGGTTGCTAGGTTGAGAGGTGGTGCTAGGGCATTGCTAAGGTGTTCTGGGTGGTTGCTAGGTTGAGAGGTGTTGCTAGGGCATTGCTAGGGAGTTCTGGGTGGTTGCTAGGTTGAGAGGTGGTGCTAGGGCATTGCTAAGGTGTTCTGGGTGGTTGCTAGGTTGAGAGGTGGTGCTAGGGCATTGCTAGGGAGTTCTGGGTGGTTGCTAGGTTGAGAGGTGGTGCTAGGGCATTGCTAAGGTGTTCTGGATGGTTGCTAGGTTGAGAGGTGGTGCTAGGGCATTGCTAAGGTGTTCTGGATGGTTGCTAGGTTGAGAGGTGTTGCTAGGGCATTGCTAAGGTGTTCTGGATGGTTGCTAGGTTGAGAGGTGGTGCTAGGGCATTGCTAGGGAGTTCTGGGTGGTTGCTAGGTTGAGAGGTGGTGCTAGGGCATTGCTAAGGAGTTCTGGGTGGTTGCTAGGTTGAGAGGTGGTGCTAGGGCATTGCTAAGGTGTTCTGGGTGGTTGCTAGGTTGAGAGGTGGTGCTAGGGCATTGCTAAGGTGTTCTGGATGGTTGCTAGGTTGAGAGGTGGTGCTAGGGCATTGCTAAGGTGTTCTGGATGGTTGCTAGGTTGAGAGGTGGTGCTAGGGCATTGCTAAGGTGTTCTGGATGGTTGCTAGGTTGAGAGGTGGTGCTAGGGCATTGTTAAGGTGTTCTGGATGGTTGCTAGGTTGAGAGGTGGTGCTAGGGCATTGCTAAGGTGTTCTGGATGGTTGCTAGGTTGAGAGGTGGTGCTAGGGCATTGCTAGGGTGTTCTGGGTGGTTGGAAGGTGGTTGCTAGTGTGTTCTGTGTGGTTGCAAGGTGGTTGCTTACAGTTCCAAGACAAAGGAGCCCACCCACAAATTTCTATGAAATTCTGGTCTCTAGATATAGCTCAGATCCCTTCTTCAATGTAAGTCTATGAGATTTTTTTTGCCCGTTTTGTCCATGGTAATAAAACAACCCTTCATGGCCAAGTTTAAAACAACTCTGACCGTCGTGTTTGTGTGTGTATTTTTCAGGATGTGCCTTTCTAACATACTGTGCCAGAGAGTCGGCGCTGAAGGCCCAAAGTGCTCTCCATGAACAAAAGACCCTACCTGGGGTAAGAAACTGATTATTTTTCTTATTTCATCGCTGGCTTCTTTTATACTCTTTCTCCCAGTGTCTTTCTCTGTCTTTAACTTGTAATCTAACTAAAACTAATAATCTCAACAAAGCTCTGGTGCTTCTTGAAGCTGATTGGATGTCTGCCGAGAGATCCTTGTTCTGTCTGATCGGTTTCAGTTCATTTATGAGATTTTGAGAGGGTAAAATCTGACATTTGAGCATAAGGCCTTAACTTAAACTGAAATTTAAAGTAGCTTGTCTACTTTAACGGCTACGTTTAAACTGCAGATGAATGTGGCCAAAATCGAATGTGGATATAAAAAAAATCTCTCTTTATATGCTTGTAACAAAGTGCTGTTCTCTTCCTGTTCATATGGCAGATGCAGGGCTTGACATTATGCCAAATGTGGGTAGAAATTGGCAGTGATGGGTAACTCCTTCACTCTTAATAGCCACTTTGGTGGTTGACGTTTTGAAGAATTTTCCTGCCCTGCTAATTAAATTAAATGATATATGTATTGCGTTCAGTGCTTTATAAGCACTAAATATTCTTCTCTTCTGATACGCAGATGCATCTTTTGCACGGTGTAATTGAAGCCTGGTTTTTGCGTGAATTTGCCGCAAGCCATAACAGACCCTCTCTTATGAGTGAACTCCTCAGTGCTATCTTACTGTATCGCTGAAGGGTGCGCATCAACTGAGCTTCCCATATTATCCGTGCTTTACCATTATGCGCGCTCCAGAGTTTGGATAGAGCTGATCCCATGCTAGAGTTAACCAGGCTTCCCTCGATATTGTGCTGCAGATCACAAAACTTCTCCAACCCATTAGAAAATGTGCACAGATTGTTCTACATTAACTTTTGTATATTTCTACATTTACTTTGAAGGAAGTCATATAAACAGCACTGACAAGGAAAAGGGGGTAACAACACTCTGGCATGTACCAACATAAATTACAAGACATTTCAATGGGGTATAAAGTCTTCCGTGAATTATTAACAAATGATTTACAAAGTTTCCCACCTATTCAATCCTACTCCTCATTTGACCTACCATGTTTGCTTTCAGATATTCCAGGAGATTACTTAAATCATTAGGCCTGTGTCCTGCTAAATTGATATAATTCTCATTCAAATAAAATGTCCAAACATATGCTTGCATATAAAGTCTCCAGCTACCTTTATTTTTTTCCGGTGCAGGAGATTTTGGCTAGTTTAAATGAGTGGCTAATGGCTTTGGAACAATACTAGCCACAGTGGCCGGTGAGACAAAAACGTAATATCAAGCCCTAGGCAGATGAATTATGCATAGAATGAGCATAATACATCTCCCTAATGTTCTGCTCCCGTGTGCTCCTCTCAGGAGAGCGACAACTATGCAAACCTGCAGGGAGCTAATGTGACGGAGAAAGTGAAAGGAAAGACTCGCGTTTGAGAGGAAACTGTCTTTCTCTTCGCTAGACTGATCATGTGTTTGCAGTCCTGATTAATCTCTTGGGTAATCAGCACCATGTTCAGAGCTTCAGGAGAACACAGCAGCTTGAAAAAGAAGTGACTTTTTTAGATAGAGTTAAATTAAAATTCATTATTTACTCACACTGATGTTGAATCCATGTATATTTTTTCTTCTGTGAAACACAGATGGAGATGTTAGGCAGAGATGTTAGTGTCAATCACCATCATTTTCATTGCTTCCTTTTTCCTTTTAATGAAAGTGAATGGTACCTTAGGCTAGCATTTAGCCTAACATTTCCTTTTTGGTTCCACGGAAGAAAAGAAGTTATATAGACTTGGAAAAATTTAAGTAAATGTCTAATGTCTATGATGGTGATCAGGGACGTGCACAGACATTTTGGGGGGCAGGGGCTCAAGTGGGAAAAAACAAAAAGTTAAATATATTAACACAACTCTGACTTCCTTACCAAATTATTTTAATTCCCTCACACTCACATAATTGTTTCATACTCAGTAGGGCTGAAACGAGCAATAAAAAATTGTCGACAAATATCTTTGTTGTCGAGTAGTCGTTTGGTCTCACGTGACCTAATGTAAGGGCCTGCATTATCACGATTTGACCGCTACGACGCTGTAGCGCTAGAGTGTAACGCAGCCCTTACAAACGCTATTGCGGTAGAAGAAAACAAAGCGCGAATTTGACGGAGTGCAAACGAATCCGAACTAGCAAGGTGTGGGAAAGTTTCACAAAACTTCAAACCAAAAATTCTGTTGTGTGCAATACATGCAAGGCGGAACTTGCTTTTCACGGGAGCACAACATGCATGTTGGAGCACTTAAAGAGGAAACATCCCGGCACAAGAGGAGCCGGTGAGAGGTGAGTGTTCTCCAGCTGGAGCTAAATAACTTAATTATACATCTCTTTATTAGAGAATGCAATACTACTAGTAATAATATTAACAATAATAATATAATTACAGTAATGTGATGATTTATTTTGCATAGAATAAAGCTTGATCGAGCTTTGGAGTCAGGGCTGTTTTTATTATTTTAACACTATTATAGCCTTATCACTTGCCTGTATTTTGTTCCATATTCATGAAGACTTAGAAAAGGAGATGTTAGGAAGAATATCATGTCAGTCACTTTTTCATACTGTTAATTAAATGGTGAATGAAAATGTCTCTGTCAGCTCAAATGTCATATAAAAAAATATTGTAATTTTATACTTATAATAATTGTTTGCAGATTCATATTTTACCATTCTTTGTGAATTGTGTCCTGAACGAAATGTCCCTTTTTCTGTTTTAGTTCTAAGAAAAGTGGGCCTATTGATGACTTTTTTCTGAGGAGAAATTCTTGTATTCCTCAGCAAGCCACTGCTCTTACAGTCAATTCTAAACATGATTGTTAAAGACATGAGACCTCTTTCCCTGGTGGATGGAGAAGGCTTTCGTTAAATGGTTTCTACATTCAATCCTGGATATATCCTTCCATCAAGAACCTACTTTACAAGATTAATGGAGCAAAAAAGTTCATTAAAACACCATTTCAAAAGATGAAGTGATTTTTCTTTTTTTTATATTATAGTTAGAATATGTATAACTCAATGTTTTAATTAATTGAAAAGGCTGAATAATCGTTCCAAACTTACTGGTTAGTCGTCCAAAAAAAAAAAAAAAACGATGATTAGTCGATTAATTGTTCTAATAATCGTTAGAATAATCGATTATCAAAATAATCGTTTGTTGCAGCCCTAATACTCAGCAGATTTCTACAAAATAACCAGTTCACACCAAGCGTGCCGCACAAGCCCTCAAAAGTGAAGCCAAAACGTCTCGATCGCCCCCCAGAGGCCGGTCCTAGTATAGGTCATAAACCCCGCCTCCCCATGTTATTCAACGGGACGTGAGACCAACTAAACAATTAAATTACACTTCACATATCTTTTTTCCAAAGACAGTTTCTGTCATTTACTGTAGTTTTTATCACGCTGATGTAATTTCAAGTGTTTGTTTTTAAAATAAGTTTGTTTTTAGTTAGTTATTTGATGCTATAAAAACGGTGCTGTTACGTCATGATTGACAGCTGTGATTGACAGGTTCTCTGAGCGAAGTAGTCACTGAAGCACCAACGGACTTTTTTTCGGGATATTCGGAGGATTGAGGAGATTGGAGCTTTAAATTACATATCTAAATTTCTATAATTAATTATTTCACACCGACATAATGGGTTGTTCTGCAGTAGAATGTGCTAACCGATCTGGCAGGGGCGTGTGCTTGCGATTGATTCTGCGAGAGTGAGGGCGGGGCCTTGTTTTTGCGGCTTTACTTCCTGCTCACTACTGCGCATGACTGGTCCCGAAAACGCAAGTGCGCAGACTCAAGTTCCAAGATGTCAGCGCCATATCGGGACACTGGCGACTTCAGTTCTCTCCGATGGAAAAGAGCGAAGGGGCGTCGTCCATCTTTTTTTACAGTCTATGGTTCACACAGAGACCCGTGGTCTCTCTTAGTATTCACTGGGTTTATCACAAGATCAGGCAACAGCAAAGGAAACCATGCCACAATGTGCATGTTTTCTATGCTACTAGTTTCAAGTATATATTTAAAATCAATGACTGCACCAAGGAGAGGGACATAGTTTCACAAATAATTTGTTTATTTTGCACAAGGCAATAAACCGTTTGAATTCTTTTGGTGTTATTGGAAAACATAACACTTCAATGTCGGCAAATTAGCACATTTTAATTAGTTAATGCCTAATTTGCATATAAACATGGCGATTGTGATGATGCTAATTTTACACAATTTTGACACAAATTTTACTGTATTCACCTGTAGTGTCTCCATTAAGTACAGTACACTAGCCTGTATGGCCATGATATATTGCCTTAGCTAAACTTGAGCTAATTTATTACATTAGCTAGTAGCTCACGAGTCATGCATGTTAGCAACACACAAGTTAACTATATTTGTCTTTTGGCTAATTAGCTGTAGAGGCACTGGTAGCTTAGTCTTTTGTTCATCACCACTCACCTCCACACAAGCCAAGAAAAACACAACTGGGAGGGTCTGCTGCCTGCCTGTCTGTCTGCCTGCCAACGTGTGCTGCACTGCTGCACGGAGATGCAGAGGGAGAGAGAGAGGGGGCGAGAGAGAGGGAGGGAGGGAGGGCATCGGAACTCGACAAAGTCTCATCTACCGACCTGATATTTAGATTTTTTATTCAATAAATGTATTTGTTTAACAGGGAAGTTGTGCGATCCTAAAAGTATCGATACATCCGATACTGATGTTCTATCAAAAATATCGATCCTCACACAAAAATATATATTCTAAATAATTGACTTATTATTTATCTAGGAATTTTTTTTTGTTACCACGAACAATAATCATAAGCTTCAAAGTGAAACAAAATGGATTAGGCTATATTAGCAAATACTTGTGCAGGATGGGAACTGTTTCTTCTTTCACTCATTTTAACATTCATAAATGCTGAGAAACACAAGCAGACAAGCGCTTGCGGCGTCACAAGACTCGTTCAAACAAGAGGGATCCGTGCCTTGTAGAGGTAATGATAGAAAATCAGAGAAACAGCTTCTGGTCATGTAGTCTATAGGTTACGCAGGCAAACATTGTATGCCCTCCTATCTGTTTTAGGATTTTGCGTATGCACACCTGAAATATGTGATGATATGTGTGGCCGCCAGAACAATAAGTAGACTTTTGACACCTAGTTTTATTCTCTCTAAATGCGCTCAGAGATGCACTGGGGAGCAGTGCAAAACAGACAGTCAGACTGAACTGATCCACCAATCAGAACGTTCATTTCAAACACGATTGGATATTTGCTAACCAATCATATTCATATAATCATACTTACGTTTAAGTAAGGGGTGGGACATTTCCAGCATCTGACACACAAGCATCCCTGGTGAAACTATAATTTGCACTTCATATTTATTTCCCTGCTAAACGTAAATATATGTATATACATTTAAATGTAACTTATGCAATTCAACTGTGAATATACTGCATGTTATGGCACCCCTTATGCTCTTTTTTCTTTTTTTTCCCCTTTACTGCTGTCCATGGTGCCTTTTTCTCGTGATATCAAATAAGTTACATTTATATTTCTAAGTAGGAAAACAATTTCACTCTACACAGAAAAGCACATAATATTACACAAATAAAAACCCATTGTTTTACTACAGTAATAATGTAGTAGTAACCATGGTTAATTGTGTGATAACTATGGTTTAACTAAATACCATGGTTAAACTATAGATTCTGTAGTGAAATGGTTAATTTTTGTAAGGGTAAACAAAACAGAAGTCTAATAATTTTCTGTTTAGGCAAAAAATAAAACAATGACAATTATTTATTTTTAAATATGACATTTTATTAATTAAATACATTTTATTTATTTAAATATATACACATTAGGTATTAATAAATTACCCATTTTATCCCAAGTAATCGCAAAAAAATAAATAAAAAAATGTAACAGAGGTATCGGTATTGGTATTGGCATCGACGATATTGGACTTGAAATTGTTGCCATCGGATCTATATATATATATATATATATATATATATATATATATATATATATATATATATATATATTCATTTATTTATAAAAA
Source organism: Moxostoma hubbsi (assembly GCA_032164185.1). Lineage (NCBI taxonomy): Eukaryota > Metazoa > Chordata > Actinopteri > Cypriniformes > Catostomidae > Moxostoma > Moxostoma hubbsi. The sequence goes on from JAVLUX010000019.1 coordinate 7,994,757, forward strand.
AGCACCCCAGCAAAAAGGGCACTTTCTCTCGAGGAAGAAAAAGGGCTGTGCTCAAGCCCCCTTTGATGTCTATGTGTGCACGTGCCTGATGGTGAGTAAATGTTCTTTATTGAATTAAGCACTGGATCATGTTCTGACCTTGTTTGAGTCTGTGCTGGGTTGGAATGTGTAACATGTTTCTGCATTAACTGAGATACTTCAAACATTGTTCAAATTACTTAGATCAGTGTAGTTGGTGTTTGTGATTGATCTGTGTGACTGCAGATCAAGACGATGTTTATTGGTTGATTAAGTGAGAATATTCATCAGGGCTCTAAGACGAGGTCATCTGCTCAGCATTACCTCATTGGTAACCACAGCAATGCCAGGAGTCACATATCAGACTAAAACATATTAGGCCACACTATTCTTTCATAGGAGGACGAATTATCCTCCTGTGACCGTCAATTTGTCCAGATAGTGAAATTCACCCACTCCAGCACCCATGAGTTATTCTGTTTTCTTTTTTATCCTTTTACTTAACTTAATTTTTGGAAATGACCAAAAATGCAGTTAAATATATGTTTAAATGTAACCTCAGTCAGTGTTTGGGATTGACAAGCAAATTTACAAACTAAGTTTTGAAGTGTTTTATTTATACAACAGCTCATAGTATCTGTTTGAATTCTGTCTGTATGAACAAATAACCAAAGTCAAGTCGGTTGAATTTTATTTTGTACAGTGTCTTTCCCAATACACATTATTTCAAAGCAGCTTTACAGAAAATTATGCTGTAGTGTCTGTGATGTCTTAAAGGAGACCTATTATATGCCTTTAAATGCAAATGAGCTGCTGCTCCCCGCCCCTTTGTGGAAGAGGGCTGTGCCTTTACAGTTCGTGCTTCAGATACTACAGCAACAACAAATCAGAACCAATATGACTGACACTGTATATACCAGAGTCCAGCTATATATGTATAAATATATATATGTACTGTACATCTGGTCACCGTGAATACAATCAGAGACAATGGTAACTTTAGCTGCATTAGCCGTGGAATCAGCTAACAAGCACATTCGGAGGCGATTTGCAAACATTCACAAAATATAAAATGCGATACTTACATCTTCAGTATATAAAGCTGGAAAACAAACAGTTGGTACTGATTCATGCTTGAGAACCACATTTTTTGAAAATCCTGCTTTATATTGACACTCATTCACAAGCAGTCCAGTGTAAAATTATTTGCACAAACATACACACATTTTTATATGCACATTTCCTTAAAAACAAAACTTGTCCACTGCGTCTTCAGTGGCTCTGATGCTGGAGTAAATGAAGACTCTTATGTTCACTTTTACAGCCAACAAGAGAACACTTATGACACTTACGAAGGGTGAGACATTATTCTTCTCACTGTATCTGCTCAAGTGTGGAAATAAATGGTGGACTGTGTGTAGATCACTCAGGGGAGGATCTATGATAATAGGGTGGAGTCCGTCACCAGTCGTGGGCAAGGCCTGCTCTAAAGTGACGTCACTTTAGAGGAGAAACGAAAACCGTTCATTTTGACACTGTTTTTGATTAATAGAAATATAAGAAAGAGGAGTGAGTGGACTTTTAACATTGTAGGGTGGTTGTGTACAGAAACTGCCGACTCACATTTATGTTCAAACACCAGGTAACAGTGAATTTTGCATAATAGGTCCCCTTTAAAGTCCTTGTTAAAGGGATAGTTCACCCCAAAAGGAATTTACTCACCCTCATGCCATCCCAGATGTGTATGACTTTCTTTCTTCTGCTGAACACAAACAAAGATTTTAAGAAGGATATTTCAGCTCTGTTGATCCATACAATGCAAGTGAATGGTGACCAAAACTTTGAAGCTCCAAAAAGGACATAAAGGCAGCATAAAAGTAATCCATAAATCTCCAGAGGTTAAATATATATATTCTGAAGCGACATGATAGGTGTGGGTGAGAAACAGATCAATATTTAAGTCATTTTTTACTCTATATTCTCCATCCTGCCCGGTAGGTGGCGTTATGCATATTGCATATGTATGTGGAAGAGAGAGTGGATATTTATAGTAAAAAAGCATAACGTTTATGGAAGGATTACTTTATTTCTGCCTTTATATGCTTTTTTTGAAGCTTCAAAGTTCTGGTCACCATTCACTTGCAGTGTATGGACCTACAGAGCTGAGATATTCTTCTAAAAATATCTGTATTCATCAGAAGAAAGTCATACATATCTGGGATAGCATGAGGGTGAGTAAATGATGAGAGCATTTTCCTTTTCTGGTGAACTATCCCTTTAAGCAGTTTCATTGAAGAACGTCATGAAAATCATGCCTTTAAAAGTAGGCCCCCAGTAAGCAATTCAAATGTGACAAGGAACCTGTGGAGGGCGGAGGCCGGGTCGTGACTCAACACGCCCCCAATGTAAAGAAGTTCACGCTCACGGGCAAGGAAGAGGCGAGAAACCGGCTTGACATACAAATAAAAGGTTTAATAAGAAACTCAAAAGACCAACGCATAGGACGACAGACATGTCCGTGAACAATCTCTCTCTCTCGCACGTCCTCCACGGTCGACCTTTAACCCTCTCTGAGGCTTGATTAGCCTAATACGGGACCGGGCATGTTGAGTCACGACCCGGCCCCGCCCTCCACCGTGCCACAGAACCCAAAAGTCAAGTCCCTTTTTTAATATCAGGATATCTCTGCCTGTAAGCCATATGCCATAGCTATGCCATAGTGGTAATGACTTCCACAACACCGGAAAGTCAAACATTTGACTGACAACTGAATTCTGCTGCTGTGTGAACAGAAATAAAGAACATGGATGCAATTAATACTGTAATGCATACTTTGGCAGAGTGAGCTTTTAGGACTTCAAAAGCTGTCAAAGTTTATTTGCGACAGGAGTAATCAAATAAGATCAGATTGACAGGGTTTCACACTTCAATATGAACAGAAATCAAAAACCACTACACTAAAACCTTGTCACTTCACATTACAACCTCCTCAAATAAAACACTCCTGTCATTTGAAGCTGTCCTAAACACACTTGATTTTCCTTTTAAATAAAGACATGCTGCCAGAAAACAGCAAATCTTTAAAGACAGAATTAGGATAGTTGTATATATGTGGCAGCTTGTGAGTGATCATTTGTGAGACTGTTTCCCTGACATCTGGAGCCAATTACCTCAATTTATAAGGGAAGAGACAAATCACATTATTATGATTTGATCAGCATCTATGTAAGCACAAAAAGTTTAAGGGCTTTTTGAAAAATAGATTGCTCGTAATGAGAACATCTCTTGAGAAATCACTAAATTGAACATTATCAAAACACACACACTTATCAAAAAACGACTAATGTTCTGAATGCCTATGAAAACTCCCTGGCCCTTCTAACAGTTTTGTTGGGCCTCTGTTTTGCCTTTTATTTTAAAGTAAAGTTTTCCTTTTTATTTTGAATGTTCTAAGTTTCCCTTTCCCGTTTGTTTCCACCTGTTTCCTGTTTGTCAGTAGAGTGCACAATCTGGTTCCAGAAGTAAAAATCCCATTAATGTTTTTCATAGACTTATTGATTTTCAATGATAACTTATTAACCATTATGGACAGACCTAACGTGTGCTCTGTTGTTCACCGTTGGTATATGCCTTATTTGAAGCCATAGTCAGCGTTATTTCAACTTCATTGTTTACAAATGTTGTTTAAAAATCACAGTACCTATGATACCTATGACAGACCCACCAATCAGAAAACCACGGCCAACAAAGGCCGCCAAACAAGTCCTGCAGCGACCGCCCACTTCAATGACGCACTGAAACACTCAAACTACGTATATTGTATTTGTCTGAAAATTTTGCAATAACCTTAAAATAGATTGTTTATATACAGTACTTATAATTGACAACCTAAAATTAACAGTTTTATATATTTCGTCATTTGCAATGCTTCATGGGAATGTAGTTTGCGCCCTCATAAAAGACAGAGGAAGTCTGGTACCTTTGTCTTTTTGTCTGATTTTCAAGTACTTTGTTTTTTAAAATCAATGTTTGTAATGTTGCGATTCGCCTTGGAGCTGGTTGGTTTGGTTCATTGGTTACAGCCCTTTTATAAAGTATTTTATGAAAGGATATGGAAAAACTGAATGGAAAAAATACTTTCGGAACCCAGATGGCTAAAAAAAGTGGGTGGGCACTGTTGCAATCTATTAGTGCTTGAGTATGGATTATACACCTGTGATTAGTGATGGGAGAAACAAAGCTTTACGAAACTTGATGCTGAATGCATTAACCACTTGCTATGAAGCATATAAAACAGAAATTGTGTAGGCGTCATCAAGTATGATATATATTCATTTTTTTCAGTTTCCTCAACTAATGTTATCTGAAAATATGTTCAACAACCAGTTGCCTCTTCATGTCACCCAAAAATATGCTCAGGCCATGCCCAAAACATGCCTAGTTCACTCCTTGAACGGCTATGTTTAAAATGTAATACTAGCATACTGCTTACTGGCTACTGCACAGTATATGTTTACTGGCTAGTATTTTTTTAATTTTATGTGAAATAGTATGCAGTCTGCAATAATAAACATTACAAAACAGCATTATGCTACATTGTTGTCACATGACCTCACTACATTGCATGTTTAATTGAGTGATTGGCATCCAGTTATTGTCTCAGAAATAAATATGTTTATTTTTCATTTTTACTCCAAGTACTATGGTAGTATGCTGCTCTAAACAGAGCCCATGTCCAGACCGAACACAAGCCACACCCTGATGACGTCTAGACCATAACAAAAGCACATCCTACTTGTGTGTTGTGGGGTATCAGCTGATGTATTGATTGACAGGGATGGCAGATGAGAGAACCTGTGGAGAGTGACCAGAGAGTAAACCTCACTTCTCAGAGATGTGTTGAACATGAACTGTGTAGGTTGTGTGGGAGTGAATATATACGTCTCCCTCTGTCTGTCTGTTAGGGTGTTTGGGATAATTATACATGCTCATCATATTGATTGTGAGCTAAGGTTCTCTTCCCCTGGCCTGAACTGAACTGCTTTCTTTACCATGAGTGTGTGTGTTTATCTGTGTGTACTATGATTCTATCTGATTTACAGTTGTTTGCTCTGTATAATGGTCAAATATCTTTCTTTGTGCTCTCTGCTGACCTCTTTAAGAAACAAACTCTATTTAAAAAAGCAAGTCTAGCTCTTAGATAAGACAGGCCTTTATAAAAATGGTTTCTGTTTAATTAATTCTGAAAGGTTTGCCTATAGACTACATCAGGGCATGTGGCATGTAGGTCTGTCTGAAGTTCATTTTGGGTGAACTATCCCTTTATCTCTATTCCTCAGCTGTAGTAATAGTAATCCACTCTGTTGTTATCAGAAAGAAAACACGGAGGATGACAGTTTCATTGTTGTATATGTCTTGGAGAATCCTTATTTTGACACTGACACACAAAGCTGTCTCTCTTCCGCCATGTTAAAAGTTTGTGTCTTCTCCCAACTTGGAAACTTGTATTAGGTATGCGCCCTGACCATGTGTGATTACTCCGTCTGTTGTGATTCTCAGCTGTGATCGACAGTAATGCTGAAGCTGTTAGTTTAACTCTATTCTCAGCTATAGTGTTGTAGTAATCCGAGGAATCATGGAGTGAAAGACAAGTCCAAATAACTACAAAGAATTTTGTGCATTTACATGCTTTGCAGTTAATCCAGGATGGACTTCAAAGACATTAGTCATTAATCTTAAAGTAAAAATATAATCAGACAACAATGGACCTTAACACTTACTTAATTTACTTTAATTTAAAACCATGACTTGCTCTGCACATAAATAACTAATATTGGCATTATATTCATGATGTTAGCCAGAGGGGAACTGGCCCCCACAGTGAGCCTGGTTTCTCACAAGGTTATTTTTCTCCATTAACCAACATCTTATGGAGTTTTGTGTTCCTTGCCACCGTCGCCTTCATCTTGCTCACTGGGGTTCTAAATACAATTATTATTTAATTATTTAATTTCTATACACATTTTACCATCATATTTAATAAAACAACACAATGATACAATTTTTTGTAAATGCATGATTTCCTGTAAAGCTGCTTTGAAACAAAGTGTGTTGTGAAAAGCACTATACAAATAAAAATGACTTGACTTGACTGAAAACACAGTTTGTTAACATCAACTTAACTCACTCTTAGCACACACAAGACGATCTTTTAATGCCACTTGCTGGCTCAAATATTTAATGTCAGAGGGATGAATAAAAATTCACACTTCTAGCTACATCTACACTGCTCTTACATGTTTAAAATGCCACAGACAGAAGCAGAGTAATACAAAGAGTAAAATGTCCCAGTGCTGATGGTGTGAGCTATCAGCACTCTTGGAACACATCACGCCAATCAGATTCGAGGAACAAAACTAGCTATTGGATAATAACGTGATGTTCATATACTTGTTTAATCTGCCACTCTTCTTTAAATACCTGAAGGTAAACAAACTGTTTAATTAATAATGTCTTTCTCTCACTGTGACTCTGAAACAGAATATTCTGAAATACATCACATTACGGAAGTAAAATGGGTTGTGAATGGCGTTTCACGTTGACTTAAAAGTAGGTTTTAAACACACCTTCAGTGTTTGGAGTAAGTTTTGTCCTGGCGCTGTTTGTGTCACCTAACAAGGATATACTACTTCCCATGTCTCCTTCCGCATACATCTCCCCTCCATTTTTCTCCCTCTCTGTCTGTCTGTGAGGGATGTGAGGGCTGCTATTAGGTGAAAATTACCACATTCTTACCGGCTGACAAATTACAGTCGTGCCGTGAATCCTGAGCAGCCCGTGCTGTCTCGCTGATGGAGGTTAAGTCGTTATCAGAGCCGAAAGCAGAACCTGCGGCCCATGAATTTTTGGCTCTCCTGGCCATGTGAATTGAGCACCAACACATCATTATCACCTCTGTTCTGTGTTTGAATCATTTATCAGATGATTTGTCTAGAACTTTTAAATGTCAACTTTGGCCCTTTTTAAGGGTTCAAATTTCAAACAGCTTGTGTAGTGCTCTGAGAGTAACGTAGAGCACAGACTGGGGTACAGATGATTTTGTGATTCACAAATGAGGAAGATTAGGAAACAAATGTGTCGGTTTGGCACACAGGCATATTTAGGCATGTTTTGGCAGCAGTGAGGAAGACAGCCAGAGCATTTTTAAAAATGACAAAATAGAAAATAATTGTGGTGATTAGCAGTTTTTGCATTTTCCAACAGACACAAAATTCTGTCATTATTTACTCACTCTCGTATCTTTCCAAACCTGTTTGACTTTCTTTCTTATGTGGAATGCAAAAGATGAAAAGATGTTCTGAAAAATCTTAATGCTGCTCTTTTCCATACTATGAAAGCATATAGTGAACAGTGGCTGTAAAGCACCATAAGGGGTAAAAAATACAACTTGTGCACTATATTACAAGTCTTCTGAAGACATACGATCTACAGACATACTTTGTCTGAGAAAAAGACACAAATTTAAGTTTTGAAATTGCATTTCTGCATGCATATATTCAAACTTTGCATTTTGAGACGTTTTGCACCAAGCTTGATGTTAAAGACGACATCAGCAGTGAATATTTACAGTTGTGGCCAAAAATATCGGCACCCTTGGTAAATCTGCAAAATCTGAATTGTTTATGCTTTTGATATTTATTTTAAAAAAAATCTAACATTTAATTGAAGTATAACAATTGAAAGTGGGGAAATATCTAATTATTAAATAAATAATTTTCTGCAAAATGCATTGGTCATAATTATTGGCACCCTTTTATTCAATACTTTTCGCAACCTCCCTTTGCCAAGATTACAGCTCTGAGTCTTCTCCTATGATGCCTATTGAGGTTGGCAAGGGATCTGAGACCATTTCTCAAACAGAAACTCTCCAGATCCTTCAAATTCAGAGGTCCATATTGGTGGACTCTCTTCTTCAGTTCACCCCATCATTTTCTATGGGGTTCAGGTCAGGGGACTGTGATGGCCATGACAGAACCTTGATTTTGTGGTTAGTGAACCATTTTTGTGTTGATTTTGATGTTTGTTTTGGATCAGTGTTCGGCTGGATGATTCAACCAGGTCTCATATAAAGCTTTCTGGCAGAGGCAGACAGGTTTAGATTTTTTTTTTTTATCTGTTAGTATTTGATAGAGTCCAATATGTCATGTATACAAACAAGATGTCCAGGACCGCTGGCAGAAAAAATTGCCCCACAACATTAAATATCCAGCACCACATTTAACCATGTGCGTTGGGTGCTTCATCATCTCTGTGTACGCCAAACCCATCTCTGGTGTTTGCTGCCAAAAGCTCATATTTTGTTTTATCTGACCATAGACCCAGTCCCAAGTCTCATTTGAAGTTCCAGTAGTGTCTGGCAAACAGAAGATGCTTGAGTTTGATGTTGGATGAGAGCAGAGGCTTTTTTACTTGAAACCCTCCCAAACAACTTGTGGTGATGTAGGTGATGTTTTTCAGACTTTCTGACCCCAAGACCCAACTCATTTCTGCAATTCTCCAGCTGTGATCCTTGGAGATTCTTTGATCACTTGAACCATCCTCCTCACTGAGCATGGAGACAATATACATACACGTCCTTTTCCAGGCCGATTCTTAAGATCTCTAGTTGATTGGAACTTGTTAAATATTGCCCTGATGGTAGAAATTGTCATTTTCAATGCTTTGGCTATTTTCTTATCGCCACTTCCCATTTTGTGAAGCTCATCAACCTTTTGCCACATATCAGAACAATATTCTTTAATCTATCCCACTGTGATTGATGATTAAGGGAATTTGGCCTGTGTGTTACCTTGTATTTATACCCCTGTGAAACAGGAAGTCATGGCTCAACAATTTCATGTTCCTTGTCAGCCAGCTGGACTAAAACAATTAAAAAATATGAATGGGAATATCCTTCTGATATATTTTACTTATAAGAATTTCTAGGGGTGACAATAATTGTGACCAACATGTTTTGGAGAAAAATATTTATTTAATAATGAGATATTCCCCTCTTTCAATTGTTTTATTTCAATTAAAGGTTAGATTTTTCTGATTTTTTTAAAATGAAAGATTAATGGATAAACAATTCAGATTTAGTTTCACAGCCTTATTAGCTCATATTTACCAAGGGTGCCAATATTTTTGACTACCACAGTACATTTGGGTCTCTTCGCAAACAACATGATTTCTCCTTTTGTGTTCCACAGAAGTAAGTTATATGGTTTTAGAAATTAAAGGGGAGTAAATTATGACAATATTTTTGTAATGTTTGAGTGAAATAACCATTGAATGTGCATATAATAACATTAAAAAAACTTACAGATCAGAATTCAGTACACATCAACAGGAGTAACTGCTTTGACCTGTTACTGAACTATATTTGAATAATGTGATGTTAGTGCACATACTTGGTTTTTAAACAGAACATATTAATCCTCATTTCACCTTCATCCTCCCCCCTCTCTGTCTGTCATTTCTCCACCAATTATCAGTTCACTCATCTATGCAGAGCAGATATTCTTAGATATTCTTCTGTCCTTCACCTCTCCTCCACATTATCACACACACACACACACACACACACACACACACACACACACACACACACACACACACAAAAATAACAATGGCACTTGTTTCTACTGAACACTCTCCCATATGTTCATTGGGAGCATAGATCTGTTCAGCACAAGTTATAAAGAGGAGATGATGATCTGCAAGTACTGTAAGTAAACTAAAAGTCACTTTCAAGGCAAGTCAGTCTACTGGGCAGCCATCTTGGGAACACTCCCAGGCAGCTATTTTCTATAGACACAAGTGGCATAAATAAATGGGGAAAGACAGAAATCTCCAAATGATTAAGTCAAGATTATGATTAAATAGTATACTGCAAATCAGAAGTAGAATCTGACAACAATGGTATCATAAATTTGTGCTTTTTAGCTCAGATTATAAAAAAGAAAATTATATTTGTCAGGTTATGCCAGCAAATGCACATAAGTGTTTTCGAGTTGACTGACAGGCAAATCTGTATTTTAAAGGAAATTGGCTGTTTTACCTAAAGACAGGTCTTCCTTTTTAACATCCACAATTTAGGGCATTCCAATTTCTCCCATTAATTTTAACACAACTGCTCTGTCTCAGGCTAAATAGTGGCTGGTCAATTTTTTTATTCAATACCACTGGGGAACAACAATGTTTTTTTGCACTAAGGCCTTTCTCAGTGTGTTAAAAATCAATGGAATTTAATAAAATATATTGGTTTATATTATTTGTGTCTGGATCATCATCTCCTTATAATTGTATAACTGTCGGCACTAACCTGTGACATAATCACATCCAAAAGTGGTATTAATTCAGAGTTTTCTGTGTGATTAGTGTCTCAAACTGTGACAGTGGTGTAGCATTTTTGACGTGCGGCACACGTCATACTCAAATCAGCTCTCTTACACACTGACACACACACACACACACACACACACACACACACACACACACACACACACATACAGAGAGGAGGGACGAAAAGAAAGAATCAGGAAAACAAAAAAGAGAAAGAGACGAAAGAGATATTTAGAGGAATTTGTGTGCCGTATTGTATTCTGCAAAGAAAATAATTTTTATTCTCTTCATTATTTGCCTCCTACTTCTTCTCTGGCCTCATTTGTGCAGGGGAGGATTAAAAGACAGAAGACAGAAAGGACAGACAGCTTTAGAGAGAGAGAGCGAGAGAGAGAGAGAGAGAGAGAGAGAGAGAGAGAGAGAGAGAGAGAGAGATTTGGAGTGAGTTTGATTTTCCTTTAACCAATAGTTCACCCAAAAATGAAAACCAACATCATTTACCCTCATGCCATTCCATACCTAATTGACTTTCTTCTGTGAAACAAAATTATTTGTTTTTAAATCAAATCAAATCATTGATAAACTATGTAAACACTACCTAATCCAATATGGTGGCAACATTGATACTATCAAACCTCATTGGTTCTGGCTTGTCATAGACCAACTGTCCTGCCATCATCATTAAATTAACTCCTTTTGTGTTCCACTGAAGAAAGTCATATGGGTTTGGGACAAGAAAGTAAGTAAAAAACTTAAGTAAGTAAGTTTAAAGAGCCAGAGCTGCCAGCATTTGCCAATCCTCCATCCCTCCATCCTCTCTTTCTTCATCCTCTTTCTCAAAATGAGTAATTTGACAGGTGTAGATCTGGGAGACTTTCTGAGTGATTGTCAGCTCTCTTCCTCTTACTGGCAGCCAGCGGCCTGAGGTGCAATCCGTGATTGGCTGGCAGATTGATTGGCGGACAAATGTACCTTTGAGGGCAGAGCTGCTGTCATCAGGCCGTGTTTGTCCCCTGGAGGATATGGGGCCATTGGGAGACTCCAAAACTGACTGTCTCTCCAGGGAAGGTTGCATGACTGCGATTTGTGCTGCAAAGCTCTGAAACGGACACAGCTGCTCGCTAAAGCACGACATCTCTCTCACCTGGTGTCTGTCTCACGTTAATGTGAACGGCTGCTCAGATGCCAAAGCACATGACAGTGATGACATCCGTCCTCTGCATTTGAATCCGCTGTCAAAATATGACATGAGCTCAGACTCAAATTGCATTTTGCCCTCTACAGTTGGCATATGACTACCCCCGCACTCACGTCTCCTGCGCTGATTTTCAATCAAGCTGATGTGAACTGCTACGGAACAGTGGCGGTCTGCAATGACCGTGGTCTCACCATGACAAATGACCTACAGTGAGTTCTTGTGCCTATAACCATCTCCATGAGAGAGAGACAGAAACAGTTACTGTAGGTCAAGTTACCATAGCTTAATTCCTGTTAAGGCTTAGATCACCCCAAAATGAAAATTCTCTGTGATTGTTTTACTTACCCAAATGTTCTTTTAAACCTGTATGGATTTTTTCATCTGTGAAACACATCATATGTTCAGCAGAATGTTAACACTGCTGTTTTCGATATGATGACAGATACCGTCAAGCTCCAAATATTACGAAACACCTTAAAAGTGTAGTCCATATGATTTGTGTACTATATTCTAGGGATGTCCCGATGCCAATACTGGTATCGGAGTCATGTCCAATACCGCGGTATTATTGCCAAGTATGCTTACACATACAAGGAATTTGTCTTGGTGACAGAAGCTTCCAGTGCACAAACAATACAGCAACAAGATAGAGATAATAATAATAAAAAATAAAAAAATAGAATAAAAACAAAAGTTTGTATGTACAGCTCTTTAAATGTGAGTCCTCGTGAATGTATGAGGCCTGTGTTGTGCTGACATAAAGACACAAAGTGCTCAAACCTTTTAGAGTTTCTTTGCTCATTCATGGAAAACCCCATCATGAGAATCGCACTCTTGTAGCAGATGAAAGCAAGCAGAGTGTTAATTCACTTTGTAGTGTGAGGATATTTATTTAATAAAATAGCAGGCTTTTGCAGTTTAATAATCACTTTGAGTCACGTAGTGACTGGCTCTTCCAGATTTGGAAGCTGCCGAAATCAAATCAAATCAAATCAAGAGACATATACCAATTTACAATAAACAACAGATGTACACAACACAATTTACATATCTAATATACACATAATTACACACAACAAACAAATAATAATATACTATGTACAGTATACAATACACACAATATAGAGTACACATTATACAATAAAAATAGTCTATATTAAATATACAGTAGGTTGTATTGTGCTGTATTGACATTCTGGCTGTCAGTTGATAGTCAGTTGCCAGTGTGTTGTTAAGAGAGAATATCATTTATAACAGTCCAGTGTGAGATTAATAAAGTGCAGTGCTGGTGTTTATTGATTGTGAGAGATCAAGAGTTCAAAAGTCTGATTGCTTGGGGGAAGAAGCTGTCATGGAGTCCTGATGCTGCGAAACCACCTGCCTGATGGTAGCAGTGAGAGCAGCCCATGGCTCAGGTGGCTGAAGTCTCTGATGATCCTCCAAGCTTTTTGGCCCTGTCTGGCAGATTGCACCAACATTTTCAGGGCTTTGTGGTTGAGAGCAGTGCTGTTGCTGTACCAGGCATTGATGAAGCCAGTCAGGATGCTCTCTACAGTGCTGGTGTAGAACCGTGTGAGGATGTGGTGGTTAATTCCAAACTTCCTCAGCCATCTCAGGAAGAAGAGGCACTGGTGAGCCTTCTTCACAATGGCTTCAGTGTGGACAGACCATGTTTGTTCCTCAGTCAATGGCTGAGCATTTAAATAAAACATAAATACAAATAAAATAAATAGCTAAATAAACATCAGTTGTACTGTTTGTTATCAGTCATATGCTGACTATTTTAATACTGCCAGTCAAATACCATTGTCCATTGTCTGCTGAGCTGCAAAAAGATGCTCTGACAAACTATAGCTGGCTAACATAGCAAACAGATGTGATAAACATGAGTGACATGGTTGTCAGGGACAGGGTTAATGTTATATTTGTTATATTGAAAAGGGAAAATTATGCGGTCATTGTTTATTAACTTTCCGGTATGTATTTCACAAACTAGTTTGCAACTTACCGAGAAGACACTGTTTAACTCTGCACTGCTTAACATCACACTGCTTAACTCCGCACTGTCTGCAGAACCACCATCACCAGAACTACCGAGACTAACTAACAGTGGAGTCGGAGCACGCTCTGCTGGACAAACTACATTATGACACCAATTCTAAAGCATTGTTTTCTGCATTATATGTTCGGAAAAAAAGTTTTCATATCTGCGCATAGCGGTAAAAATATATGCCTATACTGATATATCTAATATTGGCCAAACGGTCAGGCACTAGTTTTGAGTTATATAATAAAATGACCTTTTGAGCCATCTCCCGCTTCCTCCTTTCACCTCTTTGTGAACTTGTCACACTGGTGCTGAAACATGGGATTAGGAGGAAGAATGCCGCCATTGATGCCTCACCTATGGAGGACATATTCAAGACCCTCACCAGCATCCTCCAGTCACATTATCAGGCCCTTCTCGGGCTGCGTGCAGAACAGGAGCAGCGGTTCATTGTGGCACAGCAGTTACCAACCGAATACCTCCTGATATACGCGACATGAAGAAAGCCATTCTTTAATGGGTTGGCCAGACACCCAAGCAAAAGCGTCAACGCTTAAACTTGCTGACCATTGACGAGCACGGCCTCCGCCCAGCAGCTCCGGGATGCCTGTCAGAGGTGGTTGCTGTCTGAGCAACGCAACGTGATGGCCGTGATCGACCTGGTGGTACTGGAGCAGTTTATTGCTTGGCTTCCGAGAGGGACGGCTTAGTGGATCCAGTGCCATTGACCAGTGTCGCTCCAAAAGATCATCCAGCTGGCAGAGGACCACATGGTGGCGTATTCGGGGGCTGCACCACACGCCGGTTTCCCTTGTCCCTCTCTGTTCTTGCTACCCAGGTTGGTGAATCTGCTGCCGTGGGCACAGGCATGAAGAATGGGCTGGTTTGTTAGAGATGTGGGGAGCCCGGGCATTTCCAGGACTAATGCCCAGTGATGAAGTTAGGGACATTGGTTCAGGACCCCAGTGCTCCACAGGCTGCCCCAGATTGAGCAGGGACGTACCGCATTCCTGTGAGCATGGTTTGGGGGGTGGGTGGGTGGGGGGGTATATACCAGGCCTTGATGGATTTGGGCTGCAACCAAACCTCCATCCATCATTGCCTGGTTCAAGCTTTGGGTGCTAGTCACAGGGTGAAGGTGAGGTTTGTGCATGGTGATATCAACAGTTATCTGGTAGTGACACTGACTATTCAATTCCAGGGACAAAAGCATAGTGTCGAGGTGGCAGTTATTCCCCACCTCACCCATCTGTTAATCTTTGGTATGAATTGGCCAGCATTTACCATATTATTGAGGGAAATTTGTAACAAAGTGTAACAAAGTGTCTCGGTGTGTGGTTTACAATGTGCTGGCTGAGGAGGCAGAGCCAGGGCCGTCTACGTCAGCTCCAATGCAGGATGAGATAAGGGCGGGGGAAGTGTTGGCTTAGACATGCCTTCAACCAAGTGAAAATAATTGATGGTTAACGTCTTTAGCCAGACATTGCACTCTCATATCTGTACTTTTCTATTATAATTGATAAGTTGTATCGAGTTACGCAAGATGCTCAGACAATAGAACATTTAAGACATTTGTTGATACTGACGAGCCGTCGGAAATGCTATTTCAGATGGCTCATCATAATCCAATGGTGGGTCACTTAGGGTGAGAAAAAACATTAAACCGTCTAATGGCCAATTTCTATTGGCTGGGCATTCACGGAGATGTTCGCAGGTGATGTGCAGCATGCCATGAATGTAAGCTGGTGAATCTGCCGGCCTCCCCAAGAACGCCCACTTCCTTTGATCGAGGTCCCTCGAAAGAATTTGTATGGACCTCATCGGGCCATTAGAGCGGATGGCAAGCGGACAACATTTTGTGTTGGTTCTGGTGGACTATGCAACATGATATCTGGAAGCAGTGCCTCTACACAACATTTCAGCATGTAGTGTTGAGGAGGCAATCTTCAGAATCATCTACCGATTTGAAATTCTGAAAGAAATCCTCACTGATCAAGGCACTACTTTCATGTCATGTACACTACGCGAGCTGTACGAATTATTGGATGTTAAATAGATTCGGACAAGCATATACCACCCGCAAACGGACGGCTTGGTCAAATGTTTTAATCAAATCCTGAAAAACATGATTCTTAAGTTTGTTTATGAAGATACACGGAATTGGGATAAGTGGCTTGAACCCCAGTTATTTACAGTTCAAGAGGTCCCACAAGCCTCCACAGGGTTCTCCCTGTTTGAATTATTGTATGGTCAAAAGCCTCGCAGTGTCTTAGATGTTGTGAGGGAAAATTGGGCAGAGGGACCTTCAAACAGCAAAAACAAAATTCAATAAATTCTTGACATTAGCGCAAAACTCCACACATTGGGGCAGCTATCACAGGAGAATTTTCTACAGGCTGAAGAACATTAGTCCCGTCTGTATAACAGGGGAACTCTGCAATGGGAATTTACACAAGGAGATAAAGACATTGTATTAATACCAACATCAAGCTCTAAATGACTCGCAAAGTGGCAAGGGCCCTTTGAGGTCACACGGTGAGTAGGAGAAGTCGATTATGAGGTTAAATGAACAGATAGGGTTAGAGCACTGTAAATTTACCACCTCAACCACTTAAAACCATGGAGGGAAGTGGTCCCTGTGTCTTTGACAAAGGTGGTTCCTGAGAGGGAAGACCTTGGACTGAAAAAAAAGCCAATCGAGGTACCCTGGTCACTTGCGGAGACCACCGCTCACCATCGCATGTCACAAACTTGGCCCAGTTGCAAAGAGTGACTGGGCCAGCCCGGTGGTGCTGGTTCCAAAAGTGATGGCTCGGTCTGGTTCTGTTTGGATTATAGAAAGGTCAACAATGCGGTGTCTAAATTTAATGTGTATCCAATGCTTCGTATTGACAAACTGCTCAATCGATTGTGCACGGCTCATTTTTATTCGACACTGGATTTGACAAAGGGATATTTGCAGATCCCCTTAACACCAATGTCCCATGAGAAAACAGCCTTCTCCACACCGTTTGGCTAACATCAATTCATGGCACTTCCATTTGGTTTGTTTGGGGCCCCGGCTACATTTCAGTGCCTTATGGATCAAGTCCCACTGCACTCTGTGGCATATGCAGCATCTGAGGGCAGTTCTGAGGTCGCTGCGAGGGTAGGACTCACAGCAAACCCAAAAGAAATGAGCAATTGGACGGGTGGAGGTACGGTATCTGGGGTTCCACTTGGGTCATGGGCAGGTGTGTCCCCAAATTGGTAAGACCACAGCATTTGCGGCCTGCCTGGGACCCAAGACCAAAAAGGAGGTGAAACAGTTCCTGAGGCTGGTTGGCTATTATATATAGATTTGTGCCTAATTATTCAGACATCACCAGCCCACTGACTGATCTCATTAAAAAGAGAACCCCAGACCAGGTCCAGTGTTCGGAGCCGTGCCAACAAGCTTTAATGCTGGTAAAAGCTGCACTTTGTGGTGGGCCGTTGTTACATGCTCCGGATTTTGCTCTCCCTTTTGCTTTACAGACCGACACGTCAGACAGGGGGTTGGGAGCTGTGATGTCCCAGGAGGTAGAGGAGGAGAGCGTCCAATTCTGTACATCAGCCAGAAGCTTTCGGCAAGAGAGGCGAGTACAGCACTGTTGAGAAGGAGTGTATCGGGCGGTCCTCACCCTTCAGCAAAACCCTTCAGTACCTGGGACGGGGTTTCACCCTCTGTTCAGACCACACCCCACTCCAGTGGCTCCATCAAATGAAGGATACACCCATTGGTATCTGGCTCATCAGCCATTTAAGTTTGAGGTGGTCCACAGGCTGGGGGCACAGATGGCTGTTGTGGACTTCCTCTCCAGAAATGGGGCAGTAAGTACTGGGCAGGCCAGATGGCTCACTGGCCTGAGTCGGGCAGTGAGGGTATGTGGTTGTGTGGTCGAGTGCCAGCTTGTGAATGGAGAGCGAGATCAAGAGAGGAGAATGGTAAGGATCATCACCTGTCAACGATTGTCTCTAACAGCTGTTTGTCATTGCAGTGAGAGTTAGAGACGGATGTAAGTGCGAGCCAGATGCCAGTTAGTAAGAGACAGCTGCCCACACACACACCCAGAGACTGTCTTGAATTGTTGCCACTGTAAAGCGTGGTGTTGATTTCTAAAATAAAAATAAATTTTGAGTTGGATTCACCTTCTTCCACTTCCTCCTTTCACCTCTTTGCGAACATGTCACACAAGCATAATCAGTGACTTTGTTTACATGCACTAATTTTTGTCAATCCGAATAAATTCAATCCGATTGCAGATTCAGAGTGTACTGTTTATATGTCCCCTAAACGTTTCAATCTGAAACAAATATTTGTTTAAATGTGCATTACATATATTCCAATCAAAACATCTACGCATGCGAAGAGCTTCAGTCATCGCAGTGTTAAATAACAGTCAGAAGAAGAGTTTTATTCTTGTACGATATAAATAGCCTACATCTAAAACCTAGATATTATTATTAATAGGCTATCGGCATTTTAAGTCAAGTCAAGTCAATTTTATTTGTATAGCGCCTTTCACAACACACATCGTTTCAAAGCAGCTTTACAGAAGTTCAGCATTAACAGACGATAAAAATGTAATGTCTATAAAGTCGATAAATCATCATCCTTGTGCAGGATGATGATTTTAGAGTTTTTTTTTATTCAAAGCCTATGTGTGTAATAAATTTAATAAAGCCTGTGTGTGTAATAAATTTCACATAAGTTTTGAGGTGGATTTTTAGGCTATTTACTATGTTCACATTGCATATTTTTTTGTAAACCATATTTTAACATTTATTTTCCTAATCTGTCATGTACTGTTGACTGTCACTATGGCGAAGATGAAATGCTTTAAAACTTATGGTTAAAATGTCTGCAAGTGAGTGAAGTCGCATATCGCTATGGAACACAGAACGCTGTAACAGCACATGCTGCTTAAATCCTCATTAAGAATGACCAAACGTTCTTTTTTGCTTTATGTAATGTCATTAAAGAAAATATGTGCCCTGCAGAGTATTCAGTGCAAGCCCACATAGCCTTAATAATGCGTGTTGTCATTGCTTTGTATAAATGATGTTCCCGCGACTAGTATCATGGATTCTGCTCAATCTGATAATATTTGTGTTTACATGAAGGCTTTTCAATCTGATTGAGCTATCAGTAAGATTATAAATGGATTATTTTGTTACATGTAAACTTGGCTAGTGTTAGATTGTGCATGTAAATGCGCTCATTAACTGCATATATGTGCATGAACCCTATTAATCTGCTATTAATCAAACTACAGTAGTTGCCCAATCTGAATAAAAAGTATCATGTAACCACATCAGTTGGAATAATCTGGCCAAATCCGATTGGAATTTCATTCAGATTGAAAGGGGTGGTGTAAACATTTTGATAATTTGTTCAACAGGAAAATATTAGCCATGTAAATAATTCATCATATTGCTTACAGATGTGGAAATGACGTAATGACATTTCACGCATGCCAAAGTAGCTCTAGTTAAAGAAGTATGGCGTGCGGGAAACAAAATCGGTCCATCGGTGATACTGTGTTCTTGCTAAACATTTTAAAAGATTTGAAAATAGTTGAAAGACTA
This sequence comes from Moxostoma hubbsi, assembly GCA_032164185.1. Classification (NCBI taxonomy): domain Eukaryota; kingdom Metazoa; phylum Chordata; class Actinopteri; order Cypriniformes; family Catostomidae; genus Moxostoma; species Moxostoma hubbsi. Next base: position 8,014,013 of record JAVLUX010000019.1, read on the forward strand.
GACAGTCGCAAATCACATAATACCAAGTTAGTTGGTATTGGTTAGTTGGTTGGTAACGGCAAACAGCAGGAATGAACGGGTCAATAGACCAAATAAAAAAACACTGGAAAGGGTTGAAGAGCGAATACTAAAAGGTGAACTCTAAGAACTACATTAGTGGTGACTAAAACATTATTCTAAAACATTATGGATGAGATATGCTGGATAATCTTGCAGTGTACTATACATGTCAAAAGATCAATTCCAATTTGATGCTTGGGGCACGCGTACATCAACCCAATCACTTTATTTTGCATTTATGTAAACAGTACGTTCATCATTCTGAATGATTACAGTATGAATAAAAATAAATATAAATGTAAATGTAGCTATTGTTGAGATATATTTAACTCTAGAGGAGATGTGTGTGAGATTACACAAGTCTTCTTTTCCAGTGTCCATTTGCCTCATAATACATTGATTTCCACAGACCTTTTAACAATACTAGACAACATGAAAATTGTATTTTGAGAGAGCATGTAATTTGCTTTGTATTGTAAATAAAACTGTTTTCAAAAGTCAAAGAAAGGACCAATTAATTACCTTTTTGAGGTTAGCTGTGTTTTATTTCTCTCAGGCCTGAAACTGCAGCTGTTAAAGTCTGCCGCAAAAGACAGGGTGTTTTTCTCAGTAAAATCACATTTATATAACGATTTAATCCAATAATTTTTCTCTCCTCTCTTTCGCTCATATCTGGTCTCAGTGCTCGCTTTAACGAGGTGTCTCAGTAATGGATCCTTAACGAGGCCTGGCACTTAACGAGAAGTCTTGCCTCCCTGGGTCAGACAGCATCTGTGCTGCACCTAACGGCAAGATACACGCACGCACGCACATACATACTCAAAGAAATGAAGGTGTCTATAGTTACACAGACGCAGATGTTCTAATGCACAACCTCTTTTAAAGGAGAGCTTATCATACTTTTTTTTTTTTTTATATTTTAGTGTTATATTTAACAATAGTTTATATGCTTAGAAAAAATGCGGTCAAAAAGGCCCTTGAAAATTGGTTTATTAAGGGACAAATATTGCCCCTTAATATGTGATGTCAATATCATTGTCTTTTTCATATTAAATATATGAGAACAGCAGTGGCTGGTACCACTGACAGTGTGTATATCTGGCAAATATGGTGGCTTTCATTTGCCCAGAGAGCCAAGACACTGTTTTAATAAACGAAGATGCCTTCACACAATATTCTGTGTCTCTTTGAAGACCATTAGACAATGAAATTAAATGCAATTGGGATATCGATGATTTTCACACAAGTTCAGCAACATGTGGTGAAAGAACTGACATGAGGGTCTATTTCATGTTTATCTAAGTTACAAAATAGTTACAAAATGAACAAAAAAAGACATTAAGGTTGACAGAATAATCACACAAGGGTAGGTTGCAAACATTTTTATTAGGCCAACAATACATTTAAAAAATATGCTAGCAAAATGTTTTCCTTTTTCACTGGGGAGGACATTTTAAGTTTTCTCCAAAGATCAAGGAAAATTATAGTTCTTGTGATAAATCTCCAAACGGTATATGCTCACATTAACATTAGCTGGGGAAGTGTAGTGGTTGCAGTTTGAGTCATTTTAAAACATTCTCCATGTGTCTTAAAGGCAGACTATAATGTCTGTCAGCAGGACTGGAGGAGAGCAGATGGAGATGTTAGAGCATCATTGTTCTCCTGAGTGAAGAATAAAATCCATCCCCAGGCCATGAGCATCAGACGCAGTAAAAAGTGTGTCTATAACACGTCAACAGAGACACAGATACTCAATGACTTTGCTGCCCTGAGGTGGCACACATATTGGCCGAACACTCTTCTGGATCGATGGAAAAAGAACAGTCTGTACAGCATTGCAGTAAAGTCATTAAATGTTTATGGTAAGCATCAGGTCTGGTCCACTGCGTCAACACAAATGGATTGAAATTTCCAGCTTTGTTTGTTAATATTGTAGTTATGCAATATTAGTTTAACATGACCATTTCCCATCCTCTCTTTTACCCTTTGAGTTTATACTGCATCAGAGAGCGGTTATAATTGTTTAATTGCAGTGCGGATGATGAGACGCAAGATGTTCGTGAAAGTGATGCTCCGTCAAGCGACCAAAAGTTCAATATCAGTGTTTGCTGCGACAGATTTTGATGTTGGCATCCATTGACCAATGAGAATTTCAGACAGGTAGTTGTGTTTTCGTTAATCCAATTTGCTGTATTCATGATTTCAAGCTGACATGGCTCTTTTCACATCCCAATAAGAATTCATATAGAATCATATAGAATTATATCCTAGAATTATAGGATTTACTCTAGAAGATAATAATAACTCTGAAATGATGGCTGTGTGTGTTTATATATATATATATATTTATATTTGTGTGTGTGTGTGTGTGTCATGTCTCTGCCAGCTGATCTGAAAACATTGTGACCCCCTCCTGCAGTGAACTGCCCTCTCAGATCAGATGTACCCTGTGCATCGGGCAGTACCATCCTGCTGTGGTGTGTGTTTGACCCACGGGGTCACAAGGTCACACTGGGGTTTCAATGGGTAGATACACAAACAACAAGATTTACCCTGAACTGCCCATCCAGACCCAAATCTAAAGGCATTTAATATCCAATGTGCCAAAAATGGTTCCAGTCTCCAAGGGAAGGCTAAATCCAAAACAAATACGTGATGGAGGGGTTTGCTTCAGATTCAAAGCAAACTCTTATATGTTCAATAAATTTTTTTTCACTTGGATTTAAAAAACTAACTATCAATCTATCTGTCTATCTGTCTGTCTGTCTGTCTGTCTGTCGTAAAATTCAGTTGAGCAAAAGTGTCTGCTACACAGACCGCATATACAGTATTTTTCTGTATCGTTCATGCAGTGTTTCTCTATGACAGTTGAAGTATATAATAACAGATTAATTTGATGTTGCTGCGTTTAGTTCCCTCTGTTCATGTCCTGCTTTCTTTTAGTCCTCATTTTTCATTCATTCATTCATTCATTCTGTTCTTTAATCAGTTTGATGTAGTGAGATGCTCAAAGCACTGCAGCCTTTATTTTTTGAGTGTATAGTCTCAGGACAGTTGGAAACAGAAGTTTCAATGAAAACAAACACATTCATCTGCATCTCGATATTAAAGCCACTCTGAATCCATCATACAGCAGCGAGCATGTAAACGAATGATCAAACAGATGGAGAAAAAATAAGTGTATGATTGAAATCCAATTTAAGCAAAGAATAATTTGGTTTTCCATCATAAGAGTAGAGATTTGATATGCAGATGATGCGCTTAATGAAGTTCGGTTATATTTTCTCGTCTGTGAATAATTAACAAAGATTGTGAAAAAAAAAAAAAACATTTTATTGAACGAATGGTTAGAGGCATACAGAAATAAACCAACATGTCAGTTTGTATGATGTTTGTCCAATGATGGTGTAAATGTGATTTGAGTATCTCGCCTACCAGTTAGGGTATCAAAAAGGGTTAATAGAGCAGTTTACCCCTTCCTGCCTACAGCTCACATGCTCAACAGCTGTCAATCAAACAAAGAGTTGTGTTACGGCCTCTTTTGGGCAATATTGTTTTTTCTTCTGCGTTTGTGTTTTGTTGCAGATTGGTAATTGGTTGCAGAAGGATGATGAGATACACTTGTGTGAGTAATGCTGGATGGCTTTTAAGCAGCTTTCTCCCAGTCTTCACTCTCCTCTTCCCCATTCAGACATGTGCTTTTTTTGGTTTCTGTTGTTTTTGTTATAATTACTTTGACAACAGTGAATATGTGTGGAGCCAAAGTTCTCTCTACCCGAGTCTCTTTCTGTGTGCTGCCCTGATATGATAGCTGAACAGCAAGCTGATTCTACTTTCACAGAACTGTTTGATTATGTTTTACCTTTTGATCATTTACATTTATGCATTTGACAGATGCTTTTATCCAAAGCAACTTGCAGTGCACTTATTACAGGGACAATCCCCCCGGAGCAACCTGGAGTTAAGTGCCTTGCTCAAGGACACGATGGTGGTGGCTGTGGGGCTCGAACTTGCAACGTTCTGATTAACAGTTATGTGCTTTTTTTTAAATGGATTCCTCATGACAGCAGTTTTGCAGGAGACCCTATTATGCAAGTGGTGGTTTCTTTGGTAGAAGGTGGTTTCTTTCAAGTTCCGTTCTTTGGTACTGCAGATTTCCCATGATGTTATTGCTGGACATTTGGGTGTTAAAAAGACATACGTCTGCATTATACACCATTTCTTTTGGCCAAAATTGATATTAGATGATTCTCAGTACATTAGAAATTGTCATACTTGTCAAATAACTTTGACAAAGAATCAAAAAATTAAACCTGCCCTATTGTTTCCTATTCCTATAAATCAGCCATTTGAACACTTGATTATTGACTGTGTAGGTCCACTGCCTAGATCAAAGTCTGGCAGTATTTATGTGCTTGCAGTTATGTGTGCTACCCTAAAGCATATCCTTTTACTATTATGGCAAAGTCCAAAGTGAAGGCTTTAACTCAGTTTATGTCCATTTTTGGCATTCCCGAGATCATACAGAGTGATCAGGGATTAAACGTCTCATCTCACTTGTTTTCACAGGTGTTACGGCAGCTACGCGTTAAACACAAAGCGAGTACCTATCATCCGCGAAGCAATTGGAAAGTTTTCACCAGACACTTAAGTCTTTATGGCATGCTTACTGTACGGAGATGGATGGTGATTGGGAAGGGGGATGTTGGCAACCTGAGAGGCTGGTCAGGAGAGTATATAATCTAGTGTTTGGGCAAAGTGGTCGAGGTTTGAGTGTTGCGAGATGACTGGACAGAGACTGTGCCTCAAAATGTAATAACTTATGTGAATGATTTTAGGCTCAGACTTTGAGGCACTTAAGTTAGCAAAAGAAAAAAGCTGCTCACCTCTGAAATCTATTTTTGATCAGCGAGCTGAACACTGAGAGTTTTCTCTTGGTTACCAGGTTTTGGCTCTTTTGCAAATTGATGGTTCACCATTTCAAGCCCAGTATTCTGGCCCGTTTACTGTAGTGGAAAAGATTTACTGATCTGAATTCTGATCGCTACTCCTAAACGGAGGAAGTCTACACAATTGATTAACATTCATTTGTTAAAACCGTATTACAGCTGTTCTTCTGGGTTGTGGGATGTGAGAACTACTGGGGAGGGTTTTTATTAAAAAAAAAAGAAATGAAATTATCCCCTTTTCTCCCAATGTAGAATGCTCAATTCCCACTACTGAGTAGGTCCTCATGGTGGCATGGTTACCTCAATCCAGGTGGTGTAGGACAAGTCTCAGTTGCCTCTGCTTCTGAGACGTCAATCCATTAATTTTATCACATGGCTAACTGTGCAAGACTCCGCGGAGACTCCGCACATGGAGGCTCACGCTACCCTCTGCAATCCATGCACAAATTGCCTCGTGCTCCATTGAGAGCGAGAACCACTAATCATGACCACGATGAGGTTACCTCAAGTGACTCTACCCTACGCCAATTTGGTTGCTTAGGATACCTGGCTGGAGTCACTCAGCACACCCTGGACTCGAACTCACGACTCCAGGGGTGTTAGTCAGTGTCAATACTCGCTGAGCTAACCAGGCCCTGAGGGCTACTGATGTTAAATCTGCTCTGGTAGCTGAGACTCTCATGCACTAGTCTATTAATAATCTGGATGCATTGTTAGCTCATTTAACTGATTCACAATGTGCTGATCTGATTAGCCTTATTAGATGGTATTCTGTTTTGTTTGCTAATGTACCGTCTCGTACACACTGGGTGGAAAATGATGCGTTGCCGATGCCAAGCCCATCCTCCAGTGTTTCTATCGTGTTTCTCCAGTGAAGCACAAGCAGCTTGATGCTCAAGTTATTTGGAGTGAGTCAATTAATTCAGTCAGCTCCAACTGATTCATGTCTTTTTAATTCCCTAAAAAGAGACGGCTCATAGATTTACTGCTAACAAGGGATGACACGATACCATTTTTCGGAGAAAAAACAATACTTCCTTTTCAGTACTCACAGAGACTGATATCTGTTTAGTTGTTTTATTTTTTCTGAAATCCATATCAACACTTTATTGAATTTTTTGCATCAAAATGGTGTCCACATAAATAAATAAGTTAATCAACTTTAATCAAATTAAAATATAATTAATTTTCAACATAATATTGTATTTTTTCATCAAGTGAAGTGCTTTTATACAGAACCTTACAGCACAATCCAAAATACTGTTATTTTTGTCAAATAAAGTGCTGCTTAAATATTATACATTTACTATTGATTAATTATTAGTAGTAGCATTACATTGAATATTAATTAACTATACATTTCCATTTAAATTTAGCTTTTATTTTGAAGCCCTTTCCGTTTCTGTGTGTTTTAACTGAAGTTTTTCACTTCCAGAAAAGCTTGTCGTTACTTGACTCAAGGTGATTACTAAACTGCAAATGGCTGCTATTTAATAAAATAAATCTGTAGTCTGTATATTCCTCTTGCTACAAAGTGACTACGAATGAGAGGCGTTCTGTGTAAACACCTGCAAACTTATTGACTGCAGGCATACAGAGCCCCTTTGAGGACAAAACTTGAACATGTTACATTATTTTACAACATGAAACAAACTGATGTAGAAAGAAAAAAGCACCCACCAGATTGGTGCATGACACCGCAAAATTCACCAGCCAAATAGAAAATCTGCATTTGGTGCTTGCCAAATGTTAATTTCAGGCCCTGCAGCAAAGTTATTAGTTGCAACTTAATCTCCTGTGACCTGAGCGTGAATGCTGTGTGCATTTTCCATTTGCCTTTTTGATTTGAAACTTGTAGCACCTAATAAACATGGCAATTTTTTTTTTTTTTAAATCTAGAGCAAATAGTTTTCCTATAAATGTATGTCCACATACGTTGTAAAATTATAAATAATAAGCTATAGAAAGTCTGTTTTTTTTTTTTTTTTTTTTAAATTATTAAATTTAAATGTGCCTAATACTGCCTAAATGTGCCTTTTAAACCGTCAAACAGCCAACAGAGTCATGGCAACCATTCACTTTCATTGTATAGACAAACGTCTCGGGTTACTTAACTGTAACCCCTGTTCCCTGATAAAAGCGGAACGAGATGCTGCACTGATTTTAGCGCTTTGGGAACAGCTTTAGGTGTGACCAGCTGTGAATATGTGTGCAACACGTCAATGATATTGACTAGAATATAATGCCTCTGCTGGTGACATCAATTGGATGCACCTGTAGCAGGGCTATAAATAGATGCGTCACAGGTGCATCGTCAGGTATTTTGTCTGAAGAGCAGTCCTGGGGAATCCCAGTGCAGCAATGAAGCGCATTGGCCCAGGATCAGCTGGGTCTGGGGAGAGAGCGAGTGATAGGGACCCGTCTCTCGCTCCTCAGCCAGATCAATGCGAGAGCCCTACGATGAAAGAGTGGGTGCTGGCTCTTGGAAGTAAGCAAGACGATGGCGAAGTATTTTGACTGTAAACAGATCGCAATGCTCGCACCCACCCAGCCCCAACATAAGAGCAGCATGCTCTTCCCCCAAACACACAAAACAAAACTGGTTCGTGTCCGTTTCACCCCATAGAGTGTAAACACAGGAGCACACACTGCTTTCTTTGCTTCACACTCATTCTTGGAAAGGAGAAAAGGTTTTCTGCGCACTGCCTAACAAATTCTAACTCCTAACAGAGGAAAGAAAGTTCTGACAGCTTGAGAAGCACACACACACACACACACACACACACACACACACACACACACACACACACACACACACACACAGAGTGATCTGTAGACAAAAGATCTGACGATGCACCTGTGACGCATCTATTTATAGCCCTGCTTCAGGTGCATCCAATTTATGTCACCGGCAGAGACTATAAATTCTAATCAATTTCATTGCCATGTTGCACACATATTCACAGCTGGTCACACCTAAAGCTGTTCCCAAAGCGCTAAAATCAGTGCAGCATCAAAGTGTAGCTTTTTGACAGGGAACAGCTGAAATTTGCATATAAAAATCTTCATTTCGGTTCTGCTGAATAAGGAAAGTCATACACATCTGTGATGGTCTAAAGGTGAGTAAAACATGAGAGAATTCTCATTAATTAATTAATTAATACTTTTATGAAAGACGAGTAATTGTCACTGGTAAACAAATTGTTTGTCTTCTATGCTGAGCCTAGCAGCGGTCACATGACAACTGAATGAAAGACTCATCCGAAAACCCAAGATGGGTGATGAACGAATCATTTCTGTTTCCTGTAGAGCCAATACAGTTGTCACTTAACAAATGAACAAAATGATTTGAAAAAATATTCTTAACTTTGCTGAACAAAATTCAATGATCCAAGTCAGTGAAATGATCCGATCTTCCGATCAATACTTCTTAGATGTTTCTGCCAAGGAAAAGAGCATAATAATCTCCCATGTCTCTCACATGAGTTCCAGAAGAGATATTAACTATATCTCAAATACACTTGTTTTCCCTTTGAATTAAGTTTATTTTTCTGACCCCATTGGCAGATTTTTTTTTCTTGTTTTAAGTATAAAGTTCACTTAATTTAATTAGATTTCTCTCAAAACAAAACTTAAAATCTTATGCCAGTTTGCTTGTCAAGTAAATAAATCACATTTTAAGAATGTTTAGATATTTTTACTGGAAAACAAGACAAAAATTCTTGTCTTGAATATAATTTTTTGCAGTGTAACGTACCAAAGTCTGCAATAAAGAGTTGGAATATGGAATCAAACATTTTATAACACCACAAGACCAAATTATCTGAGCTATGCTATCCACATTAATTGAATAGCTCAATGCTCATACAGTACTGGTCTTGTTCACTAATCATGTGTGATATTTCCTGATTAATCTCTGCCTAAGACACTCAAACACTGAAGTATTAAGTAACTAATGAAGCATTGTAATGATCAAACACCCTCATGATAGCCTGATACACCTCACACAGCTATACATAATCAGAAATACCTCGTACTCTCACAGGCACACTGATACTGTCACACCGATCCAGTGGGAGATTTCTCTCTCTCCAGGAGTTTTCTGCAGGTCTTAGTTTCCTCCTGGGAAACACATCAATGTCGAGCATCAACCCTACCGACTGTATCATTCACGACACTGTCTTTGTGTATGTGTGTGTTTGTGTGTGTATGCGTGTGTGTGTGTGTGTGTGTGTACTGTAAACAAACAGAAGGAGGCGTAGGTTCCGCCCTTCTAACAAGCGTTTATGCTGGTTTATGTTGTATTAATGGTAAATGTGTTAATCACAATTAAGAACAAATAACACATTCAACTTTTTTAATTAATCGCACACGTAACATGAATCCTGACAGCTCTAATTTTAACGTTTGCCTTTACATAACCAACTACATTTGCAAGCTTGTTTGAGAGTGATCAAATTGCGTGGTCGTTCTACCATCGCACTTGCGATGCAAAGGACTGGGGTACGAGTTCAGAGGAGCATGCAATTCCACACATATGACACTAAAGTGTCATAGAAGCACCAAAAAAAAAAGAAAAAAAAAAAGATGTGGTTGCTTCAGTCACATTTGCTTTTTATGACACTATCATTTAGGTTTAGGGAGGCAGATTTTGTTGAGTTAAAAATTATTAAAGCATTAACCTTAAAAATCTCATCTTTTTGGGACATTTTATCTCACTTTTAGCCCCACTATATGGGCATTTCACTTCGGGACTGCTGCAGTAGGTTTAAGAAATTAAGATGAAAAAATGTCACACAGTCATGTAATTTTCATTAGACCAAACTGCATATAAGGGCTTTGGATTTTTCATTGACCTTTTGTTATATGCGCAACTCTTTCAAGTGTCAAGAATTTGCCTGTATACACTGAAAGTCAAATTTTCAACACAGCCAATTAGAACTTTATTTTATGTTTATTATGCAGCTATGTGGAGTGGGATGTTGGACTAATTAAATTTTACTATTTAAAAAATAGAAACAGTTTTGGGAGTGACAAAAGCATTTAAATGCAGGAGTGATTCTGCTTATACACACTGCATTGGGAGTCACTCCCGAACTCAAAATGATTCACGTCGATATAACTATAGCCAGGCTTTGGTGTGTCATGACTGTTAAGAAGAAACAAAGGTGCCAACACTTTTACCCATTTGCTAAATATGTTTGACCAAAGTATTATTAGTGACCAAAAACATTATTGTCTTCCAATTTTCATTAGTTCACCCAAACATCATGTTGTTCCAAACCCATATGACCTTCTTTCTTTCTTTCATGGAACTTAAAATGAGATGTAAGACAGTTTGTTAGCCTCAGTTACCATTCACTTGCATTGCGCCTTTTTCCTTACAATGAAAGTGAATGGTGACCGAGGCTGTTTTTCTGCCATCTACTTGTGTGATCCACAGAAGAAAGAAAATCATACAGGTTTGAAATGAAATGAGCATGAGTAAATGAGGAATGAAAATTATTTTTTGGGTGAATTATCACTTTAAGAATTGTTATATGAGTTTAAGGTGTATTTTCAAAGTCTTTTGTCTGAGATATATGGTGTTGCAGGGCGGAGGGTGGGGCCGGGTCGTGATCCTACACACCCGGTCCCGTATTAGGCTAATCAAGCCTCCGAGAGGGATCAGGTGTGTAGGATCACGACCCTGCCCGCCCTCCGCCCTGCCACATATGGGTTTTAAACAGTCTGCAATTGCAGAAATATAGAGAAGTTGGCTTATAGAGAAGTTGGTAGATGATGTTGGCAGAATCATTTTACAGTTTTTCTCAATCACTTTGGCTCATTTTTTGAAACAGTCTTAAAATTCTCTAAACTGTAAGTGCAGTTGTCACAACTGTTTTATGGGACATCACAACTCTCTCCAAAATGTAGTAACTCACCCAAAACATTTAATTACTTAATGCTTCAAAACCTATTTACTGTGACAGTAAATTGGTCAATGCCATTAAAATGAAACTTTTTTTTTTTTGTCATCGTGTGAGCTGTACTGGTCAAAATGTTTAGCTGTTTTTTCACCTTGACAATCGACCCTGGAAATGTTTGTTATATACAAATACAATTTTTGTTGTACTATTTTATTGCCACTTTCTGCTCACTGAACTATACAAGAATGCATTTGTGTTTAGCTGAAGGCTATTGTGAATCACACTGAGCTTTTTAGATACCGATTTCAACAGTAGGTAAAAGTTTACTGGGAAAAGTCAATACTGTACAATACCGTAGTACACAGGAAATGCACATTTGTATGTATACAGTAAATACATTTTTGTAGCAATGTGTTGCATGTAAACAGAAAATTCACATTTGCATGTCCATTTTTACTAAATGTTTTACATGTAAAGTCATATATAGTGAACAGAAAATTGCCACAAAATGAAAACAAACAAAAAAAACCTGCAACAATGAAAAAAACCTGTGGTAGTTCTGTAAAAAAACAATAAATTGTACCTCCTCACAGTCTGTAACCCATCTTCTTGGTGGACATCCTGACTCTTGTTGGTCTGGCCAGAGATTTAGCAGACATAAATATAAATATATCTGCTAAATCTAATGTCATAAATATGTATGGAATAATCATGTGTGTCTGACAGATTTTGATAACTGAATGAATAATTTTGCATGTGATGGCTCACATGATGAAAGAATGTTTAGAAGTTGTGAAGAGTTTGACAGTTTCACTGAGAATCAACTCATCAGTTTTGATCAGCAAGACATGTGCATTTAGTTATTGTGTAAATTGTAGACAGTTGTACTTACTCTTCTGCACACATGTGCCAAAACACATGCAATATGCTTAAATGAATAAGGAATTCAAATCTGGTGTGAACAAGAAATTGATCAGAGATCTTAAATGTTTTGAAAAAAATAATAATTCTCATTCGAGAACTGAGCAAAAGCGGTTGAGAAAAGCGGGATTATGTACTGTAGACTTATTAATGTGACAGGCATGTTTTATATTAGAATCATACATCGATGTGCAGTGCTTCTCTTGTCTACCTATAATCTCTCTCTCATTTGAGCTGTGACATTTCCGTTTCCCTGGAGACAAACTGTGCCAGGCAGTTGCCATAGTAACTCCTGTGCTCTTTAAAAAGCTTGTGGTGCCACCCGTCCCTCCCGCCGTGCTTTTGAGAAACCGAACACCTTCTGGCTTCTGCTAATTGGCTGTTGCTTTTTCCTCTCTCACACCCAGTTTTTCATTTCCTGCGGTTGAACTTTTTAAGCGTGTCTCTGTCTGTAGGCCTCTTTCTTTCACTCTGTTTTCTGCAACGGTTGCCATCTTCTTCTAATACTACTTTCTCTCATGTGCAATATGAAATATGTTTCACTTTGCGTCTCCTGTAAACATAGCCGAGACAAGTATTCAAAAAACATTATTGACAGGCAGGCAGGCAGATAGATAGATAGATAGATAGATAGATAGATAGATAGATAGATAGATAGATAGATAGATAGATAGAAAACCAGTGAGTAATCTCAATTTATCATGTAGCTTATCTATTTCTGTTTTATTTTGAGCTTTAATTTGAGACCAAGTGCTCATCTTCACTAACGTCTCTGAGCAAACAGACAAATTATTATTACACACCGTCAGTGAGAAGCTCATTTCAGCTGCCACATGAAGTCCAGGACAGATTTATTTTCTCTCCTGGATTCATATTCTCCATTCTCACCCTGAGATCACCACTTGACACCTCTTGACAGGTAAACGCACAAAATTGCTTGTCACCTTGCACGGAATGCCATATGAGCGATAGGAAAATGAGTGTGTCCGTTTAAATCCCCAAACTCCATTTTCACCTGTTCCGTTTTCAATTAAGCCAGCAGGCGAGCGTAATGCATGTTTGTCCCTGATAACACTGCAGCTGTTGACCCAAGAGAGACATCGATTACAATTATAAAATATATTCATATCAAAACTGAAAAAAACAAAAAAATGAAATTGAATACTGGAGAAGTGACGTTTTTGACAGCAAGTGTAAAATCAAATAAATCTGTTTAAACATGACTGAGATTATGAAAATAGAGAGGTTTTAGTCCTCATCCTCGGAGAAACAGAAATAGGCCACGTTTTCTTTTAGCAAAATATATATTTTTCTTTCTTTCTTTTTTGATTTCGATGTCATGCCCATGCACAGCTTCATTCTGTTAAGTGTGATTCTCAGAACTCGAGCCCTCTGTGACTCACGAGCATCTACGTGCTCCAAATGTGAGCGCAGCGTAGTTCTAGCGGGAAGACTAGCAGCTGTACATCATCACACTATTAGCTGGGTAATTCCTAGCCAATCGCAGGTAAGCCATTGCTTTATAAGTCTGCTCACAATCTATCACATTGCTGTTTCAGTGCGCTAAGATGGCAACCTCCACCACCCCACCACCACCAGTTGAGCCAGAGGCTCCTCGCCCCTGCCTCCTATCTCCGGCAGGATATGATGGTTCCGAGTACAACTCCTCGGACCGCCGGACGGGGCCTACGCCAAAGAGAGACATTACTTTTCTGTTCTACATTCATCAAATAAATGGCATCTTAAACCTCACTCAAGACTGCGTGTCTTCCCGATAGAAGTGAGATGACAACACCAGTTGACTTATGTCTTTCTCATTGAGTCTATGTTTGTCCTCTCAGCAAACAAATCTACTGTAGGTTAGATAATGCCAATATAAAGCTTTCCTGGCTTGCGGTTGAGTTGTCTGCTTCACTGATGTTTAAATATACTATTCGGCTTTTGACAGTGCTTTTTTGAGTTAAAAATAACCGTTCCAATGCAGGTTTCTGTTGAATCAGTGTAAAATAATAAGGCCTCTCAACAACTTTTTATCCAGTACAACTAACTTTTGTTGTTACAAGACAGTTGATGTGTTGCAAGCTGTTTCTTGTTTTGGTGTGTAAGCAAACTGCCATCTATAGAAAAGTGTTTCCTTTATCTATACTCTCTGACCAAAGAACTAACGTATTTCAACAAACATGTATGTCACATCCAGATAAGGTAAAGAATGACTTGACTGGTTAGTCTAGTAGACGTGTTGCTTTGCTGAACAATATATAATGATAAGCTGGACATTAAACGTTGGAGAATGATCTGATATGCTCAGGTGTGTGTCACTTCTTTCTCCCCTCTCGAGTATCCGGATTGAGACAGCAACTACAGTCCTGACTTGATGCTTAGGGGCCAATTCTAAAAAATTCCCTACAATCAGATTCAGAAGTTTTTAAGTTTTGTGAAGGAGGGGAGGATTTCATAATTATTACTGTATCTGACTGTTTGCCCTTTAGAGGTACATCTTTATATGTGTTATTTCTCATAATGCTTTGTCTCATTTTTTGTTTTTTCAGCCTGGTTGACATTTAAAGTCAACAAGAAATCAAATCTGTCTCTATTTACTTTCTTAATAAATGCAGCTGGTCTCTGTCACGTTACATCGTTCTTGTGTTTTCCCCCAAGAGACTATTAGTTTGAAGTTTTTCCACTGTTATATCTGTCTTCCTGTTTCATTACCCTAATTGTATCACAGGCATTCCTCATCGTTTTGTTAGCCCTTGTGTTTATATATGCCCTCTTGTTCCTTTATCGGTTCTTGTTTGTATGCACAGTGTTAGTTGCCAGCATACTGCTGTTGAGTTTTTGTTACTGTCGTCTTATGTTTACTTTCTTCATTTGTTTACCTTCTTCGTTGTATCCTCTTCTTTTGTTTACATTAAAGTTCTATTAAAGTAAAATTCTGCATTCGGATCCCCACTCTCTCGCCTCATCCCTACACAAACCCTGACAGAAGAACTGACCCCAATATGGATCCTGCAGAACAGAATGAGCGGCTTTCCCAAGGGTCCACTTCTGCGGTGGAGTAAAGCTTCAAATTTTGGAATATGGCCTCTCAATTTAACTGGAATGAGAGATCCCTCAGAGCTATGTTCTGGTTTGGACTTTGTGGCCCTATGAGGAAGTTGGTCCATTTGGAATGTGATTGTCTGTCTCTTCAGGATTTTATCATTGAAATCGTAAGGTCTGACTTTCTGCTCTCAGCTTCAGTGGTCTGGAAGACCCCCTCGATGGAGGCCCCTCTGCTTCTAGCTCCGGTGGTACGAGAAACCCCTCAGAGGAGGCACCTCTGTTCCTAGTTCCTCCTCTAGCGGCTGCACCCAATTCTCCTTCAGCGGCTGCTTCCGCTCCTTCCCCCAAGTCTTCTCCTCTGCCCCCACCCTCTGAGACATTTCTCCAGCGGCTTCACCCACTCCACCTCCAGCGGATCTGCCCATTCCACCCTATGACTCTTCTGAGGCTCCGCCCTCCATGGATCCACCTACCTCCCCTCCTGAGATTAATGCGGCTCCCCCTCCTGCAGCTCTGCCTGCTTTGCCTCCTATGACTCTGCCCTCTCCATCCCCTGAGCCTCCTGTGGCTTCATATCCTGAGCTATTACTGCTCCTCCCCTTGCAGCTCTGCCTCCTGAGACTCAATTCCCTGAGCTTACTGCAACTCCGCCCATTTATCCTGTGGCTCTGCCTCCGCCCCGTGGGACTTCATTCCCTGAGACTCCTGCAGCTCCATTTCCTGAGCCACCTCTGGTTTTGCCTCCTGCGGCTCACCTCCTGTATCCTTCACACCATGGCCTCCAGACCCTCTGCCAGTGCTCACGGCCACGTTGGCTGTTCCTCAGTCTCTGCAGGCTGTTCCTCAGTCTCTGCAGGCTGTTCCTCAGTCTCTGCCAGTGCTCACAGCCACAGAGACGGTTCCCCAGTCTCTGCCAGTGCTCACGGCCACGGAGTCTGTTGCCCACTCTGACCACTGCCCAACAGCCGGCTAAGACCAGTTTGACCTGTCAGACCATATTAAGTGTGAAGTTGTTATTAAAAGTTGCTATTAAATGCACAACCATATATTGGTTTACATATTAACTCTCAGATAGAACTGAGTGCTAGGATTGGGAATTCTTCCTCTCCTTCTGCAACTTTCACTTGTAGGATACCTCAAAGGTTCCATTTTAGGCCAGACTTTATTATCTTTAAATATCCTTCCCCTGGGTTACATTTTTAGAAAATATAACATTTCATATCATTGTTATGCTGATGATACACATCTGTATGTCCCACTTAGTTCTGATGATTAATTTTCCAACATTTTTAAATGCTTTGAGGATATTAAATGCTGGACAGCAAGAAACTTTCTCCAGCTAAATGAGAGCAAGACTGAAATTGTTGTGTTTGGCCTCCCTAGTGCTGTCTCTGATATAATTAGCAATCTAGCGACCCTGTCATTAAATGTTCAGCCCTTTGCTAAAAACTTGGGAGTGATCTTTGACACGGCTCTAAATTTTGAAAAACAAATAAGTGCTGTGGTGAAGGGCAGCTTTTTCAACTCAGATCGATTGCTAAATTAAAACCATTGCTCTTATTTAAGGACTTTGAGATTATCCATGCCATTCATGCATTCATCTCATCCAGACTATTGTAATGCACTATACATGGGTCTTAGTCATTCATCTCTGTATCGCTTGCTGTTAGTCCAAAATGCAGCTGCTAGGTTGCTCACTGGAACAAGGAATGGTGAAAGTATTTCACCTGTTCTAGCATCTCTTCACTGGTTACCAGTCCAATACATTGTTCATCTTATCTCTCAGAAATCCTTTGTCATTAGCAATCCTCCAGGACTCTCAGATCCTCTGATAAACTTCTCCTGTTTACACCACACTGACGCCTGAAGTTTAAAGGGGATCTCCGTAGTTGAGTTTGTTGACCATGAAAGGAATGGTATATGGCTGGGTTTCCCGACAACATTGCAACTTAAGCTTTAATTATCATTTTAAATAACGTTGCTCGTTATTTTATGATGGACTAATGCCTGTTTCCCAAACCAGCACGTAGATTGCTCGTTATAAAATTGAACTTAAGTGCTTTGTTACGGGAGCTGTCCAGTTCAAAGGTGCTGATCACTTTGGCCAGTATGTCCAGGTGTTTGTCTTCTAAAAATGAAATTAAGGTGGAAATACTAACAAACATGTACATTGTTTGTAACCTTGTCGAGGCACCGAAATTAATTACCTATTACAAATTTTATTTAATTAAAGAAATATTTATGGCTTTAGTAAAATGGAGTTTCAGATGTATTGATGCTCAATCATAAAGATTACTGAAAGTGGCACAATAAATGCCAGCAATGTGAATGTACGCGATGTGAATCATAAGGGGTTCTCACGTAGCCTAATGGTTTTGGGGTGGAAACTGAACTGAATGCAAACAGAACAGGATTAAATGACGGGCATCAGTATTGAACTACTCATAGACCTGTATAAATATGAATAGATCATCTGGTTAGAGTTCAAGGTACTGTGTACTTTAGCCTTACTGCCATTATGCATCATGTAATTTACTACTGCCTTGTAAAAAGACTATAGGCAAGCCGATTTGAAACATCCATTGGAGGAAGGAAGAAGAGGAGGAGGATGAAGCGAGAGGGGGAATCTCTCATTGCACACTCTCGCTCTAATCTCCACTTTTAACCATATTTTAATTATTTATTCAGGCATATTTATTTAATTTGCAAACTGCGTGGTCACATTACTCACATGTCTTCTTAAATAACCTGTTTAATAAGAACATGTCATCTTTCTATTGCCATTTACAATTATGCTAACAATGAAGGCCAATATAATGTAATGTTACTAACTGTAATGTTATACTGTATTACGTGTCTTGTAAATCTGGACATTTCACGTCACATACGCAGATTGCAGAGACTGCCTATTGAATTTAGCGTGTTTTTTCAATACTTTTTTATCCTCTGAAATAGTTTACAATGGCTTTCCAATTATCAAAATATATTAATACAATTTATTAAATGTCCCATTGTATTTGATAAACTGTGAAAGAATACAAGAAAGATATGTTTAAGTTGCACTTAATGGAGTGAAGAGCAGTTCAAAGCTCTCGTTAATTTACAAACGTTTTTACGAATTGCAATACTTTTGGGAAACGTGCTCTAGAGATTAGGTACTTCTTAAATGCTGCTAACTTTCCATTTATAGCTTCTGGAAACCCAGCCTACTAGTGTACTGCTAACTGCATACTGCAGAGTACATACTGTAAACTACCAACTATAAAAAAGTATGTGAAGCAGTACCCAGTATGCACCAGATTTTAAACAGTAGTCACATGACCTGTGTAGTGTCCACACTGAAAAAAAATATTTTGTGGTGTAGTAAATATAGCAGAAAAGATTAAGCACTTTCTATATTGAATAAGCATGTTTAAGCATGTACATGAAAATATTAAGCAAATGCTACATTCAAACATGTAGAAATTAATACTATAGCTTATAAGACATTATTATTTATGATTATTTGCTATTTTTACAATGAGCCATCATGTATTAATTATTCTATAGAAGATAATATTTTCATATTAACTTTCTAATTTTAGTGAATTTCACTGGTAAATAAATTTGTATTTAACTTTTTGAAGCTGGTGTTCCCAGCATGCACTGGGTTTGAATAATCAATGAGCTTGCATGTTGCAGTTTTTGCAAGATTATTAACATTTTATTGTTAATTCTGTTGTTAAATTTGGTAACTTTTGAGCAGTCTTAAGTTCATTTTCTACTCAAAATGACCCATTCATGATTAAAAAAAAATAAGATCTGTTGATTGTCACCCTCATGGTGTTTTGTGTACCAAGTGTTGACGTCTGACGCTCTGACACTTGTTTGTATTAACATTAATGTACAGTAAAGTGATGAAACCTCATAGACTATGTAGCATGTAATAAGATTCACTCTGGGGGACTTTAGATTGTCATGTCGGACATGATTAAACATTTTTGTAACCTATTAAATAAGATTTATATTTTACATTTACAAAATGTAATCAAGCACCATATATATCATATTTCTAAGCAAATGTTATTATATTTATTAAAGTTACATTTACTCACCCCCTTAAATTAAATAAATATTATGCCATAAAGTAGATTTTACTTAATTTTATACCATTGAGATTTACTTTAAATAACTTTTAAAAAATTAATTAAAACTTACTAATGATTTATCATCTTACAAAAAATAACTTTTTGGCATTTTTAATAAAATTTTGTTTTAACTCTTGGCAGTCTGATCAAATAATGCATCAATTAATATACAGTATTTCACAAAAGTGAGTACACCCCTCACATTTTTGTAAATATTTGATTATATCTTTTCATGTGACAACATTGAAGAAATGACACTTTGCTACAATGTAAAGTAATGAGTGTACAGCTTGTATAACAGTGTAAATTTGCTGTCCCCTCAAAATAACTCAACACACAGCCAATAATGTCTAAACCGCTGGCAACAAAAGTGAGTACACCCCCTAAGTGAAAATGTCCAAATTGGGCCCAAAGTGTCAATACCATTATTTTCCAGCACTGCTTTAACCCTCTTGGGCATGGAGTTCACCAGAGCATCAAAGGTTGCCACTGGAGTCCTCTTCCACTCCTCCATGATGATATCACAGAGCTGGTGGAGAGACCTTGTGCTCCTCCATCTTCCGTTTGAGGATGCCCCACAGATGCTCAATAGGGTTTAGGTCTGGAGACATGCTTGGCCAGTCCATCACCTTCACCCTCAGCTTCTTCAGCAAGGCAGTGGTCGTCTTGGAGGTGTGTTTGGGGTCATTATCATGCTGGAATACTGCCCTGTGGTCCAGTCTCCGAAGGGAGGGGATCATGCTCTGCTTCAGTATGTCACAGTACATGTTGGCATTCATGGTTCCCTCAATGAACTGTAGCTCCCCAGTGCCGGCAGCACTCATGCAGCCCCAGATCATGACACTCCCACCACCATGCTTGACTGTAGGCAAGACACACTTGTCTTTATACTCCTCACCTGGTTGCCGCCACACACGCTTGACACCATCTGAACCAAATAAGTTTATATTGGTCTCATCAGACCACAGGACATGGTTCCAGTAATCCATGTCCTTAGTCTGCTTGTCTTCAGCAATCTGTTTGCGGGCTTTCTTGTGAATCATCTTTAAAAGAGGCTTCCTTCTGGGACGACAGCCATGTAGACCAATTTGATGCAGTGTGTGGCATATTATCTGAGCATTGAAAGGCTGACCCCCCACCCCTTCAACCTCTGCAGCAATATCTTTTTCAAAACATAAGCCACAGTGATAAAGTTTTAATCATTATTCATGTGCTGGCCAACCTCTTGTATTAACCAAAAATGTTTCACATCCTTATTCCATTTGGTGATATTTAAGCTGTATTATTTTAATTGATAGTTAAAAGCTTTCTGCATCTTACTCTGACATCCTCTCACCCGTTAGTGGCTGTGACATGTTTCCATGAAAGATTCACATCGGTAGCGCCTCCGCACTCGCAGTTTCACACTTCAGTTTAGCATACTTAGCTCAGCATCAGTTCCTCTACGCCAAACACAACTGTGTTAGCGTCTGCTGTCTGCGTCTCGACTAAACCCCATCATTACCGCTGTACATTAACAGATTCACATGTGCTTTCATGCTGTTGCTTAGACGTACTGTTTATTTTTGGCCTCCACGGCTAATTAAAGCGAACTGGATTAGAAACAATGTGCAAACAGCGAGAATATTGCACACACTCACTAATGAGTGAGGGGCTTGAATGAGAAACCGTGTAATTTCATCTGTGTTTTTGTATGTTAACACTCTCTCAGTGGCCAGAAATCTAATCATAATGTTGGAAACATTCAGCTCCATCTAGCCTAACTGAAAACACTTATTTTGGTTGCAAACTAACGCTGTCCTTGACCCCTAAAAAGCACCATGATATTACCATGGGTTTTTTGAACACTTTTGCTATGCTAATGATACCATGAAAAGGGCTGGGCAATCTAATTCCTCAGATCAGCTGCAGCACGAGAGTACTGTTGCCAGGGTTTAATGCCAAATTGGACTAATTTGAAAAAAAACAAAACAATTGCGGGTTAAAATTAAAGCAATAGACCACAGTAACCAAAAGGTTTTATGGTAGTCACTAGATAATGAAGATAAAACATTTTAGCCATAGATAATTATTCCAGGATTTATTATCTGTCAACCGCACCTGAATGTTTTTTCTTAATCAGTGCGAATCAGTCTGCTGTGCACCAGAATTAATACAGCCACATTTTTACACAAATATTACATTAGAGCACATGATACATTGTTTCTGTGATAGTATGATATGTTAAATACATTTATTTACACAGCAATTACAAAGTGATTCACGATTTTGTTTAAATTGGCAATCAAAATCAAAGGAGTAAAAGAATTATAAGCAACCAAAAAATACAATTGTCAGTAATAAAAGAAGCAGAAAATACAAAAAAATAAATAGGCCTAGTTAAAATCATTCAAATACTACATTGTTGTCTCATGACCTCGCTATGGTGCATGTTTAATTTCTGCAAGTGGCATCCAGTCATCATCTTGAAAATATGGTTATTTTGCATTTCGCATCCAATTGTAGGTCAAAATGTATTGATCATTGTAAGTCCAATCAAATAATGTGTTAAGAAGAAGATTAAAATACAAAAATGACTCAAAAACATAAAAAATGCCATTCTGAACAACCCTGCTTGGTAACTACAATGTCACAGCTATAGGGGCTTTTGGGTCTTGGAGTTACAGGCAGCATTTTTTTTTTTTGTTGGAAAGTGGATAAGATATTGTAGTTGACCGCAAACTTCTGTTTGCCTTCTGCCTGAGAAACATCAGCATCCAATTTATTAGGAACACTTGTACACCTACTTGTCCATGCCATTATTTAATCAGCCCATCGTGTGGCAGCAGTGCAATTCATACAATCATGTAGATACAGGTCAGGAGCTTCAGTTAATGTTCACATCAACCAGCAGAATGGGGGAAAATTTTTTATCTCATTGACTTAGACCGTGGCATGATTGTTGGTGCCAGACAGGCTGGTTTGAGTATTTCTGTAACTCACACAACGGTCTCTAGAGTTTACTGAGAAAAGTGCCAAAAACAAAACACATCCAGTAAGAGGCAGCACTGCGTACAGGAATGCCTTGTTGATGAGAGAGGTCAACAGAGAATCCCCAGGCTTGCTTGAGCTGACTGAAAGGCTACAGTAACTCAGAAAACCATTCTGTACAATTGTAGTGAGCCGAACAGCATCTCAGAATGCACAACACGTCAAACCTTGAGGACCATAGTGTTCCTAACAAGTGCTAAGTGAGTGTTTTACTTTTTCATTGTATAAAAATCATGGTCAGTATTTGGATAGAAATGTCTTTTTTTTTGGTCAGGTCAGATAATGGAATGGTTGATATGAAGCATGGCAGCAATTATTGGCAGCTCCTTAGACAATGTGCCCTAAATAGTGTTCTAACATGTTTCCGGCCTATCTTTGAGGGAGTGAAACATTAAGTTTGGCATCTGGGTCCATCGCTGTCTGTCAGACATGCTCCTTAAACTCACCTGAGGTGTCATGGTAAAATATGTCTCCTCATCTATTACTGATTTATTCTCGCTGCTCTTTGCTTGGGTCTCATCTGTAACCGTAATGCACCTGGCACGCTTCAGAAAGCTCAGGGAGGAAGTGTCTGGCTTTGGGAAAACGCTGCACATACTGATTATTTGTCACAGTGTCTGGATTGAGACAGGGAATGCTCGCTAACGTGTGTCTGCATTAGATTGGTTGCGCTTGGTTGATTCAGTGTGACATGCAGGTCTTTGCTGCTGTTTTCTATCAGCGCTGTCATGTGTTGATTCGATGGAATTATAACCGTGTGGTGCCTCATACTGCTCCCATTTTAAAAACATCAAACTCTCTAAATTTGAGGGCAGGTGTGTTTTTGAACAGGATTGTTCTTTGGTAAAACTTAATGGCGTTGGTTAATAGCATTAACAATCATCATTGCATTATAGTAATGCTTAACATACATTCTATCAGTGTTATACATTGTTATCTTAAGAATCTCTACCTGATTGCACTCTTAAAATGACTTTTTTTATCCATAAAAGTGTATGTGTGTGAACTTCTGATTAGAGATTACATAATATTTGTTAGTTTACGTCTGAGTTTCGTGAGAGGTACAGTATATACATGCACGCACGCACATACACACACACATGTTGGGTTTTCATGTTTGGTGAGTGACTCTCTATAGACATAATGATTTTTTACTGTACAAACTTTATATTCTATCCCCTAACCCTCATAAAAAACTTTCTGCATTTTGACATTTTCAAAAAAAAAAAACAGAATTTAATATCATTTATAAGCTGTTTTACCTCATGAGGACTGATCGATTGTCCCCACAACATCAACAATTTCAGGTTTTACTATCCACACACTTCAAATAGTAATAGTAATAAAGGACAAACAAATGAATGAAGAATAAAAAAATCTAAAAATCTAAAATCAAAAGACAGACAGACAGAAGTCAGGGCAGCAGGAGTGTAGTACACAGGAGTTTTGTGGTGTTGTTAGGGAGAGTGCTGCAGTGGCTGATGTAATCCAGTGTAACATTTCTCCAGTGCTGTTCTGCACATTATACCAACTTTCACATCAGTAACGCAGAAAAACAACACACACACAACACACCTTTATTTGCCAGTAACCCCCGGTACACACCATCTCTCTTGACAGAGATTAATTTTCGAACTTTTTATACTACTTTATTATAACATAATAGCACGTTTTTAAAATTGTGTGTAAAGTGTGACCCATGAGAGTTTTGTTTGTGGCTTTCAGTTAATGAATGCTAGCTTTGAGGACATCTAAAGGATACTCCTAAATAATCAAATTTAGCAGTTGTACATACATGTATTTAAAATGTACAGTTATTTTTCTCTCTGGGGAAACAGACCAAAAATAATGATAACTCTTGCTGCAGAAGTCTTTTATCCAATAAAATGCTCTTTCATATTAGAAAGTCCCTCCAGCTAACACTGTCTGCCAAAAAGCTAGTATCTAATAATGTTTTGACTAATTGCCTTTTGTCCATATTCCTGCTTTAATAAAAAATATGTCATCACAGTAAAGAAAACTGTGCTTATGTGCCAGTTCATGTGGACTACATCTTTCTAACAAGAGGTACACGAGTGACTTTGTGCAATCACAAATTAGCGATGACCTTTCCATCATGAATAAGTGAGGACGATGAGAACTGAGCGCACATCACAGACCATAAACCAGCATTACCTGATGTATCTGAACACAAGACAGCTCACATCACCTTCATAACATTCAAGGACATTATTTTATTTATGTTTAGATTTGTTGCTAGTTAATTAACTGGGACCTCGCCTCTTTGCACATTTAATGATTGATCTTTTCTCATAATAAGATATTTGTACATTTCTTTAAGTTAAAACATAAAAACAATTGGGTGATGACATACATCAGTTGCTAAATTAAAGGCCTAAGAATTAAAGAGGTTTTGTGACATTTCAATTCATATTTGTTTGTTTTGATGTTATGAGGTTAGTGTACTCCTAAAAGATGAAAAAAACAACAACAACAACAACAACAACAACAACGACAACAAAAAAAAAAAAATGCCGGCCAAAAGTTTGGAATAATGCACAGATTTTGCTGTTTCGGAAGGAAATTGGTACTTTAGTTCACTGATTCAACTGATTACAAAGTATAGTCAGGACATTACTGATATAAAAAAACAGCACCATCATTATTTGAAGAAAGCCATTTTTTTAATCAAATCTAGACAGTCCCCATCACTCCAATAACTTCTCCATGAGTAATCATGCTAAATTTGGTACTAGAAAATCACTTGCCATTATAACAAACACTGCTGAAAGCTATTTGGTTCGTTAAATGAAGCTTAACATTGTCTTTTTGTGTTTGTGTTTGTGTTTGTTTTTGAGTTGCCACAGTATGCAATAGACTGGCATGTCTTAAGGTCAAAAATGGCAAAAAGGAAACTGCTCTCTCTAGAAACTCTTCAGTCAATTATTGTTTTGAGGAATGAAGGCTATACAATGCTTGAAATGTCACACAAAGGTGTACAATACAGTATTCAAAGGCAAAGGACAGCTGGCACAAACAAGGACAGAAAGAGATGTGGAAGGCCAGATGTACAACTAAACAAGAGTATAAATACATCAGAGTCTCTAGTTTGAGAAATAGACAGACATTGGGCAACATATAATTGGAAAAGGGTGTTATGGATCTTAAACCAATTGAGCATTTGTGGGATCAGCTAGACTGTAGGTGTGTGAGAAGTGCCTGACAAGACAGACACATCTATGGCAAGTGCTGCAGGAAGTGTGGGGCGAAATGTCTCTTGAGGATCTGGACAAACTGACAGCTAGAATGCCAAGGATCCGCAAAGCTGTCATTGCTGTACATGGAGGATTTTTTGATGAACTCTTTGAAGTGGTTTAAGAAGTTCTGAATTTTTTTTTTTAATTGTCATAGTACTTTTTCCCGTTATTAATGTCCTGACTATATATTGTGATCAGTTGAATGCCACTTTGGTGAATAAAAGTACCAATTTCTTTCCATAAGAGCAGAATCTGTACGTTATTCAAAACCTTTGAACACCATTGTTTGTGTGTATGTGTGTATATGTGTATATATATATATATATAATAACATGTCATCAGCCAATTTTCATGCAACATAATACATGAATTTGTAACTCTTATTTATTTCTGAAATGATGACTAGATGCCACTCGCTTTATTAAACATGCAAAATAATGAGGTCATGTGACAGTGTTTATTATTGCATAATGCTTACTGCTTCTCATACTATTTGTTGAAAACAGCAGGCAGAAAACAGCAAATACTGCGCAGTAAATAGTAGACTAATATTCCATTCTAAATCCTCCATGAATACCTTTAGCTGGACGATACAAGCACTGACATATAAAATAGTTTTGGTTTTGCTCTTAGAAAGGGCGGCTAGCTTCATTCAAAGTATATCTGTGCTTTAACGCTGATGGCAGTTCTAGGGTCAGTTTATATTCAGGGCCAGGCTTGGGGAGTAACGAAATGCATGTATGGGATTACGTGTTTAAAATATTAAATATAAGTAACTGTATTCCACTACAGTTACAATTTAAATAATTGGTAATTGGAATACAGTTACATTCAAAAAGTATTTTGATTACTGAATAGATTACATTGCATTCTATTGTCATTTGTTTCATTTAATATTTAGTTCTTTCAGATGGAAAACATTTATACATATAAATGATGCGATCCAAAGTGCATTTGAACAGCGGTGAAACACTTTCTTATGATGTGTTAAATTCATACGAGCAGACAGAGAAGTAAGTTTGGAGTAGAAGAGATAGAAATAAACTTTGTGTAAATTGTCATCATTACGCTTAGCTAAAATGCTATTTCTAGCCATTTTACATGCACACGTTTCCAGGCATGATCATATTTTTTTTAACAAAAAATTCACTTCGGATCATAATTTATTTCTTCTAGTAAGACCTTTGATATTAGAGCAAAAATCGTATTCTTGATGATAATTTTTGTAAAAATATCTAAAAATCCTTAAAACAAGATAAATTTGATTTATCTTGTTTTAGAAATAACACAGCATAAGATATTTAGGTTTTTCAGAGAATGTATTTTTAACGTGTATTTTTCTTACTGTACTGTCAGAGTTTTAATTGTCAAAACAAGTGAAGAAATCTACCAGCGCTGAAGTAGTAATCCAAAGTATTTAGATTACATTACTGACCTTGTGTAATCTAAAGGAATACATTACAAATGACCTTTTACAGCATGTATTCTGTAATCTGTGGTGGAATACATTTCAAATGCCTTGCATTTGTTGTTTTGTCGCACATTGACAGTTTTATGATTCATTGGGTGTTTTAAGTTTGTTTATAAGATAGCAGGCTGTAAATAGGACAAAATAAGTGCATATGAGAAAAACAGTTGCTAGATTTGCCAAAGTTTGTGAGGTTTACTCTTTTGGCATGAGCGTACAAACGCATGAGTGCTTGAAAGCAGCTACCAAGATGACTGTGATGTGGTTACTGAATTATCAATACTGAAATACAGGTGCCATTAATTTATATATACAGTATCACTTAACATTTATTTATATTTTATAGTTCTGTCAGTTGATTAAAATTTTTAATCATGATTAATCACATGCCCACATTGTACGTAATCTTGATTAATAATTCAAATGCTGAAATTTGACACTATATATACATATTTTCCTGTCAAAATTTATTTATTTCCATCTTAGGAAAGAAATCATCTTGGTTACGTAAGTAACCTTGGTTCTCGAAGAGGGAACTTCTAAGTTGCGTAATGATGTGACCACTGACGTGTTCCCAATATCATCATTATGCAATGTAGAAGTTCCTTCGTAAGGAACAATTACTTGTGTAACAATACAGTGCTTATATTGAATTAATATTGATATTAAATTAAGCAACCCCGCTGTCTGGAGTCAATGAGTTCTCGAACCCGGTAAGCTTCCTCACCATTCACTATTAAGGGGGGGTTTACAGCATTGTCCTCCACTTCCTCCCTTGGACCACCAGCAGGTTTGAGCAGCGAGACATGAAATGTGTGAGAAATACCATTGTTTGCAGGCAGTTGAAGACGGAATGATATGGGAGTGATTTATTTTATGATTTTGAAGGGACCCAAATACCTGGGATTGTGTTTTTGGACAGAAGAAGAAGGAGTAGGTCACAAGTGGAGAGCCAGTCCCATTGTCATGGTGTATAGTTGGGACTCAGACGATGATGCCGATCGGCAGCACTTTCTGTCTCCTCACAGCTCACTGTCGATGGACATGTGCCTGGTTTCACACTTCCTTGCTCTGCCAGAACCAGTCGTTGATGGCAGGTAATTCCATGGGTTCTCCTGACCAGGGGAACAAGGGTGGTTGAAATCACAGCACACATTGGAATGGAGTCATAGCCGTGGATGTTTTCTGTAGTGAGTTTTGGATGTATTCTGCTCACAGCAGGTTTGGTTTTGATGGTAATGCATCCTGAGAAAACAAGTGATTTCTTGATTCAGACATTCAGTTTGCCCATTGGATTGAGGATGGTACCCAGAGGTGAGGCTGATGTTGACATTTAGTTGACGGAAGAAGGCCATCCAGACCAGAGCAGTGAAATGTGGGTCCCGGTCAGATACAATATCTTCAGGTAACCCGTAGAGCCGAAATACTTGATGTAATAGATGTTCTGCCGTCTTAAAGCCTGTGGGGAGCTTGGGTAGAGGGATTAATTGACATGCTTTGGAAAAACAATCGCTAACTTTTAAGATTGTGGCGTTACCTTGAGAGACTGGAAGATCAGTGATAGAGTCAATGGCGATGTGAGACCATGGGTGCTGAAGGATGGAGAGTGGTTGAAGCAGGCCTGCCGGGAGTAGTCTGGAAGATTTGGCTACTGCACAAGTGGAGTTTTATTTGACATAAGAAATGGTGTCTGCCTGCATGGATCTCCACCAAAATTGGTTCCGGAGCAGTTGGAGAGCAGCTGTGATGCCCGGGTGCCCAGAGCTGGTGTTGGTAAAAACGTCTCCTGTAAGGATTGTGGCACATAGGTTTTGCCTCCAGGGCAATCTTGAGGAACCAGATCTTAAGACTGGACTTGGATAATTTCTGTCATGATGTCCCAATGGACTGGGGCTACAATTAAAGATGTGGTGATTATGGGTTCTGATTCGGAGCTTCGAATTGACAAAAGAGTGCAACAGCTTTAACATTCTTGGTGCCAGGGAGATATGTGATCTTGTGAAGTCAAATTGTGTAAAAAATAGTGCCCACCTGGCCTGCCGTGGATTAATCTCTTTACTGAGTGCAGATATTCAAGGTTTCGATGATCTGTCAGCACCAGAAATGGATGCTTTCCCCCTCCAGCCAATGTCACCAATTCATAGTGCCTACTGCTGGTGGAAAATGCTGTCTTCCATTCGTCCCCCTCTCTGATGCGATTGAGGTTGTAAGCGCTGCGCAGATCCAGTTTGGTGAAATACTTGGCGGTTCGTAGCTGTTCCATTGCTGCCGGGACTAATGGTAAAGGGTAACGAAATTACACAGTGATATCATTGAGAGCACAATAATCGATGCAATGTCGGAGACCACCATCATTCTTGCCCATGAAGAAGAATCTAGCCGCAGCAGGTGAAGTGTATGTTCATAACCCTTGGCCAGCTCCTCCTCAATGTAACTTTTCATGGCCTTGGTTTCAGGTTCGGCTAAAGGAAAAGTCCTGCCTCGTGGTGATGTCGTGCCCAGTAATAGTTTAATAGCACTATAATTGTCACTGGAATGGTGAGGGGGAAGTTGTGATGCTTCGGTCTTACTGAAGGCTTCCACCAGATCTGCATATTCATTTGGTGATATGGGTACCTCAGCAATTTTATCTCTGACTGATGCAGCTCCAAAAGATACAGGAATTACTGACCTCAGGCATTTGGAGAAGCATTTGGAATTCATTTGTGATATCTGTTTCTCTTTGGATTATGTTGCTGAAACCAGGGTAGTCCGAGAGTGACAGAATTGTGTGGTGAGCTAATGATATAGAGACATGTGACTTCAGTGCGTATGATACCCACTTGAAGGGTGATGTCTGTGATGGTGAATTGAACATGGCCGGTCCCCAGAGGACATCCATCTAGCACTGCCACTGCCAAGGGAGATTCACAGGGAATTAGTGGTATCTCAAATTCTCTGGCTAATTCTTCATCAACAGAGTCTAGCATAAAAGCAGAATAACAGAATAGCAGAATAAATTGTTATCAGCACATCAATGCATGAGGTTACATGGAGATGTAGGGAGACATAACTAACTGCTGGTTTAGATGGTTGTTCTAGTCATATGGGACAGGTTGTTCGTAAATGTCCGGGTTGATCACAATATAAGCATGTCTGCTTATAATTCTGCAGGGGAAATTTAACTGGTCTCCGTGAGCGAATGAGATTGTCAATACGGATGGCAAGATCAATGAATTGGTCCAAGGTTCTCTCTTCATCACGACATGCTAACTCCAATTGTAGTTCAATGTTAATCATCTTCGAAACAGCACTTTGAGCGTGTCATCAACCCATACAGAGTGCGGAATGACAGGGCATATTCGGCAGCTGTGGTTCTTCCTTTTTGGAGAGAGATCAGCTGATCACCACGCCTCAAAGCATTGTTTGAAGCTGGTGAACGAAGTGAATTTCGAAATCTCGTTAGACCACATGGCAGTAGCCCAATCCAACGCCCTCCCAGTGAGCAGCGAACATATAAAACAAATGTGACTCTCCTCCATGGGATAAAGCATAGGCTGTTGGCTCACGAACATCAAGCATTGCATCAGAAATCCCTTACATTTAGAAGGTGTTCCGTCAAATGTTTCTGGGAAGGTGAGTTGTGGATTCATGGTGATGGGATTCGGTGTTGTTGGATTTTCCACTGGATCTGGTTGAGGTGTCGGTGGAGGTGAATGTTATGCAGCGTTTTCACCATCTCCTCTGTCAACGAGGTCAGCCATTATAATTGTTGCTGATGAACTGCCAGTACACCATCCTGAGCAGAGAGTTTGCTGGAGAGCTGAAAGGTTGCTGCTGGATCAGTAGGTGGTGAAGTCTTGTGTAACATAGATTCAGGAGAACCAGAAGATGGATCCATTTGCAGATTTACTTGTAAGGTCACAGAGAATATACAACAGGCAGAGGTCAGTATACAAAATATACAGCAATGTAGGCAAATCCAATAATCGTGGTCACAAAACAGGCAGAAGGTTGAGGCAGGCAGAAAAAAATGACAAAGAGTATTCCAGGAACAGATCATGGTCAAAATGTAGGCAGCAGAGTATAATAAAAAAAAAAAAAAATACAAGCCAATAATAACAGGCAGTAGTTCAAACACAGGCAGAATAGAATAGAAAAATGCTCAGAATTGTTATCCGGGGCAAAAATAAGACACTGAGCTCTGTGTTTGCAGTGCTTAAATAGTCAATGAAATGGGTTACAGGTGCATTCTAATCAGTCCTGCTGAGGATAATGGGAATCGTAGTTCATAAGAACAGTTAATACTCAAACTAATAGAAGTTGACAGCACTCTCTGGTGGTTATCGAGGGGAGTGTTTGTTAACAGTCCCGACTGCCGGTGACATAAATGTCACATCTCTTGTCTGCATATATGATGTCATACGTTACTTTTAATAACCCACAATGTACATATTTATGTCAGATCAGCAGCGGTTCACCTGTTTAATAGCCTATCTAAAAATCAGATTGGACAACGAGAGCCGACGGGAGAGAGAGAGAGAGAGAGAGAGAGAGAGAGAGAGAAAGAGAGGTTACTCGTTCTCTCGCTTTGTTGCACTTGTCTCTTTCTATCTTGTTCAACCGTTATCCTGCTCACCCTCTCACAGAACCAGGGGTGATTAAATCAGACTCAACATACACAAACGTGAGTGCACACACATAATAAACAAACAAACAAACAAACATGAACTGCACACACAAGCTTGTGTTCCTTTGAACCCTATTACTAAAAAGGTACGAGGGTATTACCATAAAATATACCATTGTAAAACATTGTACTACCATTTACCATTTTTTGGAAACAACCATGATGGTTTTCTTGTTTGAAGTACCTTACAGTACTATTTAAGTACAATGTGGTAATCAAACAATACAATTGTACTGTGTATATCAAAGTACAAGGGCTCATTATCTATAATGGTGAATAATTAAAGACACAATTTACTTAGTAATGTACACTTAAACATTAAACGATACTGCGACCAGCCGCTCTGATCTTCAGGATGTCCTTCTGTCAGTTTAAAAGAGAATTTAAGCCTGCAGTTTGTGTCATGGTCTGAGCATCAATGTACAAAAAAGTGCTTTCAGTGAGTAATTATCATCAGATTACAATTTTTAAAGATGTACACAGATACTTAAGGGAGTTTCTGTCACTCTTTGTTTCTCTACATATGAGAGGAGTACATCAGTGCTCTACGGCAACTTGAGTCCCAGCCTGGAAGTGCTTGAAAAAACGAAATAAAATTAACGTTTTCTGGGACACATTTTTGGCACATGTGAAAAAGGTTTGCATTGTTGCTGAGGTAAACTCTGTAAGCTGCTCTTTCATCATGATTGGCTGTTGTTCTTGTGGTCTGTGGAGAGTTGTCTCACATTTTTTCCACTATATGCTCAATCAATTAAAGGTGAACCATCTCAATTTGGCACAGCGAGCGCACTCCAACTCCATATTGCGATTGGCCACTCTGATGTCGAGCCAATTCAACGGTCCAATCAATATTTGCTTCAACGAGATATCCCAGCTGGCATTGTAGCAGTCAGGGTTGGGGAGTAATGGAATGCATGTAACAGGATTCCATATTTTAAAAGACATATTAGTAATTGTATTCCACTACAGTTACAATTGAAATCATTGGTAATTAGAATATAGATACATTCTAAAAGTATTTTGATTACAGATGAGATAACTTTGCATTTTATTGTCATTTGTTTCAATTAATATTCAGATGGAAAACATTTATACATATAAATGATTTGATCTAAAGTGCATTTAAACAGCGGTGAAACACTTTGTTATGATGTGTTACATTCATACGAGCAGACAGAGAATTAAGTTTGAAGTAAGTTTGGAGCAGAAGAAATAGAAATAAACCTTGTGTAAATTGTCATCTTTACGCTAAGCTAAAATGCTATTTTATGCCATTTTACATGCACATGTTACCATGCACTATCATATTTTTTATCAAGAAAATTAATGTTGGATCATAATTTCTTTTTATCTAGTAAGAACTTTGATATTAGGGCAAAAATAATATTCTTGATAATAATTTTATTATTATTTTGCTGTCAAAATATCTAAAAATCCATAATCCTTGTTTTAGAAACAACACTGCATAAGATATTTAGGTTTTTCAGAGAATGTATTTTTAACATTTTTAAACATCTTACTGTACCGAGATTTTATAATCAAAACAAGTGAAACAAATCTACCAGTGCTGAAGAAGTAATCCAAAGTATTTAGAATACGTTACTGACCTTGAGTAATTTTATGGAATATGTTACAAATTACACTTTACAGCATGTGTTCTGTAGTGGAAAACATTTAAAAAGTAACCCTCCCAACCCTGGTAGCAGTCAGTATGTGTTATCTAGAAAAGTTCTTCATTATTGGAGAGGTTAACATCAATGCCAAAGCTCTTTGGCAGTTTTGTTTTTTAGCACCCAAACATCCCCAACCATTAATTTACCCTTCAGCGCTTGCACATCATGACAGTTAATTTGTGCTGTGTTGTTTACACTATTAAACATGGCTTTTGGAGTCTATTACCTCTATTAGACACCATAAATGCTTAGCCAGTCTTAGCCAACATTATCACAAACAACAACAACAACTACAGCAGCATCATGCCTCGCTTTGACCAGAGAAAGAGACAGGTGTGGCAAATTAAAACTTGGAAACTCGTTGAAAATGTTCAACTCCGATTTTGCCAAAATGCACATCGGCACGCATGGAGAGATGCAATAAAAGTGATCAACATTAACTTTCATTAAATAATATTGTTATTATTATTAATATAATATCAATGAGTCAAAGTTCCTACATTACATGACATTGAAGCTTGTTTAACAAATGTTTGCAGTGTTCAAAACAAGGTAAATTATACTCTTTTTTTGCTAATCGTTCATCTGTAGCACAAATTGCTTATAAATTGGTTTGCTTGGTGATGTCTCTAGTGACAGTTGATCCCCTGCTAAGGTTACAGGAGCATAACAGTTTTGTTTCCTATCTTCCGAGCATCTGGCAATGGAATGTCTTTATGGTCGGAGATCAGAAATATCAAGTAGAAATATCCCACTTCAGACTTCAATTGAAAGCAGCATTGGTTTGCTTACTGTGATGGACTTTTGGTCAAATACAAGTTATTTTCACAGTGTGAAAATGTACAACATGCTTGAAATGGTTGCTGATATACATTAATGTATATGAAAGAAACAGCAAGCGCTAACAATTAGCTGTATTTAAAAAAAACATTATAAAACCTGCCATTCTCTACAGAAACCATCCTCTCCTCCGCCATGTTGAAAGTTTTCAACTCTTCCCAACTCTGAAACATGGGTATCAAAATTATAACAGAGTTTCCCAGTCATAAATATGACTTGAGGGGTCATTCATGTGCAACTTCCAAATCTTCTCCGGCACCGTCCCATCCTACAGTATTATACAGTACAGTCCACTCCCTGTCAAGTAGCAGTGATATAAACAAAGACAGTACATTCATAATAAGTTGGTAGTGTAACTGGACTGTATGCAATGAATTGGAGGAATAAAAAGATTGATTTGTATTATTTTGGGCATCCTTGTTAAATGCATTTTACACCACTTCATTTACAACAATACACCCACAGTAGCGCAGACACTCCCACCCACGTCCATTTGTGCTTTGCACTGGCACGAAAATTGTATAAGACATTGCACAGTTGTAGCGCGTAGCTCTGGGCTTTGCGAAAATAGAGCCTCATTTGTTTACTTTCATATTTAGAGACTTTGGTTTCTTGACAAATTTAAGCCAGTTTAAAACATAATTGAGGTCTCTACTGAGACAATTCTGATATAAAATAGGCGAGGTGTGATGGTGTCTTTGATCAAGTGAGAACTTGACTGATTACAGATTCTATTTCTCTGCTTCTCTCTCCATCACTGTTTTTTTCTGTTTAATCTGGCCATGTATGTCTTACCTCAGTCAACCTTCAATTTTCCATCCATTTATCCAATTATCACGACATGTTTTCTCTCATTCGCTTCTTTTTGTGTATTTTGTTCTCTCCACAATTCCTTTTTTTTAGCTTTATTTTTATTTCGAGCAAAACTTTAGCATATTACTGTGTGGGAGGTTGTTGCATGTCTGTGTGCAGGTCACATTCTCTCTGTCATCTGTGTTTGTCTCTCTGTCTGTCATGCTCTGTTACAAACCTAGTGAGCCAACAACCTAAAGAACATTTTCAGGCATAATAGGCAAGCTCACAATGCAAAGTCTGTTCCACAAGGTAAAATTCTAAAGCAGCATTGCATATAACCTTCATGGTGAAGGCAATTCCGGAATGCCAACATTTAAGTTGAGGAAAATGTTGTTTGCAAGTAAAATTCATTCAATACGGAAAAGTTAAATAATAGTCTAATTATATGTGGACTGTTATATCTATATATATATATTTTTTTATTAAAATATCTAATTGCGATTAATTGCATGATTTTGCATAGTTAATAGCAATTAATCGCAGATTTGAATTTGAATTAATATGTACTTATTTTCCTGTCAAAATGCATTTAGGAAAGAAAACAATATCTAACAATTGTTTTTCTAATGTTTTCTAAATAAAGTATTCCACAGTATAAAGACAGAAATGCACAAAATTGCACCAATTCAAGTGACATTATACAGTGTAATATAATATAATGTATTATAACTGTAAGTGTTAGTGAATAAATGAAAAACTAGTCCCCATAGGTTTAGTATTCATTGCATTAGGCATTTAATCCCTTAAACCCTCATAGGGCCAGTGGTGGCTCTGGGTTGAAAGGTCAGGGGTTCAAGCCCCAGCACCGCCAATATACCACTGTTGGGCCCTTGAGCATGGTCTTGACTCTATCTGCTCCAGGGGTGCTGTATCATGGCTGACCCTGTGCTCTGACCCCAGCTTAGTTGGATATGCAGAAACAACTGTATTTCATTGGCTCTGCACAATGACAATAAAGTTGAATCTTAATAATCCACAATATTAATCATGGCTATTTGCATTCACATGATTCGTGCTGATTTGAAGCACTCCAGAGAGCATCTTGTTTTGCTCTGAGCAATGGCACTGTGTACATAAATGATACTTAATCCTGTCACGGAGCGCTCAGCGACGCCTCCTCCTGGTTGCATCAGATCTCTCTCTCCTGCGTACTAGGACTGCATTTCCCATTATCCTTCTCTGCTCATCATCTCCTGATTATCCCCTCATCATTGCATTAGTATCACCTGTGCCCCATCAGCTCCCCTTTATCTGGACTGTTCTGTTCATTGTAATTTTGTGAAGTCTTGATTTACCCACACTCTATCTCTGACTAGTTTTCTCGTGCTTGCTTGTATATTTTGACTTGGACTCTGAACTCGTTTTTGAACCTCAGCCGCCAGCCCTGACCTTTGCCTGTTTAAACTACAATTCTTGGATTGCCCTTATCTGTGAGCTGTTTTTGAGTTTTATGTCTGCTGTTCTATGCTGGCTCACCTGTATCAATAAATTACTGCAGATGGATTAAAACGCCTCAGCCTCTTCGTCACAAATCCAAATTGTCCCGCAAGATGGAAGCACATGGTGTCCGGGAAACGCTGATGCTTCACTCTAGACAGTCATTTAAATACAGCTTTTCACAGGTTCTATCTGGGTTTGTTTTGTACAAAAAATACGGTTAAAATATCCTTTCTCCATTTCTTGATTATTGACACAGAATCACTCTTGTGTGTGGTTTGAGGTTTTTTATGTAAGTGAAATGACCCCGGATGCATCGCAAAAGTTATCTAACCTGTATTCAGAACTCACATGAACTGAATAAAATGTCAGAAACTAATGTGAAAATTGGTAAATGCATTAATCACATTAAACAAAAATTAACGAGTTAAAATTTTTAAATGAATCACGTGTTTACGCATTAATTTCTACAGCTCTAGTATTTTTTATTGCTATTTGATTATTATGACATTAACATTAACAGTCACTTAACAGTTATTTTAGTGAAGTGAACATTGTTCAAATTTGGGAAATCTCGAGACACGTGCATTTTGTTCCATTCTGTTAAGCTTCATATAGTTATTTTTTACACATTGAATGCATTGTAAGTCATAAAAGTATCTTCCAATTGTACAAATGCAAACAGTGTGATGTGTTTGTAGGTGGGGTTGAGAGAGATATATTTCTGTCTGTTTTTTATAGCACATTCTGTACTTTACAGAAACAGTGCTCTGTGCATTAGAAATGCATATTTATGCCACACAGAGGTCATACGATCTCATTTAAACCCAGTGTGCACACGGTGAGGGTCACACGCATGGTGCTCACTGACTGTTGCTCAGAATTTCTTTGTAATTTAACTTGAACTGACTTCTGTTCATGTCCTTTGTTAATTGTGAACTTTAACCTGTGTATACATATGCACACACACAGCAGTTTGCAGCTTTAAATATGTTTATTAAGCTCTGAGGCCACACACGCGCACACACCCAGTAGTTACATGAACTTGATTGGATTGGATTGATCTCTTTACACAGATTCTGTTGTAACAGTTACAGCTCATTTCATTCCTCGCCTCACTGACCACCACATGTTTTATTCATTGTGTGTGTTATATTGTTTTGTTTAACTGGTACATTCACATACAGTTGAATATGAATGCTCAATGTTGACACAAAGAGGAAACAAGACAGATACAACTCAAAAACCGTGTAACTGTAGTAGCCAGAACAGATAGAATCTATCTACAGTATCTATCCATCCAGCCATCCATCCATTCATCCATCCAGCCAGCCATCCATCCATTCATCCATCCAGCCATCCATCCATTCATCCATCCAGCCAGCCATCCATCCATTCATCCATCCAACCATCCATCCATCCTAATGGATTTCTGATTATTTTATAGGGTTAATTAGGTTACGTTTCAAATAATCAGACATTGTTTGTCAGTGAATAAATCCATTGATCAGCATAATTACAGCCAAAATGACTAATTTGTCACATGGTAAGGTTTTCGCCTCTAATCAGCTGTGGCAGGGCGAGGGTGGGAACGGGTCGTGATACCGCACACCCGGCCCCTAATTAGGCTGATTAAGCCCAAGAGGGATAAGGGTGATCGGAGATGGCAGTGTGACAGAGAGAGAGTTACGGGCAGCTGTCCGACACCTGTGATTGTTTGTTTGTCTTTTTGGTTATTCAAATATTATTTATATTGTAAAGCCGGTTCTCGCCTGCTCCTGTCCATTGAACTGTGTTACGCTGTGCCGAAACCCGGGAAGGAGGAGGGATGAGCCGAAGTAGAGTCCTCCCCACTACTATCCACCCCAACGGAGCAGCTGTGGCCATCCACCGGGGAAGGCATGGCTGTCATCGGCTAGAGGGTGGAGGAGTGGCCGAGGACCAGGCTATGGCATATTGGAGAACTGGTGAGTAAATTTTTTTGTTTCTTCTCTCTCTTTCCTCTTTCTGTCCCGCTGCCGCTCCGCGGAATGACAAGAGCGCACGTCTGCTTGCACAAGACAACATCGCCACCAGCTGTGTCACACAACGCCACTGATAACAGCCATAAAGAGCACTCAAAATAACATTAAAAATAACAAACTTCACTTCCAGATCATCAATTATTATAACACACATGAATGAAATGGAAACTCCTGCTCAAGAACTGGAGATGTTTCTTCTGCATTTGACTCTTATCTGATGAAAGCAATTAAAAAAAATGAGTGGGGACAAAATTGGCAAAGGCAAAATGTGGTAGGGACATGTCCCACCATCCCACCCGTAAATGATACATATGATGAGGGTTACCAAGATAAAGTGAGTAGTGTTCAGCTGGTCATGTTATTTCTACATGTCAGCCCCAACGAAGCATATTTATTAGGCTACTGATATAACTGGTCTTCATCATCCCATGTATATGATCATTTGGGGTAGGATTACCAGCTTGTCCAAGGGGCAATTCCATTTGGATCTTTAAGTTCGGAAGTATTTATTGCAGTAAACAATACATGGAGTTCAGTGCTTTGTTTTTTGGTGAAAATTGCAACCATGTTAATTCTCTGAATCTATCTGAGGTGTAGGACTGTACGACAGTCAGGGATTTTTGTGTTTTCTAAGTGTTGACTTGATCATGTGCAACAAAAAGATGAACTGCATTTAATATGCTCTTTCAAGTGTTACATGTTTCCTTTAATAATATAAATTCTTTGTCCTCTCATTTTCAATTGCTTTTATTTTCAGCAAAATTAACGTGTAAATATTTGTAGGAACATAAAAAGATTCAACAACTAAGTAATAAACTGAACAAGTTTCACAGACATGTGACTAACAGAAATGTAATAATGTATCCTTGAACAAAGGGGGGTGGGGGGGTCAACATCAAAAGTAACAGTCAGTATCTGGTGTGGCCACCAGCTGAATTAAGTACCACAATGCATCTCCTCCTCATGGACTGCACCACTGTTGCCCGGACATTTCTGGGGGGAATAGCCATAGCCCTCACCCTCCAATTCAACAGGTCCCAGACGTGCTCAATGGGATTGAGATCCAGGCTCTTCGCTGACCATGGCAGAACACTGACATTCCTGTCTTGCAAGAAATCACACACAGAACGAGCAGTATGGCTGGTGGCATTGTCATGCTGGAGGGTCATGTCAGGACGAGCCTGCAGGAAGGGTACCATATGAGGGAGGAGGATGTCTTCCCTGTAATGCACAGTGTTGAGACTGCCTGAATGACAACAAGCTCAGTCCGATGATTCTGTGACACACCGCCCCACACCATGACGGACCCTCCACCTCCAAACCTAATCCACTCCAGAGTACAGGCATTGGTGTAACGCTCATTCCTTTGACGAAATACGCCAGTCAGACCATCACCCCTTGTGAGACAAAACTGCGACTCGTTAGTGAAGAGCACTTTTTGCCAGTCCTGTTTGGTCCAGCGAAGGTGGGTTTGTGCCCACAGGCGACGTTGTTGACGGTGATGTCTGGTAAGGACCTGCCTTACAACAGGCCTACAAGCCCTCAGTCCAACCTCTCTCAGCCTATTGCGGACAGTCTGAGCGCTGATGGAGGGATTGTGTGTTCCTGGAGTAACTCAAGCAGTTGTTGTTGCCATCCTGTACCTTTATTCAGATTATTCAGCCAAGCAAGCTCACGGACATTTAAACACTGTCTTATTTTTAGAAAACTGCCTAAGTTACATACATTTACCTTTATTCATTTGGCAGACACTTTTATCCATAGTGACTTACAAAAGAAGAAAACATAAGCGAATCATCTTGGTACGAAAAGTGCCATACTACAAAGTTCCACTAGCATCAGAATAGTATTCAAAACAGATTAAAGCACAACAATAATATTTTTTTTGTTTGTTTTTTGTGACTAGTTAAGCGCTCATGGAAAAGGTGTTTTCATGGTGTTTTAAGTTGATTTTTGATGACAGCAAGTGAGTCAGCTTCACGGATGGAGTTGGAAAGGTCATTCCAGCAATGTGGTATGATGAAACTGTAAGTCTGGGAAAGTGTTTTGTTGCCTCTTTGTGTTGGTACAACAAGGCGACGTTCCTTAGCCGACCGCAAACTTCTGGTGGGAACGTAGCTCTGCATAAATTATTTAAGGTATGCTGGAGCAGACCCGGTGACTGTTCTATATGCCAGCATCAGAGCCTTGTATTTGATATGTGCTACAACCGGCAGCCAGTGGAGAGAGACAAAGAGTGGTGTAACATGTGCTCTCTTTGGTTCAGTAAAGACCAGACATACTGCTGCATTCTGGATCATTTGCAGAGGTCTAATTGCACATGCAGGGAGGCCTGCAATGAAAGAGTTACTGTAGTCAAGTCTAGTTATGAAAAGTGACTGAACAAGCAGTAGTGTGGCATGTTCAGAGAGGAAAGGTCATATCTTCCTGATATTGTAGCATGTAAATCTACATGATCTTGTAAAGGTAATGCAGGTTAAAGCAGTTATAAAGTTTTTAGGTATTTGGGGTTTACAGCAGCAGATATAGGAGTCTAAAAGAGATGTTTCTATTTGATGACTGTTTGACTATACTGTAACATAAAATTGCATCCCAAGAGTTGCATCGCAGGCTGCCTAACGAGTGGTATAGTTTACATTAACTGCATAATTTACATTAACTTCATGTTATTACTATATACCACATGCAATATTACAGCGAGAGTAATTTCTTAATTTATGTCAACATATCAAAACATCAAAGCAAGAGTTATGAAAATTAAACTGATATGCACATAAGATGCACATACCTATTTAATTATGTGAACTCCTGTTGATTTGTCCCTAGCAGGCTTCAGTGAACAGCATACAATAAAATATATAGTCCAAAAGTGTGCACATATACAGAAATAGTGATCAATTCTCATATGTTTACTTCATAAAGAATAATTATTCATGTCCATTTTCCACAAAATTATGGGAAATTAAGTGCTGATGTGGTCTAATACTCTCATATGGTGATTTCCCTTCATCCATGAAGCTAGAAGGCGCACAAGGTCAGTTCTCTTTCTAAATATGGTCTTATAGAAGAAGAAAGTCATGCCCACGTCAGTGCCCACATGACAGGGACTCCCTCATACCATAGCATGCTCAGATTTCTAAACTCTTGTTAAATTCTGGTGTGCTCCAGAAAATATTTCACAAATGCTTAGATTTTTTTTCAAGCATCTTTATTAGGCTAAATTATTAAATTGACATAAAATTAGGATTTGAGTTGATTTCTATTGGTCCGGAGTCCATACTATTCCGGAATGAACAGTCTGATTGCTCATTATCCCACTAATAATTAATGGCTACTTGTCAAATAAATATATGGGCATGAAATATTGATTTTAGTTTAAAATATTTTAAATAATGTACTTTTTGTAGAATGATATTACAAGAAAGGAAAGATGACTTGCAATACCCGGATGACCATTGAAATATAAATGTATCACAGGATGTGCGAGCATTGTTCAGGTATAACAGAGCGCTGGATGGATTTTCTGAATATTTCAGAGAGCATTGTAAGAAGTTGCCATAGTTTATAGACCGTATGTTCTTCAACCTATGATGTACTAACAACAACAGTGAATATAATTTATTCTGGTGTTGTCAAAAAAGTACAATTTACCACAAGGAACACTTTCTTGTTAACTATAGCACTTACACTTGAAAAGAGCCACATGACTCCAGTCAGAGAAGCGAAGCTGCTGGAATTGTACTGATTTTCTTCTTTTTCTTCTTTTTTTCTGCCCTAAAAGTGTCTGGGCATCAGAGACCATAAGTTGTGGAGACACCAAACTTGGCAGGATGATCCCAAATCACCCCTACTACTCATGCGCACTAATCTGACCCTAGGTGGCACTATAATAAACACTTTCACATTTTGACTAATATCTCTGCAACTGTAAGGGCTAGAATCAAAATCAGAACCCGTTTTCCTCTGATTCCTTGAGGAAAGCCCTATAAAATGAATACCTACGATTTCATTTCCATAATTTTTTCTGCCATTTTGAATGTTATGAAAAACCTTCTTTTTCAAACTCCTCCTAGACCATTTGTCCGATCAGCACATAATTTGGTATACATCCTCAGACCCCCTTTGACAAAAAGTAATAAAAAAAATTCCTTCAGTTTAACGCAATTTGAGTAATTGATCAAATTCTACTCAATACCAAAACTAACCAAACTCGGTACACATAGTCAACAGGACGTTTAGAAGACATCAGCAAGAATCGTACAATTTAACCCCTAGGGGGCGCTACAACTACAAAACTGTCATAACTTTACAACTGTTTGAGCAACAAAGTTCAAATTAAATATGCATCTTCTTTGGTTCAAATTCTAAAATATTCTTTAAAATTGATTCGACAAATTTATAAAAATGGCAGCCAACAGCCAATCAAATGTCAGCATCTTATAACTCTTATTGGGAATGGCCAAGGATTATGGACTATACACAAGCAGGGTGGCAACTCGAAGCTGCATATAAAATGTTGTGATAATCGGCCACACGGTGGTGGTATAATTAGCTAACGCACGTTTTTGCTCATAAGTCTGGAACCATATAGACTACAATACAAATTTGTAGCTTCTCTGAATCCACCTGTGCCCCACAATGATATGGTCCCTTGAATTTCCATTTCTGCAAGAAACTTTTTTTATTGTATGTGCTTGGCCCCCAACAATAGTCGGTTGCGGCTATATTTATTATTATTATTATTATTTAGCTAATTTTTAATTTGACAGCGCCTCACTCTCATTTTAAGGCTCCTGTTGCCTTAAAATAAAGTGTCCTATGGATGCACATTTAAGAATCTCAGTAGATGTTGTAGGTCATCCGGGCATTGTTTCCTACTGTTTCATGAATGCAAGGTTTTGGGACATCCTATTAATTTGACATGCTGCTTTTTGAATACTATGTAGCAGGGAAGGATGCATATTCCATCCAACTGGAGGATTTCGAGTAGGTGTGGTCGACCTTGTAATAAGTGGTTGTTTTCATAATGGTTCCTTCTGCAGTTTTGGGAAGTGGCTGTTTGCGTGGCTCAGATCTGTGGCTTCTGTCATGTAGTCAGCATGCGATGGGCTGGCTGAAGTTTGTCTGCATGTTCAACAGGCATAGACAGAAGCAGCTAACTCATGCAAACACCACGAAACACCTTTTTCCATCCGTTCAGAACTACAACGGCCAATCAACGCTGCCTCCAGTGCTGCCATGGCAATGCTTACATAAATTAGCATGTATTTGCATAAAAACCCACTTGATTTGCAGCCTCAATTTGCTTTCTCAACAAATGCCATTTTTTCTTTTTCTTTATCACTTACTGTCTCTCTTTATCTCTTTCTCTGTTGCTACTTTCATGTCTCTCAGTCTAATTTGGATTTCTCCACCAATGGTATTTTCTGCCCCCAACCTTTTCAATATCCAAAAATGAATATTCCTTCATTTACTCACCCTTGTGTCATTCCAAACCCGTATGAATTTCTTTCCTCTGTGTAACAAAAAAGGAGATAATTTAATGATAATTTAACCCAGTCCTGTTGGATGAATTCAGTACAATGGCATTACATAGGAACTTCATTTTACGCTTAATAAAGTATCCAAAAGTGTCATAAAAGTAGTCCATGCGACTTGAGCATCATATTCCAAGTCTTCTGAAGGCATTTAATCACTTTGTATGATACAGAGACTGTAATGTAAGTTTTTCACTCTTAAATAAAATAAAATAATTGATAAACAATGTAAACGGCACTGAAACCAATTGTGGCAGCGGGGGCGTGGTCAAGCGCCCGTCCAAGGGGAGAAAGCGGTAAGGGCGCTTGCACCTGAGCTAAATTATGTCTAACACCTGTCTCTAATTTCAGTGAGTACGGGGAGAGCGGCATAAAAGAGCTTCAGCACCTCCAGTTGCCAGAGAGAGCCCGACAAGAGAGCCAGCAAGCATGCATGTTTTTTGTATATGAGAATTATTGTATGTTGGAGGTGCAAAATTAAAAAGCTTACCTGAAATCTGAGACCTCTGTTCTCTGCCCGTCCTTGTTTCCACTGACATCCAACGTGTCACACTAATATAGCAGCGATGTCGAAACAATGTAACCGAACTCCATGACGTCAAGCGCGTCACAAGAGTTTTCTCAGAAAATGCTATTTGCTAGTGTGGTTGCTGGGTCTTTTTTTTAACAGCTTGCACAGTAAGGTCTGCTTTGCCTATGAAATATAGAAGCTCGTCTTTAGCCAGGTAAGCTGCAGCCAAATGAGGCTCTGGAACACATATATTTATTGGGTTATTAGTTTAAATAAATCCACTAGTAGCTAGGTTAAGTCACTACTTAAATTAGCTCTGGGATTTCATGGTCCAGATACACATGGTCAGATCACTAGCCGTTAAAGCTTTTTGGCCAAGCAGGCCCAACCACACATAGAGATTTAGTTAATTAGGCCAAGACACTCCTAGATAGCATACACTCGATGCATATGGCTCTTCAGAGGAGCAGCAATACACAAGTCTTG
Organism: Moxostoma hubbsi; assembly: GCA_032164185.1. Taxonomy (NCBI): domain Eukaryota; kingdom Metazoa; phylum Chordata; class Actinopteri; order Cypriniformes; family Catostomidae; genus Moxostoma; species Moxostoma hubbsi. Next base: position 8,058,811 of record JAVLUX010000019.1, read on the forward strand.
GTGGTAGATTTGCTTGTTTGTCAATGCAATTTCTGAGCAATACAATTTTGTTTTGAGAAGCGTCAGTGCATTCTACCCTCAGGCAACACCCCCAGCCAGCTATTTATCGAGCTCCATCTCTTTGAATGGAAAAATGCTCAAATCTCCAAAACTGTTTGTCAAGCTTACGTTTCAATAAGACATCATAGTCATAGTAGTGTCAGATTGGTCCAGCTATGTACATGCTTGTTCTAGAGTTAAGATTGTCATGAAGACGAGGTGATGCCTTTGTCAATCAGATGACTTATGAAAGATGGCTCTTATATAGATGCTTTTATATACTTGTCTATAATTGTGTTACACTATATCATTTGTCACAGACACACTCACAAGCTTTCACACCTTTCAGCTTCTGTTTCTCTGCCTAAAATCACACATGTGCCTGTGAGCAGTGACCCTGTCTCATCTCATCTGTAACTCAGTGCTAAAGTTGCTTTATTTTAGACGGATCCACAGGCTATGCTCATGATGCTATAATGAATTCAGCTGCTCCACAGCTGCCTAAAAAATAATAAATAAATATTTTTTGTGTATGAGATGTCAACATCATTGGGTCAATGATGTGACACTCACTCTATTTGTTGCCCAGATCTATTAAATGAATCAAAAACACATCAAAAATACTATTCACAGAAAACAGAGAATACACCGGATTCAAAAATGTTACATTTTTGTCATTCAAAAGTCATTTTGATATACAGTATACATACATACATTATGTACACTAACATATTATCACTTTATTAGGAACACCTGTACACCTACTTATTCATGCAATTATCTAATCAGCCAATCATTTGGCAAAAGTGTAATGCATAAAATCATGCAGATATGAGCCAGGAGATTCAGTTAATGTTCACATCAACCATCGGAATGGGAAAAATGTGATCTTAGTGATTTCAACTGTGGCATGATTGTTGGTGCCAGACGGGCTTGTTTGAGTATTTGTGTAACTGCTGATCTCCTGGGATTTTCACACACAACAGTCTCTAGAACAGAGGTTGGCAATTTATGGCCCACGTGCCAGCAATAGTCAGAGAGGTGTAGACTATTTTATTTATATAAATTCACACCTCCATTCCAATCTACATCTTGATGTAATCCTTACTCGTGAACAAGCAGCGTGTTTTCATGAGCTGAATGGGAGGCTAAACAAAAATTTCAAATGTGACGAGACTGCAGTATACCCAACAGACTTGTGCAGCGCTTGAAAGCCATTCGCTCATCATGAGCTGGCAGTGCTTCTCTTTCTGTTAATCGCACAAGTAAATGCGCCAGCTTTGTTTTGGTCAGGCTGCGCGGATGACATTACATTCCACTACATTCCAAGTTTCATTTGGTTATTTTTGCTTTCAGAACAACACGTGATGTAAATAGGAAAACACCACTATTAATCCTTGAGATTTCCAACCCAGCACACAGGTACACCCTCTTTATTCCATGGTAACACTCAAAATTACATTAAATGATTAAAAGAGAAAAAAATATTTTCAGATCTATTCAAAATATAAATTTAAACCTGGAAATAAAGTTTTAGGATTTTGCAGGTGCGATTCACTGAAAAGGGCTAAATAGTTGATCAGCTTGGGATATGTTTAGTCTCCCATTCAGCTGATGAAAGCATGCTGTGTGATCGTGAGGATGGATTACATCAAGATGTAGATTGGAATAGAGGAGTGAAAAACTTAGTTATTACATGATTTCAATGACATAATATAAGAAAGATTTAAGATTCCACACAATTTTGTGATAATCAAATAAGCAAATTTGTGACATTAACCGTGTTAGCTCATTTTGTATAAAAGGACAGGCTTTCTTTCATTAAAGCATAAGCATAAGGTATTTTCCTTTCCACCTGGCGTGATTGGCAGCGCGTTGCATCAGCTGCGTGGAGACCACGGTTCAAAGCCAGACAGTAAATCCATTTGAATAATCAATGATGAGCATGATTCAGAGGTTTCACTTTTCCCTCTTAAATAATTTTTCCCATAGCAGTTAACCATTTTCTTTTAAAGTATTATTATGATTTGAAAAACCTTTGTCAGGTGGTGTAACCGACATGCAGGAAGCCATTCTAATGTCATGTGACGTGCATAGAAAAGACCCCTTGAATCCCTCATGAGTGTGTGTATTTTGTGTGTATAGATTTTTTTTTTTGGACATTTTTATGAAAAGGCATATTTTGTTAAAGTCAATTGGAGTAATTCGAAGAATTAAAAAAATACTTTTTTCTTTAAAAATATGTTTGAAATCTTGTTTTAAATGACTGATTAAGTTGTGTAAACTTGTATTCAAGGAAATAATTCTACAACCATTTTCTTGATTGTTACACGTCTTGATATTTTGCAAGTAATTTAATACATTTGTTTGCAGAAAATGCAAGTGGTTGAGCGATATATCACAGAGGCTGATAAATCGTCTGATATTCTGTATTTTTAAGAGCCTTTTTAATTATCGGCATCACGCTGACCAATTTTCGCGTTTGACCGATTAGTTTCTCTATCTACGAGGTCCCAGCGAATCGCCTGCTTACACGTGAAGGCACTGTCTGAGACATGTAAAAGACCAATCACACTTTGTTTTGTTGTAGCCTGCCATCGGGTTCCACTATAATAGTGTGTAACAAAGTCTCATTTAAAGCTGAAATATGTTTGTAGAGCGGAGGAGGGTGGGGCCGGGCTGGAACAACGCACATCCTGTCCCAATCAGCCTGATGGGTCAAGCGAGGGATAAAGGTGGGCGGTGACGACAGTTCGAGAGAGAGAGTATTATGGTCAGCTACCCTGTATGTGTTTGTGTCTCTTTACTGTATGTTTAATTAAATATTATTTATATTGTTAAGCCAGTTCTTGCCTCCTCCTTTCCCTTGAGCCCCCCTTACAATATTATTAGTGGGACACTAGCGCCACTGAATGGAATTGCAAGCGGTTTGCTCAAAACACACATAGGAATTTTTATAGCACCACAGAGACACAGTGCTTACAGTTTTTAAGAAGATTAGCCTATGAATGTCTTCTAGTTGTATATGCATATTTAGCTGGGATAGGAGAAAGTATTATTACACTGAAAAAGTTACACACTTTTGCTTTAAACTGTCCTGCTGGGAAAGTTGCGCAGTAGCTCATGTTTAATGTGCTTGTGTATGTAATTTTCTCTCTCTCTCTCTTTCCTCAACAGTTCCCTGTAATCTTTAACTGCCCTGTCTAATGATATAAAGGCAAATATCTAATAAATCTGCTATCATATACTGTCTGCGAATATGCAGATATTTCGTTTAAATCGATTTGATTCACAAACCTCGTAAAACTTGAGCAAATCCAGCGTTTCTTACGAGAGCACACATATCTTCCTCTGAAGCGCAGATCTATCAGTCTGCATCAAAACTCTGTTCCTCTGACTCACGAATGTTGAGAGATCATATATCTTCCCCTGAAGCACGTATTCTGTCAGCCTGGATCAAAACTGTGTCCTCATGAATGTTGTGCTACGGTGAGTCCATGACACTCCAAGCAGGCGATCCGGGCTGTATAAACCGAAAGTTGTCTGTAGATTGCTGCTCTCGCTGGATCTGCACGAGATCGACAGAGAAACTTAAGAGTAAAAGCACTTCACGTGCGCTTAGTTAATATCATATTCACTGTACACTGTATGTCCAATTAGTTTAATTCTGACTTTTTGTGAGATAATGCAATTGGTTGCGCATATGGTTGCTGGACTGCTGTTTTTATTTATTTATTCCTAATATATTAACAATTTCATTATGTGCAAACAAATTACTCAAATTGGATGACTAAACAAAGACCAGAGGAAACTATGAAATACCATTTAAAACACACTTATTTAAACAATTTATTTATTTTTTTTTTTACATATTTTTGTTCAAATCAAATCAAATCAAATGTTTATACAAAGTTAAAGTTTTGCATGAAATTATGAGTAAATATAGTGCTCAATAAAATGTTTGATATATGCTTGATACATGTGTTTTAAGATTTTTTAAAGATTGATCATTTTTATCATCTCGGACAACCTTGTCAATAACACTTGCCATTGAAACCTTCCTTTTGCAGATTCTGCTTCTCGTTTTCCCCTTTGTTTTGACTCTTTTGATGTCTTTTTTTATATATATATATATACAACAATAATGTACAGCAGCAGGTCATTGTTTTAAGACATATAGCCTTGCTTCTGTTGTTGTGGGAATATGTCTTAAAATGATTTAAAATCATATATCAAACCGTAGAGCGAGTGGCAAAGTCTCTCTGAACCAAGAGAAAGTCTTTGATTTTCTCTCACTGCAATGATCATGTGATTTATGAAGCATTAGCATGTGCGTATATTTCACAGCGTTTTCTGGCGTACATCAGTGTGAGATGTTGAAGATGGACTCACAGGCTGTAATGAGCGTGCTCCACAGTGCCGAGATCTGCTTCTATAGCATGGGCAAATTCACTCGTTTATCTTCACAATAATTGTGGCACTTCATCAAAGTGCTGAGTGTTATAAATGTATAAGTCTGATTAATGTGAAAATGCACACACATTTGTAGAGATTTGAGTCTGTGAATGTGTGTTGTGTGTATCAGAGTTAAAAACATGTTGTCATTGTGTGCGGTTGTCATGAAATATTCAGTTTCTCTTGCCTGTGTCATTTCTCGCTAGTTCTTCCCGATCATGTGTTTGTCTAGGATGTGCTCTTTGTTTCATTTTGGTTTTGTTTGGATTTCTTTTGCTTTGTGTTTTGTTTGTTTTTGCTTTTCATTATTATGATTTTGTTATTTTGTTTGGTTTAGTTTTTTGCTTCGTGTTTTGATTTGTCTTTTCACATCTCTTCTTCTTGTCTCAACTACAGCAACATGATCACACGTGAAGTCGGCATGATGTTTCCGATAGTTTCTGTACCCTAGGATCGGCGAATGTATGCAGATGCGCTGACATGCAGCATTCTTATCAGACATGTTTGCAGTGGTTTCGATGTATTTTCCTTTCCACCTGGCGTGATTGGCAGCGCGTTGCATCAGGTGCGTGGGAGACCACGGTTCAAAGCCAGACAGTAAATCCATTTGAATAATCAATGATGAGCATGATTCAGAGGTTTCACTTTTCCCTCTTAAATATTTTTTTACTCCACTAATGGTTAAGGTAAGGTTTGGGGATAGAATCTATAAAGATATGTTTTTCTCTTCATTGTATAACATCCTTTAAAGCTGAAAACAACTTGCTTCACTACTAGCTTTTGGTGACATGGAGCCCACATGCCGTGCAACACTTATCGCCTTGGCCGCTGGGAGCAGTGTTACGAAATTTCAGTAAACATTTGCCGATTTTAGCAAAAGAAAAGTCGGTCTACTCTTTCTGATTTCACTGTGAGACTACAGTGCCCCCCTAGTTGAAAGGATGGGAACATATATATTTTTTCATTCGTTTTGAGTGCCCTCTCAAATAATTTTGCGTTCCCTTGCAATAGATTTTGTTCCCTCACAATACATTTTGCATGCCATCGCAATAAGTTTTCCGTGTCCTCTCTATAGTTTTGCGTTCCCTTGCAACAGTTTGTTTTCTCTCGCAATATGTTTTGCATGCCTTCCTGTAATAAAAATAATTTTGTGGTTATTATGATTTTACTTTACAAATACCAAAGTTAAACTTTTTGGTTTTAATATAGTAATATTGTAGACTGTATTAACCATTGTTTTTGGCAATGGTTAATACAAAATTGTATATACTGAATTATATAGTAATATTTGCTAGATTTTTGTAGGCTGTCCTTTCATTTTTTTATTTTTGGCTGAAAACATGGTTTTAGTATAGTAATATTGTAATAGTGGTTAGATAACCATGTATTTTTTTTTTTTTTGGTTGAAAACATAGTTTTAATGCAGTATACTGTTACCATGGTAATGCTTGTGGTTACTACAGTGTTATGATATTTGTAGTAAAACCACAAGAACCACAATATTATGATTTGAATTACCATAGTTTTCATTTTCTGTATTATTACTATGCTTTTACTATGAATTACAATGTTAAAATATGGTTCCTATTAAAACTATGGTAAATTTATTGTGAGGGCATGTAAAATGGTTAATGGTCTGCACTTATATCAACTTATATAGCGCTTTTTTAACCTTAGCGGATTTCAAAGCACTTTACACTGTGAATTCACCAATTCACACACACACTCATACACACCAATGATGGCAGAGCTGCCATGCAAGGCACTAGCCTGCCATTGGGAGCAATTTGGGGTTCAGTGTCTTGCCCAAGGACACTTCGGCATGTGGAGACATGTGGACCAGGAATTGATCCGCCAACCCTGCGATTAGTGGCCAACTCGCTCTACCAGCTGAGCCACAGCCGACCCAAACCTTTTCTATTAAACTATTAAAACTATTTCAGAAACAAAATTCCCACCCTGTTCTCTAAGTGGCTCCATACTCTTCTCATCTCTCCATGTCTTTCTTTCTCATGTCTTCTTGTCTAATACTTCTTTTCTTTTCTATTTCTCTCCTCTACTCTCGTCTTGTCTCTGGCTGTCTATAATTACTCTGCTGGTTTTCTCATCTCTTGAGCCTCATAAATTTGATTTTCACATAAATGTGTTTGTTTTGTTTTTTGCTTTGTCTCTTCGCTTCTCGTCTGGCCACTTCTCATCTCCTTTATCTCTTTATCCTCATGTTGCCACGTTCATGTTCTTTTGTTTATGTCTGTTATTTTGAAATGTAACTTTCTCTTTCTTGTTCCTTGTTGCTGTTCATGTCATGTGATTTCCTGACTCCCTCATGTGACCCTCATGCTTCATGTGTTTTGTTCTCATTGGTTTATAGTCATTGTTCCGCCTTGCACTTGGGTTCTTCACTCATCATCGTCTTTGTTTGTTGCTGTGCCTGTCTTGCCTTGCCTGCCCTCTGACATTATACGTGTCTTCTTGACTTATGTTTTCTCTTTCCTTCTCGTCTCTTTTATTTTTTCCTCCTCTTGTCTCTGGCTGACTGTGTATCATTTCTCTGCAAGTTTTTTCATCTGTTGAGGCTCTGAAAATTGTTTGTCACAGTTACTCATTTGTTAGTCTAGTTTCTGGATGTGTTGCCATCTCGTCTCTTTCTCTACTTGAGAAAACGTTCATAAAACTAATGTATTGTGCTGGCTGCTCGCTCCCTGCCGTGATCTATATGCCCATTCATCCTGCGCTTTATAGAGCAGCCGGACGTCTCTCGGCAGTGGTGACCCGCTGGGCTGACACCTTAACAAGCCTGGCAGGTTTCATACGTGCATAAGGTGCACGGCGCTCTGCTGGCAGGATTGTAGATGCAGCGGCACTGTGGTTGGGCTGCTGACTGTGACGGGGATGAGAGTGCGTACATAAAAATATGGAACAGCATCACACCAGAAATCAATGTTTTTTTCTATTGCTAAAGGAAACCAGGAGCAAGCTAAGAATCTCCTTCACAAACTCCTGCCTTTATTTAACCTGACAGCTGCCAGTTATTTATAAATGAGTCAAACATCTTCTCATCTTGTATCTTCTCATTTTGTCTTGTTTGATATCTTCGCTTTTTTTTTGTCTCATATCTTCTCATCCTGCATATTATGATTTTGTCTAATTTTATTTCTTCTCTTCTTGAACCTTTTCATTTTGTCTCGTTTGATCTCTTCTTGTCTCATGCCATCCATTATTGCATCTTCTCATCTTGTATCTTCTCATGTTGTCTTGTTTCATCTCTTCTGTTTTTGTCTCATCTCTTTTCATCTTGTATCCACTAATTTGATCCTGTTTGATTTCTTCTCATCTTCTCTCATCTCATCTCTTTTCTCATCAAGTTTTGAACCTTTACACATCTTTTCTTCTCATATCATATTGTATCTTTTTATCATGTCTTCACTTGCCTTCTCTTCTCTCTCATTCATGTCTCACATATTCTCATCTTGTCTTTTTTCATTTGTTCTCGTCTATCTTTTCCCATCCTTTCTCATCTTGTTTTGTATCTTCTCATCTCTTCTTATCAGTTGTCTAATATAGTGTCTTCTAATCTTGTGTCTTAACTTCCCTTTTATTCTCATTCTTGTTTAGTTTTTTTCTTAGTTAGATTTGATTTCACTATTAGTAATTCTTTGCAAAACAACAGTAACACAAATGCAAGTAGATAGAACTTGAGCTTGATGCATTGAGAGAGAAACACAAAGAAACTGATTTTGGTGAAAAAGGAGAAATGTGGTAAACCGCAGTACAGTCGGTCTGGTGTAATAGAGAGAGAGAGAGAGAGAGAGAGAGAGAGAGGTGTGTGGAGGTTAGTGGTGACTCTGGCCTATTTGTCAGCATTGATCAAGTCATTAGGTGAGTGTGCAGGAGCCATATTGCTTTCTGAAGCCAAAGGCTCTGAGACAGACAGAGATAAAGAAGTTGAATGTACTGAACTCTACTGGGACCTAAATGAATCTCACACACACTGTTTCTCTATCTGAGAGAATCTGCGAGAGTTAATTCCAGCTATAGGCCAGCCTCTAGGAAGATGTGTGAGAGAGAAACTGTGTGTTAATGTCTAAATCAGAGTGTTGGTGAGGTTGTGTCTTCTCATTCTGTGATTGGTTGATGTAATTAACTTTATTGTGATGTGTGTGGTAAACCAGGATTACAGTGAGTTATCCTGACACAGTTAAACACACCTAAAACTCAGCCTTTGTCACTGTAACGTAGTTCAAGGGCAAGGAGGAGGCGAAAACCGGCTGGACAATGTAAATCATATTTTAATGATAAACTTAATACAAAGTACAAACACACACATGACGGACATGTCCGTAAATGATCTCTCTCTCGCCGCACCACTGTCTGCCATCGGCCCTTATCCCTCTCTTGATTAGCCGGGACCGGGTGTGTATCATCACGACCTGGCCCCGCCCTACACCCTGCCATATTGCTCCCTCATTCTTTCAGAAGGTTGCTGGTTCGATCCCCACAGCCACCACCATTGTGTCCTTGAGCAAGGCACTTAACTCCAGGTTGCTCCGGGGGGATTGTCCCTGTAATAAGGGCTCTGTAAGTCGCTTTGGATAAAAGCATCTGCCAAATGCATAAATGCATTCTTTCAGGCTGGGAAGCCCCCGGCCTGACGTACACCCCCCCCCCCCCCCCCCCCTTTCCCTGGGGAGGGGCGGCCTTCCGCGCCGTCTGCCGGCAGGTCATAACCGTCTACCTGGACGAGGGAGGGGACAAGGGGAGTGAAACAGAAATAATTAAAATGTGGGGGGGTACTTCCTGTAACAGTGTAGTACCCCCCCCCCCCCCCCCCCAAAAAAAAACACTACAATTTAAGAGAGATAAATTCTTTTAAAAAAAAACCTACTCGCCGGTTCTCCGAAAACATTTGAGACATGGTTGAGATCTGTATTTTTCTTTCTTTCTTTTGGATGTGGTCATTGTAATAAAGGTGTAAATGTTCATGTGGGATGTGACAAGAATGTTGTGTGCAAATGAAAGTGTGTATCTGGGCGTTGGCTCTCAGTGATGGCACAACACTTTTTGTCATTAAGACTAAAAGAGGACAATAATGTGGGGCGAAGGTGGGGAAGGGGGGACTCGTTCAGGGTTTCTGGTGAATAATTGGAGTTTTTCCTCTAACTCATTGGACACACAATGAAAAAATGGTGTGAAATGGTGCAAGAGTAAGGCGCCGTGTGCCAATTCGCTGAATTGCAGCCCATAGACCAACAGGCTGCTGACCCGATCTGCCCGGTTGCTTAGCAACTCTCGTGTACCTCGGGCTGCTTAATGACTCCTGTTGCGGCATCGACTCTGAGGATTTTAACAGGCTGGAGCTCAGGAGCTTTACAACCAATCACAAAGACTCCGAACAAATCAGAAGAAGAGACGGTGTCTCAGGGGAGATTCACACATCATCACACCAAACACATCAGAACCAACAAACCGACTTTGAGCATGAGTGGCCAAAACTCAGACTGTTCCCTGAGCAGTTATCTCCATGGATCTGAAAATGTATATCTTCCCATATCCCTCACTCAGAGAACAATATAGTTGCTCAGAGGTTGCTCCTTCAGAACTTAGGAGCCTTAAGGGATTGATATATTGAACCAGTTCTTATTCAGAGCCGGTTATAGTTTTGCAAATGATTTTCACAGCATTCATTTACGTTAACAGTTCATGAATGTCTGCATTCTTCTGCAAATACAGACAAAAGCTTGAACTGAAATACAATTTCAGTTTGAATTTAAAGTACTTTTATTGGCATTGTTGTTTTACATACAATATTGATGAAGCATCAAAACAAAAAGCAGTGACAAGAAAACTAAAATAAATCATTTATATATATATATATATATATATATATATATATATATATATATATATATATATATATATTATTTTTTTTTTTTAAATAAACAAAAATACTATTGACAGTGTTTACTGAAATGCTTCTTTGCAGTGGCACAAAATAGTAAAATAAAAAATTATATTTTGTGAGTTTGCAGTCAGAATTATATATGATGAGGAAGAACAACAGGGTGCAGAAAAATAATGAAATGCAGTAAATAAATAACGTAATTTTTGCAGCACTTTTGCATGTGGTATTTCAGCGTAAAAACCTGCATCTTATTCACTTACCACCGCAATCAGGTTTAACCAGGCACAATCATCACTGAAATTGTGCTGTGTCATGAGTATTTCAATTATGTTATCATCATTCCTTTCCACACAAACACGCCTCCTTTCTATGTAAATTAGACTAATTTTAGATTGTGCTTCATTCTCAAAAATTGCAATTAGATTGCGCTATTACAGTCAGATGAAATAAGGTATGTAAATACATTTTATTAAAAAGAAAATTGTGGACCAATCATATCATCAGCAATTTATCAAATAATGATCAAATAAGGGAGAAGAGTGTTATTACCTAGTATATATCCAGTAGTCAAGCTCATTTTCGGCATGTTTAAGAGATGATTTAGGTGTCTGGATTACAGTGATCCTGTATCAGAGTGAGTCAAATTCGATGTTCTGTGGCATCCTCCACTATATAGCACTCAGAATCGGCCCGCAAGATCAGAATTGCATGTGCAAATTGCTTTCAGCAGTGATTTTGTGGGAGCGTTTGCACCATTGCCTGATCTGCATAATTCCTTTAGTGAATCAGGCACTAAAATAATGAAGACAGCACCTGCAAATAAAAAATGGCACTTTTACAGGATGCAATTCATTCTTAGTGAATTCCCCCCACAGTATACCGCAACCAGTGAAGTTCAATTCGCAAACAAATTAATCTGAATCAGTTGGATCAGTTCTTAACTTATTAATTGAACTGCAAGTCATTAGTTTCGTCATGTGAAACTTGAAATAAAGTGAGAATTGTTACTGTGTTATGTATACCTAGGGTTAATTACTTAGGGAAATTACTGACTGGTTGTGCATACTGCACGGCAGAGTGTAAAAATAAATATTCACTACAGAGATTTGTTGTAATAATAAATAACAGTAATAGTACCAAAATAGTATTGTTTTTGTTTACTGTTTTTTAGTGCATAACACTTTCTATGAAGCCCATATTTATAATGCATTGTGAAGGTTTTTATATCCATTATATCCATATCCATTTGAAATGTCTCAAAATACACCTGATAATTTAACTATTAATATTTTAATAATTTAACTACTTATAAATAATTGCAACCACAATTATAATCCATTATGATACTTAAATATTCATAGTTATGCCTATAATGCATTATAACATGACCAACATCAAATTTTATCTGCAGAAGTTATAAGGTGTTATATTGGGTATGCTTTGAGTAAAGTGACAAAAGTAATACCTTCTTATAAACATCCATTAGATATTTTTAAGTGGTTATAAGATATTACAAGTCAAGATTGGGAAATGTTTATTATTTATTTTCACATGTTTGCAAGCTTTATTATATACGATCTATGGTTTATGTTCCACATAAATTACATGGAAAATTTGGGGAAATTAAATTATGTCTCAAAATGTACATTGTGAATATGTGTTCTGTTTTATTTTAGACTTGTAATGTATTGTATGTCACACGTTTATGTTATGGCTGTTTATAAGAATATGTTGCTTTTGTTACTTAAAGCCGGACAAGACCACTTATTATGGTATATTAACATCATAAAGCCTTATGACTGGTGACACTATGCTGCTTTTGCATGACAGCACTTACATGATAACTAATATATATATATATATATATATATATATATATATATATATATATATATATATATATATATATATATTATATCATATATATATATATATATATATATATATGTTACATTACATCTACAGATAAAATTGTATGTCAATTGTGTCATAATTTATGATACTTTTTAAGGTATATCTATGAACTGGTTAAGCAGTATAATGTATTAAAACTGCAGTTGCAATTATTTTCAACATATTGTTATGTGTATTACGTAAGACATTATGAATGCACTACAATGATTATAAATATGGGCTTCATAGAAAGTGTTACCAAAAGTTCTAAAATAATTGGTAAGGAACCAGAATTACTGCCAGAAACATTAAATTCTTTACGATTTCCATCCCATCACTTCAGCAAATGTCTCCATTTGCTCTCTGTTTCATCTTATTGATGTCTAGAACTCTCTAGAAATCTTGCTCTTGATTAATTAAACACACCAGAGCTAAACGGGACCATGCGTGGGTGTGTGTTTTAATACCAAAATCATGATATTTACTATATTCTACCCCTAACACTCCCTAAACCTAACCCTCATACAAACCGGTGGACATTATTAGATTTAAAGCAAAAATTTATTTGCCTGACATATGATATATATGTTGGGTTTCCATGTTTTATGGGGACTTTCCATAGACGTAATGGTTTTTATACTGTACAAACTTTATATTCTATCCCCTAAACCTCACAGAAAACTTTCTGCATTTTTACATTTTCAAAAAACATAATTTAGTGTGATTTATAAGCTGTTTTCCTCATGGGGACCGACAAATTGTCCCCACAACGTCAAAAATATCGGGTTTTACTATCCTTATGGGGACACACACACACACACACACACACACACACACACACACTGTTCTTACAATACTCTCTATTTTTTTATGCAGATGAACCGACCCATCCAGGTGAAACCGGCCGACAGTGAAGGACGAGGAGGTAATTAACCTTCTTTCTATCACACACACACCTAAACAAGCAAAGCCACTATATGTGTGTTGTAGTGGCCGTTAATTTAGGTCACTTGCCACCATTGACTTGCCATCTGTTTGGGCCGCTCAGGTGAATCTGTTGCGATCAGAGACACTGTGAGTGCCCACTGTCCTCACTAGAACCCTTCCTGTAATAACGACATGTTAACTGTATTAGGAACTGCAGGTGAGCTCATGGTTGTATGGTTAGTGCTCAGCACACCTGACTGTCCTTAAATGACTCTCTGTATGTTTATAGCACCGCTCAGATGTACATTTCTGTAAATTTGCAACTAGATTTGATCCTATATGTTTGTTTGTAGATTTACAGTTTGCTTTTTGTTCAACGATTTTGATAAACCCTTCTAAAGATTTAGATAAATCTATTTGTCTACGTAAATAAATGTAGAATATAGATATAGAATATATAATACAGTGAGTCTGTATTCCTCTCATGAGCAGATCTGCATTTACAAACACATCAGTAATTATGTGTCACATTGAGTCTCAGAGCTGTCACTGTTATGTGTCTCTGCGCACATTAGGAGCTAATACTGAATTGCAATGCTTAACCCAGACTCAAACCCCTCTCCCTGTGGCCTACAGCCCCCCAGAAATCCCCTCTCTGGAGACCGATACAGCCAAGGCGGGCCGCCTCAGTGCTGTAAAACCCAGAGCCAAGGAAATGAATCAGACATAAAGTAATCCTGCAGTAAAGCCAGCGTCTAATTCTCCTGAATGAGTCATGAATGATTTATTTCTGATGGGGATTTTTTTACATTTTGAGGCAAGAAGCGAGAAAAAGAAATAGAAATACGACACAGAAAGATAACAGAACGAAACAAAGGAATGTTGGTTCACAGCAATAGAGTACCAAGTTTCCATGGGTGCTTTCACACTAGCACTTTTGGTGCGCAACCATGTTCGAAGGACGTCAAAGTTCGGTTTGTTTGGATAATGTGAATGCTGTTTTCCGAATACACTAACATTTATGATGTTATTGTACATGCAATGCATCCATGGCAGACCAACACAATTGTCATTCTGTGCATGTACATTTTTGATGGTAAATCTAAAGAGACAAACATTACTACTACACTGCCCGCTTGTACTCATGTTGATGATGCAATTGGACCATGGTTTAGACCCAAATAATATGATGTGAACAGAGATCAGAGGGGGTAGGGGGAGCAAACGAACTCGGGTTCGTTCTAAACCATTGAACAAAGTATGAAAGCACCCCAAGTATTTCCAAAGTTACCAGACTGCAACAATGAGAACTTACGAGGAAGAACTAGTCACTGGATTTGACAGCGATTGTGACGTTTGTAGCATAAAATCTTGGAAGGATAACATTTTTTTTTTGTTTTATGAGACGCTCAGTAGCAAGTAAACAAGATAACATCCCTTTATTTGTTTGTGATTATTAGGGCTACATTTGGATGGACAGAAATTACAGAATAATACAGGGTTTCTTACACATATCGCAGCAGTTCAAAGGTGAAATGTCCACTGAGTTGCACTAAAAGAGAGTGAAATTTTCTCCCAAACAGATGAGGTTTATATGTTAATGCTCAATCGAGTTTTAAAATAAAAATGACCTTACTAACCTAAACCTTAAACCTAAACGGTGGTGTCATAAAAGCAAATGTGAGATGAAAAACACAATTTTTAAGCATCCACACCATTTTGAGGTGCTTCTATGACATTTTCGGCTCACATGTGGACTCGCATGGACATGTACCCCATTCCTTTACATCACAAGTGCAATGCTCTATCAGTGTAGCTACCATGCATTTGATCGCAATCGAACAAGCTTGAAAATGTTGTTGGTAATGTAATGCGAACATTAAAATGTTTCATGTAAGTCATGTGTGCTATAGAATAAGTGTTTTGATGTCATAAGATAACATTGTGTGAGGAACAGGGCGAAAATTAAGTGTTAATGAACTGATAATTGGCTATTTTACTCGTGATTTGTGTGAAAGAAATTCAAAGTCATTGTTGTTTTAGCGCCTCTAGTTTTCATTTTGCCAGGAATCTGCAGTGATATGTTCAAAAAGGCTGGTAAAATCATTTTGCAAAAATGTAGGTATAGTAATATGCTTCTTTGAGACCAGGTTTCATAGTATGGCTATGTAAGACTAGAAATAGAATAATTATGAATGTAGTAACCAAACTCTACTGTTGTATTGAGGGTTATTTTAACTCGGGCTCAGCTGAGCTCATTGCATTCTAAACGCTGTATCCGCTCTGCTCTTTGTGTCCTATATTTGTCCTCCTGAACAAATATGTTCTGACATGTTATTGATGGTGTGTGACACTGTGAATGTTCACATGTCTCAGATTAAATATTTCTGATAAGAGTGAACAACACCCGTCAAAAATGTTGTCTACCATTCACCTGAATCGCCTGTTTATTACTAGTAGTACATTTCCTTTACTTAACTAATAACACCTGTTATCTCACCACACCACTCCAGACAGAGAGAGATAAAGATGTGTGTAGAGAATTGTGTACAGGAATGAACAAACACAAATGAGATCTCTTTTGTATTTCAATTGTTTCTCCTAGACATTGATGAAATTACATGGAGAGCAAATGGAGACTTTAAGTCACCTGCCTCTCAGATGTTTCTCCTGAGGTATTTAAACAGTTTGGAACCTGTTTCCTAGAATTTTCTGTCTTATTTCAGGCTAATTTATTGCTCTAACTCATGCACAACTCTGACTTTAATTGACTAAATAGTTAAATAAATGAGTCTGTGGGTGTTTTAATGAGCCAAAATCAAAAGCAAATATTTAAAAGTAAAATTTAAAGATATATATATATATATATATATATATATATATATATATATATATATACTTTAGACATATACTAAAGCATTGTTGTCTCAAGATCTGCACTGATGACGAACAAGCATGTGTGCCTCAGGTAATTCCTTGCATATGTCTGTTTGTCTGTTTGTTCTCCCCCCTGTGTGTCTATCAGCTGATCTAATTTCAGCATCAGGGGTTAATCTGATCTGTAGGTCCACTGTGTGTGGATTCACCAGGGTGTTATAATGGGACTCTCGTACAGGGATGTGCAAACATCATTGAGCGTTTGCACAAAACTGTGGCTTGTTTGAGGTGGTCGGTCCAGTCTGAACTCCATTTGAAAAATCATGTGTCAAACAATAAACCTTTTTTCCACCTGAGCACATCCTGGTCTTCACCATTGCTTATTATTTGTTAATTTGCCCCACCTGTCCCCTGTTAACCCCTTTTGATTTCTCTCCCTATTTTAGCGTCCTCGTGTGTGCTGTCCGGGGTCAGTTCGTTCTGTCACTGAGAGGCTCAGGACCCAAAGACAATGTGAAAAATAAAGGTCTATTAAATACAACAAAAAATAAAAAATACAACATATAACTCCCACGGGGGGTAAACATAAACTACCACAAAGGGGAAAAAGGGTAATCCAGGGCTGGGGCAGAGGGAAACAGACCAAATGGACCGAGAATAGATTGAGTAACATAAGACACACAAGACTGGAAACAAGATGTACAAGCCCCGGACAGCACACACTAGGAGGCTACAATAGGGAGAGAAATCAAACGGATGAACAGGGGACAGGTGAGGCAAATGAACAAGTTTTAAGCATACTAGGAGGCAGGGTATGACGTAAGACAGAGAGACACATGGCGATACAGAAACAAAACAAAGTCACGTGCTCTCACAGGACAACAACAACACACATGAATGGCATGAGCGCACATTGCCAAGACAATAAGGCAAAATAGACCCATGCCAAACGACAAACAAGATGAGAGAATGCATAGCAATGACAAACAAAGCGATGCCACACATTCTCACACTAAACGAAACCTGAGCGTACATTGTGAGGCAAATGCCGCGCGATACATGCAAAAGGCGACAAAAACAAGACAGCACACATGTGCGTGAGTCCGGCCATACACACACCCGGCACCTTAGACCGAAGTGTCTGAACTACAGCACAACATGAAGACAGCTTGCAACCCGGGAACGCAACACAATGCGAGCGTGGTGCACCCATATTAGCGAGAGACAGACATAAACTATTGACGCGAGTGCATGCTGCCAAGCATGACATATGACATAAGTGTAATGCACCCACATCAATAACAGACAGATAAGTGTCAGATACCGACACTCCTGAACCGAACAAGACAGGAAGTCAGAATCCTGACACCATGCTCCTGACATGAAACAAGATGGACCAAAGAGTGCACGACAGAGAATACAACCAAAACAGTGCGCTCACACAAAGACAGACAACGAAACACAAGACAGACATGGGAAGAGAGTGACAGGATCATGACTATTATATTATATTATATTATATTATATTATATTATATTATATTACATTATATTATTGTAACATCCCAGCAGGATATTCATTCATCCAACCACCAGAGGATGCTATCTCCCGAATACTGACTCGTCCCGTCTCTGCATTCCACTTCCTGTTTGTACCATATTTAAACCAGCCCAGTTCACGGAATCACAGCGAAGTATTGCCAATTTACCCTGACATACTGAGCATTTTTTTATAGTGTTTGTTTCATGTGTATGCCTTCATTGCCTGTTTTTTGTACTCATGTTTTTGGACTACTGCCTTTGCTTGTTTGCTAATCTTATTATTTGCCTGTGTTTCAACTTTTACTTGTACTCTGACCATGTCTGCCAGCCTTATGATTTGGACCTTTTCCTTCTGTGTTTTGCTTTAATAAACGCCTGCACATGGATTCTACAACTCCTCCTAGTGTGAGTCCCTTACATAATACTTCGCCTAACTGAATCCAACAGAATTTTCACAGCTTCAAGCAGCGTTCTCCTACCAAATTGAGATGTTAAAGGAATTTCAAGGCCAACTCGCTAATCTGCGTGCTGCAAATGAACACCACAGGCAATACATCCAATCTCTCCCCCCAACGAGAACTGAGTTTTGCAATGCCTGAAAAATTGAATGGGTTTGCTGAAAAATGCTGTGGTATTCTACGCCAGTGCAACATCTATTTCTGTAATCAGCATGAAGCATTTTGATCAGAAAATGCCAAATGCCCTTTGCTTATGACGCTGCTCATTGGTAAAGCTTTAGACTGGGCCTCAGCAGTTTGGGACAAAGATGAAAGGTTGTGGCATTCTTCTGAATACTTCACCCAACAAATTCAGGAAGTGTTTGAATACTCAGCGGGCGAAAGAGATGTGTCTGTTCAACTGTTCCATTTACACCTAGGGGATCAATCCATGGTTGACTATGCTATTCAGTTCCGCACACTAGCAGCTCAGGGCGGATGGAATGACATCACGCTTAAAAAAGTGTTCCGGGAAGGACTTAACCCAACTTTACAAGCAGAACTGGCATGCAAGGATGTTTCACTGAATCTCCCACAATATAGCACTACAGCAATCAAGATCGACAATCTCATTCGCAACGACCCGTGTCCCAGTACCTCTCAGGCCAACAGTGGAAACACACTTCTGTTCCTCTCACAAATTCCCAGAGGCTATGCAGATCAGATACACCAGGGTATCCATAGAAGGTGCAGGGTGGACCAGTTTCAGAAGTGATACATGGAATGAAGGAGAGATGCGGTAGTTAGCAGGAAGCTCTAGTCTATAGGTCCATAGGTTCAAAGACTCAAAATATCTACTCTGCCATCCTCCATCACTATCGCTGCAGATGATGACAAACCCATTGGGAAAGGCATTGCACAATGGACTGTCCCCCATAACTCTACAGACTGGTCTATTTCATACAGAAAAAGTTTAATTATATGTTGTTTCCTCCCCAAAGAATTCTATCATCCGGGGACACTCATGGCTAACCATCCACAACCCTCTCATTTCCTGGAACCAAGGAGAACTTGTTCAATGGTCTACATACTGTCAACATTATTGTCTCAAACCTAAACTCAATTTCTAGTGCATGGCTACCAGTTTTAAAAGCCCCAACACCCAAACTCCTACTCAAATACCCGAAGAATACACAGAACTGTCTTAAGTCTTCAGCAAGGACAAAGCCACCCAGCTACCACCTCACTGACCATGGGACTGCGCCATAGAGATTCTACCAAACACAGCACCTCCTAAGAGCAAAGTATACCCACTCTCAATCCCAGAAACCCAAGCCATGGAACATTATATCGAAGAGGCCCTTGCTTCAGGTTTCATATGCCCATCCACATCACCAGCAGCTGCTGGCTTCTTCTTCGTTAAAAAGAACGATGAGGATCTCTGTCCATATATTGTTTACTCAACACCATCACTGTCAAATACAGGTACCCACTTCCTCTTGTCCCCTCTGCTTTAGAACAGTTACACGAGACCCAAAACTTCACCAAGCTAGATCTAAGAAGTCCATTTAACCTAATCAGGATTCGACAGGGAGATAAATGGAAAACAGCGTTTCTTACCACTAGAGGGCACTATGAGTATAAGGTTATGCCATACGGACTGCGCAACTCACCAGTCATGTGCCAATCCTTCATCAACAAAATTGTCTTTGATGTCCTAAACTAATATGTCATTGCATACATAGATGACATTCTGATCTACTCTCAGACCAAAGATCAACATGTTCAACATGTCATAACAATACTCTCTTGACTATTTAAAAACCAATTGTATTTGAAGGCTGAAAAGTGCACATTTCACACCACGAGTACAACTTTGCTGAGTACAACTTTTACATCAGCCACCATGATGTTGAGATGGACTCATCCAAGGTAAAATCAGTCACCGAATGGCCACGCCCCTCCACGGTTAAGGAACTACAACGATTTCTGGGGTTTTCTTATTTTTACAGACGGTTCATCAGAAACTATAGCACTGTAGAAGCACCACTCACTTCACTTCTCAAGAGCAAACCCAAAAGGTTGCAATGGACTGAATTAGCACAAACCGCATTCAACACTCTCAAGACCAGCTTTACCACTGCCCCATCCTCAAACACCCCAACCCCGATCTACCATTCATAGTGAAAGTAGACACTTCAGACTGTGACATCGGAGCAGTTCTGTCCCAGAGGCATGGCACACCAGGCAAAATGTATCCATGTGCATTCTTCTCCAGAAAATTATCCCCTGCAGAAAGATATTATGATGTGTGTAATAAGGAACTGCTATTGATTAAGGCAGCTTTGAAGGAGTGGAGACACTGGCTAGAGGGGGCTTCTCACCACTTTCAAGTAATAACTGACCACAAGAACCTTGAATACATCAAGAGTGCCAAGGGACTGAACCTTAGACAAGCCTGCTGGCCTCTGTTCTTCACACGCTGCCACTTCACAGTTACCTACCGACCAGCCAGTAAGAACAATAAGGCAGGCGCCCTCTCTAAAAGGTACGACCCCATGCACACAGCCATGAACCAGGATCCCATTTTTCCACCCACAATCATCATAGCCCCTATTTGTTAGGACATTATGGAAGAAATCCAAAGAGAACATCAGTCAGACCCTGCCCCACCTGAGTGCCCACCCACAAAAGATTATGTACCCAAAACCCTTAGACAACTAACCATCCAATGGGTACATACTTCACTAAGTACAGGACATCCAGGCATCCAACGTATGGTACATAACTTCTTCTGGTGGCCCACTCTAACCAATGACATAACTGCCTATGTAAAGTCCTGTCAGGTATGCACTCAGTCTAAAACCCCCAGGGAACTTCCAGCAGGGCTACTTGAACCATTACCGATACTTCAAAAACCCTGGTCCCATCTTGATAGACCCCAAGTCAATAGAATTTATAACCGACCTCCCTAACTCCAATGGATACACAACCATCTGTTGATAATAGACAGATTCTCGAAGTCATGCCACCTCATTCCCCTCAAAGGTATCCCTACTGCCATTGAAACCACTAATGCCTTGTCCAATCAAGTTTTCAGGATCTATTATCTACCGGAGAATATCATCTCTGTCTGGGGTCCCCAGTTCACGTCTAGAGTATGGCAAGCCTTTTGCAAACAACTAAACATCAATGTCAGCTTAACTTCTGGTTATCGTCCTAATACAGGTAGAGAGACTGAACCAGGAAATTGGATGCTACCTAAGGTCCTACTGCAGCCATCAACAACAGAGATGGAAAGAATTCCTCCCTTGGGCAAAATATGCACAGAACTCTCTAACCCATTCCTCCACAGGACTCAACCCCTTCCAGTGTGTGCTGAGCTATCAATCCCCCATGTTCCCTTGGTCTGGAGAAACATCTGAGTTGTCTGTGGTGGATGATTGGATCAGGAGGAGTGAACTGGTATGGGACAGCGCACATGTCAGTCTCCAACACGTCATAAGAGCACAAAGAATTCTGGCTGACTTTAGGAGACATCCCCACCATGACTACCAACCAGGTCAAAGGGTCTGGTTATCTACCTGAGACCTTCAATTATGCCTACCAAGCAGGTAGCTCAGTCCCAGGTATGTAGGTCCTTTCCGCATCATAAAACAAATCAACCCAGTGACCTATAGACTAGAGCTTCCTGCTAACTACCGCATCTCTCCTTCATTCCATGTATCACTTCTGAAACTGGTCTACCCTGCACCTTCCAAATTTTGACTAATATTTACCCACCTAATGCTGATGATCAGGGCTTTTTTATAGATCTTGAAGGGATGTTGCAAGTCGCTGGCACCCCTCATGATATAATATTGGAAGGAGACTTTAATCTATTGATGGATTCAGACCTTGATCATAGTGAAGCAAAAGTGTGTAGGCCCCCTAGAGCAACATTGACAATTCCCAAGAATGTTTAAAAATTTTGGCCTTACAGATATTTGGAGACTTTTGAACCTAGGGACAAACATTTTTTTCATCAGTCCATAAGATTTATTCTAGAACATTTTTATATATATATATATATATATATATATATATATATATATATATATATATATATATATATATATACCCAAGTCCCTCATTTCATCTGTTGTGGATTGTTTAGTTGGAAACATCTTAGTCTCAGATCATGCCCTGGTGAGTTTAAAGGTGCTGCCACATACAGAGAAAAATAAATCATATAGTTGGAGCCTTAATGTATCCCTTTGCAAAATCCTTATTTCCAGCAAATGTTAAAGACTGAAATAAATGTGTATATGGAGACCAACTGGTCCTCAGTATCTTCTGTGGGCATGGATTGGGAGGCACTTAAGGCAGCTCTTAGGGGTTGGATGATACAGTATGCCTCATTCATCAAAAAATCCAAAGCACAAGATCTTGTGGAGTTGGAAGGAAATATTAAAGTGCAGAGGCAGAGCAGAAGTATTGTATGTCATCTAATGGCCTCAGAGAATTGACCCGATTGAAATACAGTTATTATGCTATTTTGTCATGGAAAGTGGAATTTTGGCTATTCAGGGCAAGACAGTCATACTTTGAGTTGGGGGACAAAGCAGGAAAACCTTTGGCTAGATATATAAAGCAGAGATATTCTTTCTCTACCATTCCCTCAGTGAAATCTGCTGGTGGTGAAATTTTTACCTTGGCCATTGATTAATAATGCATTTAAAGTTTAAGGTCTACTTATGAAAATATTTGAAACTTTGTGGAACCATTAAAACTCCCTAAACTGACGACTGAGCAAAAGTCTCTTGATTCTGAGATAAACTTGGAGGAGCTTGGCAAAGTATTTAAGGCCTTGCCTACAGGCAAGGCTCTGGGGCTAGATGGCTTTGCCGCAGAATTGTTTATATCTTATGCTACAGAACTGGCTCCACTTTTGTTAGACTTTTATACAGAATCATGAAAGAATGGAAAGCTTCCCCCAACCATGACACAAGCCCAGATTAGTCTGATTCTTAAAAAGGACAAAGATCCAAGCGAGTGTAATAGTTATCATCCAATTTCCCTGATCCAGTTAGAAGTAAAAATGTTGTCAAAAATTCTGGCTAACCGATTAAGTAAAGTTATGACATCTTTTATACATATAGATCAGGTGGGGTTTATTCAGGGACATATTTCTTCTGATAACATTAGGCGTCTCATCAATGTCATGTGGTCAGTGGAGAATGATCAGACTCTGGTTGTGGCCATCTCACTTGGTAGAATGGGACTATCTTTTTAAGATTTTGGAAATATATTGGTTTGGAAAAACTTTTATTGCATACTGTCCAGTAATGGCTTTTCAGCCAGGCACCTTTCAATGGCCCAAACTGGGCATTAAGTATTTGGTTATATGGTTTGTAGGTGGATCATATTAGAAAACTTAGCTTGGTCTGAGGTGCTTTCCACAGGTCAGCCCATCATAAAACTCTATCAGATGTCCCCTCCCATATGGTCCAGCGCCCTTGCTCTTCCATCCTAGTTACTTCCGTAACTACCATTGCTTTCCTCTGTTTTCAGCAGGCTGCTGACCTCAGTTTGGGAGCCACTCCCCATCCAAGGCCTGTTCTTCCTGACTGTGTTCTTCCAAATCTCTCTTGATGCTTCAGTCTTGAAACCGCCTGGTTTACGATCTGTTGATTCCCGTAGCTCCAAAATAAGTCTGGTCTTTTCCTGCTTGTAGCCCAGAGTGAGTGATTTTAGAGGCAGTTGTAAATAATTTCTTCCAAATATTGCTACGTCTGAGAGACAACCTGGCAGACCTAGCCACTTCCTGATATAACTGTTGGCCTTGATTTCCATTCTTGCCACTGCCGCTGCAGAAATCTCTCGTTTTAAGAGGTCACATCAGGCGATGTTAGAGTGTAAACTGGTAACACCAATCCTTGAATTTGCCTGGGAGATGAAAATTGTTCATTTTATCCAGGCACTCTTTTAGTTGGTTCAGGACCAACTCTGCCATGTGGTTGTCTGGCTGTGTATTCTCTCCCTAAACTTTGAATAGGCTGCTCTGCCGCAACTGGGATTCTTTTTCTCTCCTCCTCAAATGAAATCCAATCGTCCCTCACCCCCTTTCTAATAGAAAGACTACATGATTTTGTTGGCTTAATCTTCATTCTGGCTCATGCCAATAGCTCTTTCAGCCTTTTCAATAGCTGGTTTATACATGCAGCAGTCTGGTGGATGCTTGTGATATCATCCATATAACTGCACAGAGCTGGCGAGATTGTGCAGATTCCTCTGACCATTTGTTCTTCACCAGTTAGGATGATCTTGAACATAGCAGTAAACAGGATGGGAGAGACTGAGCATCCCATAGATATTCCTTTTTCCAGTTGCTGCCATCGAGTTGGGTAGTCCTGTGTTGCATGACATATCTTCAGGTCCCCATAGTAGCTGTCTACCAAGCTCCTAATACACTCTGGTACATATAAAAATATATTATATAATATAATAAATATATTTTATGTGAATATTATTTTTACATGCACCAGAATATTATATTATATTATATTTTTACTTATTTTTATTTTAACTTATTCTTCGTATAAATTATACAGTATATTCCAACTGCCATTGACTAGCAATAGCGAGAGCATTGCTTCAGTGCTTTTGTTTGGGTACAAGCTGTCAAGAGACATTTTGCCATGATGTGACATAAACTATGGGGTACTGTCTTTTTTAAAAAAAGAACCTTTCGCCCAGACTTTCTCTTTCTCATCTGGTGAGCAGATGCATATTTATTTTGGGTTTTGGATGGTCTGAGTCTCTACCCGTGATGTGGCCTAGATGAACGCTAAGGGCGGGCGTGGCAGTGCCAGCACCCTGCAATGAGCTCATCAGTGCCATAGTGCTCTCTGATGTGTTGCCCTTACTGCACACACACAGTTTTTGAATTACGCTGCAGCCCCTTGGCTGAAAGCTTTTATCATACACAGCAGCTGTCTGTGAGTTTTGTTTTGTTTTCAGTGCCCTAGTATGTGCCAAGTTTGTGTGAGTTTCTGGAAATATGGCGTAGTGAAAAAAATTATTTAAGCCACGAAACTCTCCCGCATAAGACTAATTGTTTGGACCATTGACATATCTGCAAACAAAGGAGGGATAGATAACATAGCATGAAGGGATAGTTTAGCCGAAAAGGAAAATTCTGTCATCATTTACTCAGACTCGGAATCGTTCCAAATATTAATGCCTTTCTTTCTTCCATAGAACACAAAAGGAGAAATTTGAAGAATGTTTACAATGCTCTTTACCATAAAACAACAGTTTTGCATTGACCACATCTGTAGCATAAAAGTAGCATAACCATACCATAAAGGTACATTTCGTGCTACATTTCATGTGTAAATACAATCCTGCTGTTATAAGAATTTAGCATTTTGATACTGTGGATATGTTGGCTTTAGTATGTTAAATTAATTATGTTCCTCATTTTGTAAGTTGCTTTGGATAAAAGTGTCTGCTAAATGACTTAATGTAAATTTAAAGACAATAGCTTTGTGTTAGGAACAGAATTCAGTTTAAGCGGTTGTTTACTGACAATCTTTCCCTAACCCTCAAATCTCATTTATTCAAACTTGCAGCATCATTATGCGTTACATCAGGTTTGATATCAGTGACACCAAATGCTTTTGATTCTTGCCGGTCTCAAAACTAAACAGTTTGTGTCCTCAGATGACATGGAATATGTTACATACTTTGTATGGACTACTTTTATGTAATTGTATGATACTTTTTGGTCCTTTTTAGAGCTTGATGGCATCTGGTCACAGTATGCTTTTACTGTATGGAAAAAAAGCAGTGTAAAACATCAACACAAGTTCTTCATCCTGTAGAGAGAAGCATCAGTCTTGAGAGCATATGCCATCTGTTTACAATCTTTTAACTTTTAATCCAGCTCTATGCAAATGCTCACAGACAAGCTGCTGTCAGATGTCAGATTTGATATCACTTTAGATTTAAATTTCTTCTTTGCATTTATAAAAGAGGCCTGTCCACTTGACATCTACAGGACATGGTCACAAACTGACAGGCCCTCATTTTCCAAACCATTTCCACTGCACACTGACAGGATGCATGTTGAGAGACATTTGTCTTTGGTCTAAAAGTCTTCTGTCCACCCGAGTCTAATGGGATTTACAAAGCTTTGTGATCTCAGACCAGGTTCAAATGTGCTGTTTTTTTGCTGGGTTTGCATCAAGGATCATATTTGTAATTAATACAAAAATACATTAAATCTCCAGAAGCTGCTGTTTATATATATATATATATATATATATATATATATATATATATAAATAATTAATTTTCTTTATAAAATTATCAAATGTAATTAAATTAAATAAATAAATAAAAAATATGTTTTTTTTTATTTTGTATAAATACACTCACAGCCAAATGTTTGGAATAATGTACAGATTTTGCTGTTTCGGAAGGAAATTGGTGCTTTAATTCACCAAAGTGGCATTCAACTGATCCCAAAGTATAGTCAGGACATTGCTGATATAAAAAAACAGCACCATCACTATTTGAAAAAGTTATTTTTTATCAAATCTACACAGGCCCCATTTCCAGCAGCCATCACTCCAACACCTTCTCCTTCAGTAATCATGCTAATTTGGTACTCGAAAATCACTTGCCATTATTTCAAACACTGCTGAAAGATATTTGGTTCATTAAATGAAGCTTAACATTGTCTTTGTGCTTGTTTTTTGAGTTGCAACAGTATACAATAGACTGGAGACATAAGACATAAGGTCTTACACTACAGTCTTCAAAGACAAAGGACAACTGGCTCTAAAAAGGACAGAAAGAGATGTGGAAGGCCAGATGTACAACTAAACAAGAGGAAAAGTACATCAGAGTCTCTAGTTTGAGAAATAGACGCCTCACATGTCCTCCGCTGACAGCATCATTGAATTCTACCCGCTCAACACCAGTTTCATGTACAACAGTAAAGAGAAGACTCAGGGGTGCAGGACTTATGGGAAGAATTGCAAAGAAAAAGCCACTTTTGAAACAGAAAAACAAAAGAAAAGGTTTGAGTGGGCAAAGAACACAGACATTGGAAAACAGATAATTGGAAAAAAAATCTTAAACCCATTGAGCATTTGTAGGATCAGCTAGACAGTAAGGTGTGTGAGAAATGCCCGACAAGACAGTCACATCTATGGCAAGTGCTACAGGAAGTGTGGGGTGAAATGTCTCTTGAGGATCTGGACAAACTGACAGCTAGAATGCAAAGGATCTGCAAAACTGTCATTGTTGCAAGTGGAGATTTTTTTTTACGAGAACACTTTGAAGTAGTTTAAGAATTTCTGAACATTTATTTCAAATTATAATAGTAATTTTTCATCTTATTAATGTCCTGACTATATATTGTGATTAGTTGATGGTGAATAACTTTGCTGAATAAAAGTACCAATTTCTTTTCATAAGAGCAAAATCTGTACATTATTCCAAACATTTGGCCGACCAATGTCAATACTGAATATATATTTTTGCATCAGGGTTTGCATCAGGTTCACAATCGTAATTAATAATAAAACAAAACAAAACACTCAAGAGGCAAATTGTTTTTTTACACATTGTTATTAAATATATTCAATTTTATTTAAATTGTTAAAAACTACATTTGATTTATTTAGTTTTTTTAAATAGACCTTTTTTTAAAAGATATTTTATTGTCTAATTTTTGTGAGCCCGTTGTGATGTGACTAGCTTTCTTTGGTTTCTTTTCAGTTTGATTGAGAAACAGGCATGTAATTAAACTTAGCTGTACAGTTTCTTTCATATCTTAAGTACTTATTTTGAGTATTTTAACTACACTTCCCATAATTCCCTGCCTTCATCACTGCCAGCTTCATTGTTCTCACCTGTGTTTGATTGACTCATTAGTGTTTGTGTATTTAAGCCCTGTTGTTCCACCATTCGTTGTCAGTAGTTAAATGTAATGTCTGTTTCTGCCCTTCATGGATGTTTCTCTTGTTTATATTTTGGTTTTCCCATCGTGGTTGTTTCATTTGTTCCGTCTTTTAGTTATCCTGTTCATCTTTTGTGTTTCCATTAAAAAAAACTGCATTTAGACCCTCACTCCTCGCCTGCCTTCGTTACAATATGTTCCGTTTTAGAGGGTTTATCAACTTCTAAAGTTATAATTAGTAGTTACTAATAAGTAAAAAGTTGGTATTAGATTGAAGTATTGTGTTGGTACTGAAATACTATTGCTTCTGACATTCCTAGTGTGAACATCATGGTTGATGATTACGTCATGGATGATGTCATTGCTCTCAGTGGCTCTTGGTCTGAAAGCCTCTCTGGGGTCATTATGGCTATTTATAAATTCTCTTTTAAGTCCAAGAGCTGTCGAAAGATGAGAGATTAAGCGGTCTCTAAAGTGCAGCTCTGGTCAGGTGTAAACACTAATTAATAGCAATCCATCTCATGTAATGTGAGTATATGTCTCAGGTGCTGAGATCGTGAATATAACTCATAGGTCCAGGAATGAAAAGATAATTGAATTTCTCTCGCGCTCATCCCTGTGCTTCAGGAACTTCCAGCATCCTCAGTGGGTAATTTAATTTTTCCTCAGTTTAGACTAACATGTCCGAAATGTTCATTATTTCACTTATGGCTAGTTAATTAGCCTTGTAAAGCTGACACAGAGCGCACAAGAGGCCCCTGATGTTTGTGGAGCTCTGGTCCCCTTAAACACACACACACACATACACACACACACAAAGAAATAATGATTAGGAGAAAGATGGTGTTATGCTTTTAGTTGCATCAGCTGAGCTAGTTTACAATAAAATATTTTCTTATCAGAATTAGCTTTATTGCCAAGTATGCTTACACATACATTATGTCTTGGTGACAGAAGCTTCCAGTGCACAAACAATACAGCAAAAATACAAAGAAAACAATACAAAAAATAGAATAAAAATAGACTAGAATAAAAATAAAAGTGAATATATATATATATATATATATATATATATATATATATATATATATATATATATATATGTGTGTGTGTGTGTTATATACAGATTCAAGGGAATGTATGGCAGAAGAGGTATGGTAAGTTGGATGAAGAGGGAAAAAAACGTTCCAGTGCCTTACGGTTCAGGTGCTCAGTGCTCTGTGGCACCATTCAGAAGGCAACAGTTCAAAAAGGTTGTGGGCTGGGTGAGTGGGGTCCTGGGTGATATTTCCAGCCCTTTACATCACTCTGGAAGTGTACAGTTCTTGAAGGGCAGACGGCAACCAGTAATCCTCTCAGCAGTCCGAACTGTCCTTTTCTGGTGCCCGATTTCATAGCTGCACCAATCCAGACAGTTACTGAAGTGCAGCGGACAGACTCAATGACTGCTGAGTAGAACTGTATCAGCAGCACTGTGGCAGGTTGAACTTTCTCAGCTGGCAAAGGAAATACAACCTCTGCTGGGCCTTTTTCACAATGCAGTTTTTCACGGTGCAGTCATTGGTATACAGGGAGAAGAGTAGTGGGGAGAGCAAACATCCCTGGGGGGCACCAGTGCTGATTGTACATACTGCTGACTGTCCGTCAGAAAGCTGGTAATCCACTGACAGATAGTTGTGGGAACATGGAGTTTGTGTGATTTAGTCTGGAGTATAGCTGGGATGATGGTGTTGAAAGCTGAACTGAAGCCCACAACAAGCATCCTTGCATATATCCCTGGTCTGTCCAGATGTTGCAGGATATGATGCAATCCCATGTTGATTACATCATCCACAGACCTGTTTGCTCGATAAGCCAATTGAAGGGGCTCTAGAAAGTGTCCATTGATGTCCTTCAGGTGGGCCAAAACCAGTCTCTCAAATGATTTCATGACCACAGACATCAGAGAGATGGGTCTGTAGTAATTAAGTCTTTTTTGGGTTTCTTTGGGACAGTGTGAAGATGGGGGCCAGCTGGTTAGCACAGGGTTTTAGAAAAGTGGGTGAAACACCATCTGGGCACTGTGCTTTCCTTGTCTTTTGTTTCCTTAAGACACAGCACACATCCTCTTCACAAATCTTAAGTGAAGGTTGAGAAGCAGGAGGGGGAGGAGTGGGGTTGCAGTAGTTGTTGATGTTTGGGGATGGTGTCCTGAAGTTAGTAAATTCTTTTAGGCCACTCCACACTGATGCAGGGTCATTATCTAAAAACTTGTTTTTCAGCTTATAAGAGTAGCTTCTTCTAGCCACTCTGATTTCCTTATTCAGTGTGTTTCTGACCCAATCGCACAAGATTTTATCTACACTTCTGTAAGTATCCTCTTTTGCCTGATGAAGCTGTCTGAGTTTTGCTGTAAACCACGGTTTGTCTTTGTTGTATGTTAAATACTGTAAGTCCTAGTAGGAATGCACATCTCCTCACAGAAACTGATATATGATTTCACAGTATCTGTGAGATCGTCCATATTGGAGTCTGCAGCCTTTAATACACTCCAATCAGTGCAATCAAAGTAGGCTTGTAGTTCCAGCTCTGCTTTATTGGTCCGCTCATTGCAGTCTTTACTACTGGCTTAGATGTTTTTGTTTCTGCCTGTAGGTTGGATGAAGATGAACCAGACAGTGATCAGAGAGTCCCAGAGCTGCTCTAGGGACAGAGCAATATGCATCCTTTATTGTTGTGTAGCAATGATCCAGTATATTTCTGTCTCTGATGGGGCATGTAATGTGCTGTTTGTTTTTGGGCAGTTCACGTGTGAGGTTAGCTTTATTAAAATCTCCAAGAATAATAATAATTGAGTCCGGGTGTCGTTGCTCTGTGTCTGTGATATGATCAACCAGCTGTTGCAGTGCTGCATTCACGCACATGTGTGGACGAATATAAACACTCAACAGAGTAAATGAGGAAAACTCCTGTGGTGAGTAGAAAGGCTTACAGTTAATAAAGAACGCTTCCAGATTTGGTCAGCACATCTTCTTTAACATTGTTACATCTGTACACCAACATTCATTGATGTAAAAGCATGTTCCACCACCTCTCATTTTCCCCGTTAACTCAACAATGCGATCCACTCTGAGAGAGTGGAGATGTAGTTTGTCCATTTTGTTAGGGAGAGAGCGGAGATTGTCTGGTATGTGCTGCTAACTGTTCAGCAGTTCGTCCTTGGTACAACTGATTGGAAAAAATTACTAAACACAGGACAAACAAACAAAAACAACAAAAGAACTGGAGAGCTCCACACAGAGGCTGCCATCCGTGGCGCCATCTTGATATAGGATTTTTATCAAGTGCAGCTAGTTACAGAATGTGTTTATTATAATGTTTATTCATTAATTTGGTGGCCTGAGACATTTTTGAAGCTTTCTTTTTGGCCAAGAACCACCCATTTACACAGGAAGAAGTGTCTATCTGATATGTAGATCGTCCAACCATAAATTGTTTTGTTTTTTAGGTTGAAGAAAAGAATGTGTAAAATGTATGTGTACATTGTGTCATAATTTCTGTCCATCCAAAAAAAAAAAAAAAAAAAAAAAAAAAGTACAGATAAGTACAGATGATACATGATATCTCATGGGTATCCATGAGGGTAAATATATGAACACACACACACACACACACACACTGCTGCCCCAGCTGCCCACTGAAGTGACACACCTCCACCTGGTCTCTGTCTCTCTGTCTGTCTCTCTTCTATAAAAGGATCATAAAACAGTAATGGCTATAGAGAATCTAACATACTGTGCACTCACTATGAACTTGAGGAACACCTGTGCACTTAAAAAGTTTACTCCAAAAACATCCAATGAGCAGCAGTTCTGCGGATGGAAATGCCTTGTTGAAGGTCAACAGATAATGGCCAGACTGGTTCGAGCTGACAGAAAGTCTACGGTAAATCAGATAACCACTCTGTACAATTGTAGTGAGCAGAACAGCATCTCAGAATGCACAACATGTCAAACATTGAGGCAGATGGGCTTCAACAGCAGAAGACCACATTGTGCATTTTATTAGGACCATAGTGTTCCTAAATCTGAATGCATGTAATAAAAAGAGATGCAGGCATTACATTAAAACCTGACCCTGTGCAATGATTGAGAACCCTGACCCTTGACTGAATATGTTAAATTTGATGACCAAACCCAAAACTGTTGTGTAACCCGAAATGTATATGTTACACCCTAAGAGACCAACCATTCCCTCCAGGATTTTTGTGGTAGCTTGAAATTTTTGATGATTTCCAAAAAAAATTCGCAAAAAATTTAAATCTGAGGGAATCCCATTGCTTTCCTTCATGTTTGACAGCGGCAAAACAAATGCTTGAAAATCTTGAAGCAGTCGCAACATATCTAAATGCACAGCTGCCATTTGTGTCATCTCCATTGTAACAGTGTAAGCGACTCTGCCTCGTCTCCACTACGTTATGCATTCACTATCAAAATCCGGGTCTAAACTTTCACAGGACTGCAGACTGCACATATGCCACATACATTACAGCTAGTGTTTACTCTACACCCTGAGTCCCCATTAGTTGTGTAGTAAAATGTGATTAGAATTTGAAGTGCTATTCAGCAGGGTATGAATCTGAAAATGGCAATTTATGCTGAACACTTATATGGTGAAAATTTTGTTTTTTACTGATATGTAAAGGTCATTACACATACATTATATTTCAAAATATGACAAAAATGGCCATTTTCATATATGTAACATATTTGTTTGAAGCACTTGTGTTACAAATTTAAATTTGTACATACATTCTCAAATAGATGAACTCTATGAATTGTATTTGTTTGATATTTATTTCAATATCAGACAACAATGGAATAATAATTGCAATAGGCCTAATGAATCCTCATTGATATTTTTAGTTTAGATTTATTGCACGTTTATTTTAAACTCAGACTAAGAAACTAAGAAGAATGTTTTCTTGCTTTGTGTGAGGCAGAACATTTTAAAACAAACATGATTAAGGGTCTTCCGATACCCGTAGAGTTCACCTAAATGTATGGTAGCCTATTTTTGAGTGTAATTCTTTCTTTTTCCTGCTAACTGCATATTCAGTTATTGTGCGCTAAATTATTACATATAATTGCATTTGCAATGTAATTAACACAATTACAAATGCATATAATTATGATTTGTGAGGTTTCACTGCAAAACAACCCCAAAAAATGCAAATTACATCGCAAAATTTGAGAAAAGCCGCAGATAATTTTGGCATTTTGGGCCGCTAAAATCATGAAAACTCTTTGAGTGTTCATATTTGTATATTGTAATGTGTTTATGATTAGACAATGATGGACTCTGTTGTGCTTCAAAACTAACACTGCCCTTTAGCTATGACTAAATTCACAAAATACAGTATCTCGGCTGTATCTCAGCTATATCTCTCTCCCTTCTGTGGAATAACTGTGCTGCTGTCTCTAATCTCTGCCTCTCAGGACTCAACATCTTCTCCCATGACTCTTTGAGTGCTCATATGCATAATGTAAAGCTCTCGTAAAGTTCAGAAGACAAATTATCTGAGCATAGGCTCTTAAGATTGCAGAGCTTAATTAAAACTGCTTATGTAAGACTTGATATGGATGGAAAACATGCTGTCAGCCCAACATGATAAAGTACTGAGACATAACTGATGGATGAATACATACAGGTGTTTATTATATGAGTGAATGGAGCTCAACATATAAAGCAATATAGATTATAGAACATAGTTCAGAGGTTGTTTTTTTTTTTAAATTATCCTTTCTCTTAGTTGTGAAGTATGTGTATGTGTGTTCCTTTTATTATTCATATGCCTTCATTATATTTCTGAACTTTCTCTTCCTCTGAACTTTTTGAAATACTCAGCAGTTTTTATAGAGCTCTCCATTTCAACTGATCTGACTAAATCATAAAATACAGTGAACAGGGCATGAAATATTGAATACTCCCTCTCTAGAGCTCTTTCACAGAGTCAGAGTCAAAAAACTTTATTGGCATGAAAATATTGTAATATTACCAAACACTTCCCGGTGTAGAAGGATTAAATAAAACAATGGAAAGTACATAAAAAAACAGACAAAAATACATGTCAGTGCTCTAGAGAAAGCTGTGACAGAGCATTTGAAATGGATAGAAATAGCAATCAGACGATTAGTTTTGATGGTGTGGAAAGAGCAGTGTATGGAATCAAGCCAGAATACAGTAAATTCGTTTTTTAAAGTGGACCTGTCTAGTCTCAGTCTCAGCCTATGGACTGCTCCCAGAATGCACACTGTCTGTCTGATGCATATTGAATGCAACAACGTGGGTGGTTATGGACCAGAATAAGCTTCAAAGTGTACCAGACCTAATGCCTATTAATCAAAGGTCTGTTTGTAATTCTCATTGGTAAATCAAGGCCTATGTCAAAGTGTGTTGCAGTAAGAGTTAAACTTTTGAACTCAAGACAGAGCATCACATTTGTACGGAGCCCATTTTTTTCTGAAATCGTTTTGCGTTCCCTTACAATAAATTTGACATGGTTTTACGATAGTAATCATATATTTGTAGTAAAACCAGTAATAATAAACCAAAGTAATAATGCAGGAAAATATAAACTATGGTAATAAAAATCTATATTTTGTGGTTATAATGGGTTTATTACAAATACCATGGTATTTTTAGTAAGACCATAGTAACTTACTTAACTTACTTTTAATAGTTACTACAATATTACTATAGTAAAGCCATGTTTTTCATCAAATATGTCAAACTTATTGTGAGGGAATGCAAACTATTGCGAGGGAACACAAAACTTATTGAGAGGGAACACTAAACTGATTGCGAGGGAACACAAAACCTATTGAGAGGGAACACTAAACTCATTGCGAGGGAACACTAAACTCATTGCGAGGGAACACAAAACTTATTACGAGGGAACACAAAACTTATTGCGAGGGAACACAAAACTTATTGCGAGGGAACACAAAACTTATTACGAGGGAACACTAAACTGATTGCGAGGGAACACTAAACTGATTGCGAGGGAACACTAAACTTATTGCGAGGGAACACTAAACTGATTGTGATGGAACGCAAAATATTTTGAGGGAATGCAAAACTTATTTTGAGATCACGCAAAACTATTTCAGAAAAAAATCCGACCTGTCTTCTAAGGGGCTCCATACTTTTGCCCATGTGGCACACCATTCCCATAGCAATCAGTCAATTCACAGCATTCTCTGTTACAGTATAGCTCTAGTATGTATGGTGGGAGAATGTGAGGTAATGTGTTTTTTTCTCTCTCTCTCTCTCTCTCAGAAGACCGGAAGCTGTTTGTCGGGATGCTGGGTAAACAGCAAAGCGAGGAGGATGTCCGGCGGTTGTTTGAGTCGTTTGGTCAGATAGAGGAGTGCACCGTCCTCCGGGGGCCTGATGGGGCCAGTAAGGGTCAGCACCAACACAACTGTCTCTCTACTCCTCTCTTTATCTAATCTCTCCCTTCTTCCATCTTAATTTTCCATATTTCACTTTCAGTCTACCTCTGTCACTGGCTCTGTTTGTAATGGCATACTACAATACTACTATTGCTATGTATCAAATACACATATCGCTATATAGTCAGAAATGAACCAGGGATTAGGACAACAATACCACCGACAGTGACAAAATGCCCTGGATTTCTTAAATATGGGAACAAACACTCTCAACTTCCAAACAAAACTTTACATTTGCAAAAATAAACCTTTAAAAAAATAAGATTTTGTGTAGTTTAGATGGTAGAAAACAGTTTATCCTGGTTTCTGTTTAGTAATTTTTATTCATTTGTTTGCGCATAAACAATTTGTATTATATTAGTCCAGCAACCATGGATGGTATGTGCGCATTAAAAATCGCATGTTCTCTTAAAAAGACCAAATCAAACTCATTGTACATACAGTGCACAGTGAATATTATATATAGTGCACATGAAGAGAATTTACTTTGAAGTTGCTCTATCGCCTGCGTATGGCTCCAGCGAGCATCGCTTTCAGATTACTCGGCCCAGATCGCCTGCTTGGAGTGTCCCGGACTGACTGTCACGCAACATTCGTGATTCAGAGGGACACAGATTTGATCCAGGCTATTAAAAAACATATTAATTAAGAAAATATA
The DNA here is from genome assembly GCA_032164185.1 of Moxostoma hubbsi. Lineage (NCBI taxonomy): Eukaryota > Metazoa > Chordata > Actinopteri > Cypriniformes > Catostomidae > Moxostoma > Moxostoma hubbsi. The sequence goes on from JAVLUX010000019.1 coordinate 8,094,991, forward strand.
TGAGTGTCCAACATGAAGAAAATGTTGGATGTGTGAAAGATGTGTTGCAGTCCACCACAAATTTTTGGTCAGTTTTCCCAGAAGAGAAAGACTGCAAATTTTTATTTTATATTTATTTTTTGTATACATCTGGTAGAAGTCCATTCGTATATTTTTAGGAGTACACCAGTTGACCCTAAAGCTAACAGACATGAACTAAAAGCCACCTATCCTATCTGTCTTTTCTTACACCTCTCTCCCATCTCTCACTGACACACTCTCTCTTACTCTCTCTCTTTTTGATCACTAAATAACGTGACTCCATGTCTCCTAAATGTAAATGAAGATACACACACACACACACACACACACACACACACACACACACACACACACACACACACACACACACACACACTCACACACACCATCTGCTTGTTGTTTCACTCATGTAACTGTATTTAAAGTGTGTTCTAATATAATTAGACTTGTATCCCATTGTAATTTCGGCTGCATTTAAACTGTAGGATATTTGGTATGTGACATTTAGAAGGGAACTATTAAAGTGCCTTCATTCTCACACCATTATATTTAAAATATTTGGTACTGATGACTTTAGACAGGAACCGTTAACATGCCCGTCTTCTATCACCAATATATTTAATGGAATTTAGGGTCTTGAAATATGTGAGCTATGAACTAAATTAAACTGTCCTTATTGTCCATTATTAGGTAATGAAATGTATAATGGAATTAGTCGCGTTCAACAACCATTATAAATTATATAAATGACAAAGAACTAGATTATTCTCTACCATTAAAATTGTAATACAACGTCTCATTGTATCCGCTCAAAATTTGTACTGTAAGGAATTAGCTTTTATAAGTGAATTATAATTATTAATCTCATGGTTTATTGAAAATAATATCAGACATATTTTGGTACAGCTTTGAAGCGAAATCTTTTAAAAACAGGGATGAGATTATTTATCAAAATATACCACAGTCATTCATCTTTGAATACAGACAAACTTTATTACTATTCTGAACATAAAGCTAATCTAATACATATATACATGAGACAGATTGGTGGAAGAGTGACAGAATGTGAAATAAATGATCATTTTCACTGTATTGAACTTTATGGAGTCTGTTGACAATGCCTGAAGAACCACTTACCCTTCTTTGAGTCTACATCGATGATGCTTTATGAGGCTAAGGAATTCCAGGATTAAAAAGGTTGGATTTTCCTAGATTCAAATCATGTCATTTCAATTCTATAATACTACATATCCCCCTTTCGATTGAAGATGTTTGAAGTGGAAGAAAACATCTACAATCGCTGGAAAACAAGCAGAAGAAGACAAACACAAGCAACAACAAGACAACACCTCCATCAAATCTAAAGCACTGGTGCAGAATAACTAATTATTCATGAAGTGTTCTAGCATTGAGGATTCTTGGGCTGTTTTGGTACTCTTGGACTCTTCTAAGATTGTTCGTGTTTTAGAATCTTTATTGGTTCAGAAACCTGTAAAGGGTAATTCGTTTTTTATTGCATTGAATCATTGTGAAAACGAGTACCAATTTGTGAAATTATACCAATTAGAGTCAGTTCCGTTAGGTGAATTCCTTCCACTTGTTTAAATCATCTCGTTTCAACAGAAGCTGCCACAGCAGCTCATTCTTTTCACAGGATCGACTGCTACCACTCTAAGTGCTACTTTTACTCTTTCTTTCCTCCTAATCTCTATTCGCTGGAGCAGATCATTGTGTGAAGTTGCTTCCGCAACTGGCTGCTTCAAAACTGTACACATGCGAAACAGCTTTCTATTACTGTGTATATGTTCTCTTCTAAACTTTCCACCCTTAGTGGTCCGTTTGTGTAAAGCTGCTTCTGCAAACTGGCTACTTTAGCGTTGTATACAAGCAAAACAGCCCTCTACGACTGTTCATATGTTCACATCTAAACTTTTCACGTGGAGTTTTTCAGGCCATGCTACAAACTCCCACTGCACTACAAACAGCACACATGCTGTCCAAGTGCCGCAATTGTAGCGTCTTTTGGGCTGCATGATCAAACCTCCCGTTATCTCCCCATCTCCTTCTATCTATTCTATCATCATAGACATTCAAGGGGGCATTCAAGCTCAGGTCAAGTCTCGAGCCTCGAGCCCTCCGCCAAGGACAGCAAGCCACATATGTTTACGCTATCCTCACTGCAGGATTACATTAACTTGAGAACTACTGTAGTCAGTTGAAATAATATTTGTATATATTATATTTATGTAATATTTGTATTTAGAACCACTTTCAAAGTACCTCAAATCAGATGCGAAATGTACAGAACATTTTTAAACACACTTAACAAGATCTGTCCTATGCTGTATATCGGTGAAAACATCAGAATGATTTGAAAATATAAGTGCAGCCCTAGTTTTTTGTTTCTAAATGTGTTTGCTTACTGTTTTTGCTTTTCAATGGAGGCATTTATGCGCATCATGTCTGAACAGAGTAATTTCACAGCTGATGTTTCATTGGTTGGCCTCTGGCAACAGTCTTTTCGATGACACATTCGTTAATGGCTTCTTGAGACAATGATGATGTTAAATCAAATAACATTGATTGGATTTGTTCAAATATACATCAAACACTGAGTGATGTCCTGAGGGATTGTGCATTTGTTTTGTGTTGAACAGTTTTGCAATGCTGGTCCAGAATACACATGACATTAGATATTACAGTTTAATTTTCTGTTAATGCCTGATTTTCTGTAAAGCTGCTTTGAAATGATGTGTGTTGTGAAAATCACTATACAAATAAAAATGACTTGGGTTGACTTGATGAAGAAATGTTGGTGAACATAACAGAATTTACTTAGTACTTCTATGTAATATCCCCAAAAAAGCAGTCCGTCTTACTTTTCTGGTGAAACAGATCAAAATGATCAAACTGGATGTTGAATTGTTGAGGTCATTTCACTGGCTTTGGGCCTTTCTGTTTTTAAGCTACTCCAGAGTGTCTTTAAATTTATGTCATTGCCCTGTTGAAGATTAATTGTTGCCCGAGTCACAGGGCTCGTGGATGTGGCTCGATCAATTTCCCTCTTTACCTTTATGATTTTTAGTCCCTTTTGGAGAAAAAACATCCCCAAACCACGAGGCTGCTCTTGAGTGATGATGTGTGTTTGATGAAGGTGCATGCCCTGATGCAAGGCAGCACTGTATTGATATTCCTTAAGCATTCTGATTAAAGTTGTTTCTAAACCTCTAATCCCAAATATCCCAATTTGTTTAACGTACTGGCACAATTCAAACATTGCTTTGAAAACAATTTAAAGCCTTAGGTGTGGTATTTATTGCCTAATAAACTTTATACTTTTCAAGAAATTTAAGCTTAAAGTTTGAAAATCTCTCATACACTTGCATTGATAGAAAGTTCAACATTTGAAATGTAACCAACAGTGAAGTTGTTGTGATATTTGCAAACTGAATTGTGATTTGAACTTCTTCCATGCATGTATTTGCATTCTGAATCGTAAATGGTCTTTTCTTCTTTCCATCTATTTTTCATCTATAGCCGCCTTTACACTGCAAAGATGGTGTTGTGTTACAGTATGTGTTGGATTCTCATACACATTCATCAAGATGTATAGTGAGCATTCCAGTGCTACTCAAATCAATTCATGTCTGACTAAAAGTTTCTATCTTCTCAAAGTTGCTGCAACAGAGCATATTTTACTGCTTAAAGGGATAATTCACCCCAAAATGAAAATTCTCACATCATTTACTCACACTCATACCATCCCAGATGTGTATTACTTTCTTTCTTCTGCAGAACACAAACAAAGATTTTTGAAGACTATAATGACTCTATAAGTCCTCACAATGCAAGTGAATGGGACCATTATTTAAATCCATATAATTCAGAAGCAATATTTATGATAGGTGTTGGTGAGAAACAGATCAATATTTAAGTATTTTTATACTATCAATCTCCAATTTCACTTTCTCTCACATTATTCTTGTGTTTTGCCTATTTGCATTATTTATGCATATCGCCTACTGGTCAAGGAGGATAATTTATGGTAAAGACTTATATATTGATCTGTTTCTCACACACACTTATTATATAGCTTCTGAATTTATAGATCTAACCACTGGAGTCGTATGGATTACTTTTATGCTGCCTTTATTTGCTTTTTTGGAGCTACAAAATTTTGGTCAACATTCACTTGCCTTGTGAGGATCTACAAAGCTGAGATATTCTTCTAAAAATAAAAAAGTCATACACATGTGTTGGCATGAGGGTGAGTAATGATGAGAGAGTTTTATTTTTTGTACTTTTACTCCGGAACCCAACTGTTGCATTCAAGGGATTGCACAAGGGATTTAAAAAAAAAAAAATTTCAATAACCATCAGATTTAAAAATCTCGTATTGACAGAAGCCTAATGAAAGTGTGCCGTCAGGGTCAGAAAGCGCTGTTACCTCTTAATGGCATTAATGCATCTTATTTGGAGAATACAAAAGTCATTCTCTGGCTTTAAATGGATGAATTGTGAACTTTGGGTTCATGGGGATTTGTTGATTTCTGGGTTAGATGGATGTTTCCTCTTCAGGCCCCCAAGTGGCACTCGGCAAACCTGCTCTGGTTATTTCTTTTGGAGAGGTTCAAACGTTTGAGCTACTTCAAACACACACACACACATTCAGAGGTGCAAGGAGCCCTACGGATACAACATGATGGATAAATTAATTCATCTTATTGGCATCTTGAATGCAGACACACATGACCTTTATTGGTTGAGATTTGTCAATATCAGCCTAAATGTTGCCTCTTAAAGGGATAGTTCCCACAAAAATTAAAATTCTCATAATGTACTCACCCTCAATGCCATCCCATATGTGTATGACTTTCTTTTTTCTGCTGAACACAAATGAAGATTTTTAGAAGAATATCTCAGCTCTGTTGGTCCTTTCAATGCCAGATAATGGTGAACAGAAGTCGAGATTTATAGTAAAAAATTACCTAAATAAACCTTTAGCCACTCAGTGTTCATTTGATTCTGAAAAAGTCATTTTTACAATAACAATTCAATTGTTTACTCTATAAAAGATAAATAAAGACATATTTAACCTCTCATTGACTCCCATTGATTCCAGAAATGTGTTTTGCTGATAACGATGATCTGCGCTATTAGTTATGGGATGCAGGATTTTATATTATCGACTCCACCATCATTACAAAGTGTACTAATCTTTTCTCTCACACACATACACGCATGCACAAACTGTTATGGCTTGTTAAATGGAAAATACTTCTTGTCATCATAATCTCTTTTCTGAAAGATAACAGCTCTCTATGTAAATATTAAGCTTGTTAATTCTCAAAACAGACAGGGGGTGGGTGGTGTACTGCATAGAGGTTATATCAAGAATTCTTAGTCAAAACTATCTGACTTTTAATACTTATTAAATTAACTACAGTTGTTCTGTAGTTGTATCTATTCCATACACCAGTATCAAAAGCTTTGGCAACATTGAAATACTGTTCAGTCATGCTAATAAAGCTTTGAGTTAGAGACAGCTATTCGAGTCAGCCCAATTAAACTAGTTACTAACTTTAACAGCAGAGACAACATAACAACAGTGCTAATTAACTCTAACTCTTAACTCTATTAAATAACCCCCCTCTCTCCCTCTGTCTCACAGGCTGTGCTTTTGTAAAGTTTTCCAGTCACGCAGAAGCTCAGGCTGCTATTAACAGTCTTCATGGAGGCCAGACTATGCCAGTGAGTGTCAGAATCACACACAACCATACGCACAAAGTAATGTAATGGGGAAGACTAAGTCTGGTACTGTAAGGTTGAACTGTCTCATGTCAAGGGTGTTTTTCAAAAATCTCAGATGGGGGCAGGTTGTCACATTGATTAATTACTGGATCTGGTGGAAAAAACAGTAGTTTGATATTTTTCTCTTTTTACCGTTTCATGAATTGGCTTGTTTATTTATATATGTATTTTACTTTAATTTTTTTAGTGTTTAAATTTGTACGAAAAGCCAACAAAATGTCTTTAATAAGCTATTTAAATGCAGGTTCCCATTGTGACAATTTGCCCCACATTGTGCGACCACATACATTGCTACTAAATGAACTGTGTTGTTTTTCCTGGTAAATAATGGTGGAAATGTTTACCTAATTTATTGTCAAGACTTAAACATTTGTATTTGAACAGAAATAAACCCACCCTGAAAAATATTTACTGCCGTAAAAAAGTGTGACAACTGGCCGCTGTCTCTTGTATGCTTACTCAAACATAGTGTTTCTCTCTTTCTCTGTTATAATAGAATAGAGTTGTGCCGTCTCATTCTCTGCTTGCTTCTGGCACATATGAACCCACATTAAACATGCATTTACCTAAAACGGTGCAGAAGTTGCAACTCTGAATAAATGTCCAAACAATGTAGAACCAATCGTGTCCATGTCAGTAACATGAGGCATATTCAGCAGTCACGTGTGTGTGTGTGTGTGTGTGTTAGGGTTAGGGTTACGTGCATGTGTGTGTGTTTTAGCAGCTGGTTGCAATTTTAAACACGATCTGTTCTATAATAACTCCTTATTAATAATATCAAAGGAGCTGAAATACTGAATATTAACAGACAAGAGAAACTAAAATAACTGTTATGTTGTTTTATATCAACATGAAACAATCGGTTTATCATAATCAGAAAAACCTCTTTTCTGTTTATATATGGGTGAATGTCACTGAACCGGTTAAGAACATGTTCAAGTCACATTTCAACCAAGAAAAAAATACATTTTTAAAATATTAAAAAGGTCTTTTTTTAGTCTTCGTAAATCACCCAAACCTGTACACACACACACACACACACACTCACGCAAAAAAATGTCTCATAAAGGTCAGTGTAGGGCTGCACAATTAATCGAAAAAATTATCGAGATTACAATTACAGATGTAACAATTATATAATCATGAAACGTGTTACAGCATTCCATTTAGGTGGTGTTTACTCCCATTGTGCCAAAATGTTCGATTTACGCGAGTTTTCTATTTTTTGGGCTGTTGTGTGCATGAATGGAGAGGCAAATCTGACGCATTTAAATTAGTCAAATGCTTGCTATCTAAATTTTACAGAGTGTACAATTTGTTCAAAATTTTATGAACACTTTTTGTTTTACATGCAATTAAAACATTAGAACAATTTAGGAACACGGTTCTTACGTTGTTTTGATGCATAGGCAACATAAAGAATATGGCAAGCAACTACCCCACACAAAATATATGAAAATATTTTAATGTAAATTCTATCAATTAAAATGAATAATCGCAATTACAATATTAAAGGAAATAATCGGCAATCATGGTTTTCGTCACAATCGTGCAGCCCTAGGTCAGTGATAATTTTTTTCTTCTGCTGGTTTAATCTAAAAAAAAAAGTTTGTCACTTTTGTCAGTTCAATTTCATCCAATTTTGCAATCATATTTCCAGTTATTGTTTTTTATTTCTGTCCTATGTAAATTTCCAAGGCCAGAGCGAAATCCAATCCAGATGCTCTTCACCAGTCAAATGTGCTTTCCTCAAATGAGATTAGATTTCTGAACCTGTGACAAACTCCTCGAAGACATCGCCCCTACCACAGCTTATCACATTCAGCAAATTCATTTTATACAGAAATACAGCAGTGCTTGGTTTCCACCAAAGATTATTGTGTTTGTTTGTGGCAATGTGTTTTTCTGCAGGAAGAAAATGACCAATTCTTAGACTAGACAGAAACACCTGCTGTCATCTCGCCACAACAGGTTCAGACCTAAAGAGTCTTTATACTGTACATCAGGCCATTTGAGATTCTTGGTTCGAGTTAAATTCTGTGACACCATGGTCATTTGTCTGCCTAAATTAATTTTAAACATATTATTCAATAAGATGATACAGTAAATGACCAACCAAACAAATACCAAGGGAGAGAATGAGAGTCTTCTAAACATTGTGAGAGAGACAGTGATGAAATGATCTCCATTATATCTGATGTCCTGGTCCTTCATCTCAGGTCCTAGATCTAAATGAGAACAGCAAAAGGTCACTAGGAATGCTGAAATAAGATCAGATGGAACATTACTGAATCTTCTCAGCAGATTTAGTTAACTGAAGGCCATTTCTTCAACTATGGGCACTTTTGGCCCTGTGGACTTTTAGAAATTAAACTTCCTTAAAAAACAGATAATCAAATTTAGATCATATTTAGATATTTTAATCAAATTAACTAGGTTCCATAAACAGTAGATATATATGCATCACAGGTTAATTCTATAGTTGTGTCCCCATAAACCATCATGAAAATTTGTTATTTCCTCCACATTTAAAATTATCATTAATTTAGTGATGGATGTGACATTATAATTTTGCTATTACTATTGCTATTATTTCATGTGTTACACACGAGGTCCACACGTGCGTTTTATGAAGATTTAAGGTCGGGTTTTATTTCAGGAACACTTGCAACACCCAAAACAATCTCGGTTACAATCACAACAACAACGCTCTTTCTCAATCGTCTCGCGATACTCCCTTCTTTTCCAATCTCGAGACCTTTTCAGATCTGCCTTCTCCAAATCTCGTCTGCCAAGCTTTTAGCTTAAAAGTCACAGATGGAAAATATACATACTTCCTACTATGCAGATAGAGCATGAAAAGAACAGAAACATTAAATATAAATACATATGTATCAACAAGACATCAACAAAAATACAGAAAAATTAAACAACTGTTGAATAAAGATGACTTGTTTAAATACACTGAAATTAAATAAAATAGTATTTAAGATGAATAATGGGGGGGGGGGGGGTACTCCATTACACCATTACACTCTCCCCTCCAAAAATGATGTCGTCCCGACATCCCCTGTCTTGTAAATGTCTCCGACATAAGTCGTTAAGCTATAGGAGTTTGTTATAGTAAGTACTATTTAAGGATACAATGATGGCTTAAATCCAAAATCACATTAACAACTACCTCCCGTGTTATTGCAATGTTTCTGTAGTTGACAACATTGTGCACCATGAAAGCAACTACACTCCCCATCTTTAATACGGACGCTGTATCCTTCTGCAGGTCTCTTGTACCATCAGCTCAAATTTAACCTACGAGACAATCAGTATCACCGGCGTCTTTAAATTCTAATTATCACAGTTCACAGTTCCTCATTCTGTTCTTTACCGGTCTGTCGTTATCATATCTGATTGAACAGGGTCAATGGAAAATACAAATTCTACATCACAACAATGTATCTAAACTCACCTTCAACTATCTTTAACTGTGTTAAACACCCAATAAAGGTCAACCCCCCTTTTTTTTTAGTTTGTGCATTTTCTATCTAACTGTGTTTTGCTTTTTACATATATGTATTTTTCTGTGTATATATGAGTCTATTGTATGTCTTATTCTAATGTGGGTTCTCCTAGAATATGGTAAGTGAATGTCTGTTTGTGCTTTCGTTTTCTCAAAGGATATAATCTCTGTGGTAGTGCAGGTTCTGGACCCCGGATTCCACTTCCCTCTTGCTCAGGGGTGGCTCCATCATCTGGCTCCGGACTCAACTCTATTGGTCCTTTTTCAAGTGTCACCTCTGCCTCTGAGGCCTCCTCTTCTCCATTTCCATACCTCATCATCACTTCCTCAACATGCTGTGGAACCACCTCTTCCATGTCGCACTCCACCATCTCCTTGTTTTGCCCGTCTTCCTTTACAGACTTCTGTGTCACTTATGAATAGAATTCTTCAGCCTCCGACAGCCGCTCGTCTTCACGCTGGCCCAGTTTGAAAGGTCTGCAAAATCCTGTCCATTCGCTCTCATCCTCAGAGCTACTTTCCACGGCTTGCTGCTCGCACTTTGTTTTGCTGCGTTTTCCTTTCACCATCTTTCTCAGAGTTCTTGTGATTTGTTCTGTGGGCAGGAATTCACAAGGCAGAAGCATGTTATGATGAAGGACCCTGACTCGCCCATGCCCGGTTTCAGGCTGCACCTCATAGACTGGACAATCGGATCTCTTTTTCTGGACCACATAGGCCTGCTCCTCCCAATATGACCGCAGTTTTCCTGGGCCCCCTCTTGCACTCATGTTCCTAATAAGAACTCTACAGCCTGGCTGTAACTCCACTCCATGGATCTTACTGTCGTACCTGTCCTTGGCCTTCCCGCTTGCCATGCTCGCAGATTCTGAAGCCAGCTTGTAGGCCTGATCCATTCGCTTTCTCCAACTTTTTGCATGCTCTTGATGAGATGATGATTGATCTCTGGGGCTGATATTGAACATGATATCAATAGGGAGCCTTCTTATGACGTCCAAACAGCAGAAAGTAAGGAGCAAATCCTGTTGCCTCATTGCGTGTGCAATTATATGCGTGCACTACTTGTGCCAGGGAGTTCTTCCAATCCATCTTTTCCCTGTCAGTCAGATTCCGCAACATGGACAAGAGTGTCCTATTAAATCGCTCCACCTGGCCGTTCCCCTGTGGATGGTAGGGGGTTGTTCTGGAGCCTTTAATACCGCTGTGCTGCTGGAGTTGTGCGAACAACTGGTTGTCAAACTCCTTCCCCTGGTCATGGTGCAATCTTGTGGGGAAACCAAATTTCAACACAAAATCCCCGAAAATCTTTTGAGCTGCTGTTTTAGCTGACTTATTGAGGCATGCATATGCTTGAGCAAAGCGAGTAAAATGGTCCATAATGACTAAAATATACTCATACCCGCCTTTGCATCTCTCCAAATGAAGAAAGTCCACTGAAACTAATTCAAAGGGGTGTGTTGTGTCAATATTGGTAAGTGGTGCTCGGTTTGGCTTGTTGGGGAGTTTTGTCTTGAGACAGCGACATACTCTTAAGACCTGATGTTCAACGTCCCTCTGCATATGTGGCCAGTAGAATCTGTCTCTCATTAAGTGGAGCGTCCGCTCTACACCTAGATGACCCATGTTTTCATGCAGCTCTTTGAAGGCCAAACCATGGAACTTCTTGGGCAGCACCAGCTGCGATCGAGTCGCTGTTGTCCTGTACAGGACTCCATGCTCATCCAGGAACAACCTTTTCCTCTCCCGCATTAGTACAGCACGGCCATCATGACCACTCCAATCCCTGTCTCTAGGCCATCGATTTGTTCTTACGCAGTTCATCACCGTGCTGATCACTGGATCCTGCTCCTGAGATTCCCGCAGCATTCTTTTGTCAAAGTTCAACACTGTATTCTCCTCTTCAGCCAGTGCGGTCTCGATGGTCACTGGACACATCCACGGAGTGTGTTCTTTTGACTGAATACTAAGAGCTTGGGTCACACAGCTGATGACATTTGGACTCACTTCTATCGAACACTTCTGCATATACTCCTCCATCCCCAATGGCATGCGCGACAAACCATCTGCATCAGCATTAGTTTTTCCTGGACGATACTTAATAGTGAAATTAAAATCAGCCAGCTCTGCAACCCATCGATGTGTGGTGGCATTTAATTTGGCTGTCGTGAGCACATATGTTAATGGATTGTTGTCTGTGTAGACAATAAAAGAAGGAGTATAGTAGAGGTAATCTCTGAAGCGCTCACAGATGGCCCACTTCATGGCCAAAAACTCAAGTTTTCCTGAATGCAGATGATAGTTCTTCTCTGCAGCAGATAAAGTTCTGGATCCGTAAGCGATGACCCGGAGCTTGCCTTCCTGTCTCTGATATAACACGGATCCCAGCCCTTCCTGGGATGCGTCACAGTGAAGGATGAACGACTCTTCAAAATTTGGGTAACTTAACACAGGGGGTTGTGAAAGAAAATCAATCAACTGACAGAGCACCTCCTGGTGCTTTGGCATCCAGATGATGGGATGATTTGAGGGGAGTTGTCCCCGGCTGTTTCCTTTCTTAGCAGTTTTTTTTTCCTCTTTTAGCAGCTGTCTGACATGCACTCTTTTCCTGGCTCAGAAGGTCATAGAGAGGTGTAGCTACCCTGGAGAAATTTGGTATGTATGAGCGATAATATAATATAAATCCCAACAACTTCCGAAGGTCTCCTACTGTTGCAGGTTTCCGCTCCCGCAAGGCCTGGACAGGTGCTAGGTCGGCAGGGTCCATCGTATGACCATCTTTGGACACAAGCTTTCCCAGAAACCTCACCTTATTCTTAAAAACTTCACATTTTCGTGCTGTCAGCTTAATCCCATGTTGTTGATAGCGCTGCAAGATTTTCCGCAGGTCTCTGAGGTGGTCTTCAAAGGTTTTGCTGTGAACTAGATTGTCATCCAAGTGTGGCTGACATATCTCATCTCTCAGCCCAATCAGACACTCTTCCATGCAGCGCTGAAACTCTGCGGGTGCTGAAGACAGGCCGAACGGAATGCGGACCCATTCATAGAGCCCCCAAGGTGTAATAAAAGCTGTCAGTGATCGGCTATTCTCCTCCAAAAATCCTTGGTGGTAAGCATTTCCTTGGTCTAAGATGGAAAACCAAGCACTTCCACTGAGACTGTCCAGCATGTCTTGAATGCGGGGAATTGGATGACGGTCTGGGATAGATTTCTGGTTCAGTTCGCGATAGTCACAGCACAATCGCAGACTTCCATCTTTCTTTCGCACACATACAATGGGCGATGAATAAGCAGACCTGGATTTTGTGATCCAACCACGGTTCAAGAGATTTTCTAGATACTCTTTGACTTCTTTATGAAGTGGTTTTGGTACCGACATGTATGTTCGCCTCACTGGTGTTGCATCTTTCAGTCTGATTTTCAACTCAAGCGATGGGATACAACCAATGTCTTCATCATTTCTGGAGAAAGCAGCACATTCCTCCCTCAACAACTTTCTTACCTCCTCCTGCTGTTGAGGTAGCAAATGACTCACAGGAACAGGTGGATCCCATCGGTTTTCATCAGGCTGCCCCATATACTCTGAATCCACTTCTGTTGCCTTTTCAGCTTTGTCTCCTCCTGGTGTTTCCCCTTTGTGACTCATTACCTCTTCAATATCCACCGGTTTTGCAGCAGCAGGGTAGACAGCTTTTACACTCTGTACCTGGCCTAACACGGTGCGTGGTTGAAGTGTAATATCATGGCAGGTGTCATTACTTACTGGAATGAAGACTTTTGATCGAGTACCCTTCTGGAGTTTGACCACATTCTCAGTGACTGTCAGTCCCTCAGGCCAGTCAGGAGTCTCACTTGGAACAAACAGCATTTCCTGGTTACATGTCAGAGGAATAGTACGCACTGAACACTTAACTACTTTTGTCTCACCAGGTAATATTTTTGTTCGTTGCCTGCTCCCCTTCACAGTTCCCTCACTAGAGCTTGAATCTCCCAGTTGGACCAATCGCATGAGTCCCTCTGCTCTCTTACAATCTACGGAGAAGGCTGCAGTCAGCGTTTTAACCATAGCTTGAGATGGTTGTTCTTTCTCCTGGTGTATCAGATATTCGATCACATTATAGCCAATAATTGGCTCTTCTGCCACACCAGATGTTTCCGCTACAAGCAATGGCACAAAAAGCTCTGTGCTGGGTATGCCAGAGGGCTCAAGCTGGAACTTTACTTCGATCCATCCTCTGAAATGGATGTCCGTCTGATTTACAGCCTTTCCAGTCAATGTCCCTGGTCCCAGGATCTCCTCTGTGTCCCTTACTTTTGTGTGAGGTAAATGTTCTTTGCGCCACTTGTCATTGATCAGGCAGACCTGTGAGCCCGTATCCCATAAGGCTTGCGTAGGGATACCATCCAGGAAGCAATTGACAGTGCATTTCTTCCCTATCAAGCTCAGCAGTTGAGCTTTACACTTAGGGGAAAGGTGGGCAGCATAGATGGACCCCTCCAGCCTGTCTGAATTTGTAGAGTGCTCCTTTGCCTTTTCTTGTTGTACACTTTGATTTATAGTTCGGCAGAGCAGCTCGCTGGTGTTGCCACATGGTCCACCTGGTCTCTGACCCTGTGTGTGAAGTTCTGTTGGATCCATTGTCATCACTTGATCCATATTCACTGTATGCCGTGGTGCCCTACAGCCCTTAGAAAAGTGTCCCGGCTGACCACATTTAAAACAGTGATTACATTGCTCACCATTACCACTGTCTTGACACGATTTACATATCTTCTTGGAAGGGAGGCGGCTATGACGGAAAGATGGTTGTGATTCCCGGATGCTGTTTTTAATTTCCGTTATCTCCTCTTTCAACTGTTTGACCATTTCATACAACTCCGTCTCACGTTTGGATGTGTAGCTCTGGGCCCTTGGTTCTTTCCCTCTGGCTGTTGCACCCTCCGTGAGTTTTTGTCCATCTGCTGCTTCTCCCAGTCTTTGAAGTACCTGGACATCGGCATGAAGCTCATTTACTTTAGTCACTTTTGTATGTGTATTTTTCTTTTGTTTTTGTTGTCTCTCATTTTCAATGCCTGCAGCCTCATTCAATTTCTCAATGAGCTCTTCATCATTGATGGACTGATTTTCCAGTTCAGCTTTTAACTGGAATTTTATGTGATCACTTGTAAGTCCGGTACTGACAGATCGCAAGAATTTCTTTTGGATGAGCTCACTGTATTGAGCACTGTATTGTTCCTCAGCCTCTCCATCTCTGGAAGCGATTAGTAGCCTCTCTTTTAGTTCTATGGCTCTGAACAAGAAGTTTTGGGGTGATTCACGACTGTCTTGTGTGATGTTTACCAGCTTGTGATACAAATCTGTGGGGCTATCCTCTTTAAAATGACCCTTGAGTATGGTTTTTAATTGGAGAAGGGTCAGATGACTTTTAATTTCTAACATATCGCGGAGGCTAAGACCTGGACTGATGGCCCTCACCACTACATCCACAATTTCTGTCTCCATATGGCCTTTCTGCACTCCACTTTCAATCTGATGCATCAAATTTGTGTAAAACAGACGATCTTTCTGCCCTCTCTCTCCAATTTGTCCCCAAATTTTGAAATCACGCCTGATCGTCACCTCTGGCACTCGTGATGGCTGTGGCGGAGCATCCATTAATATGGCTGGAACTGCTCTGTTCTCTTTGATCCGTACTTGATCACTTAACCTCATAATTTCACTCTCTAATGCTTTTGTAGAGTCCTGGAAACTCAGTCGGAGGTCTGCATATTGTTTTTTCAACTTTTCCAGCTCATCTTCATCCTCCCTTAAGCTCATCGCGGCCAAACGAGCACCCTGGCCTTTCATTTCTTTAATCAATTCCAACACACTGACAACAAACTGATGTGCTACATCCTCATCCTCTTTTTCAATTACTCCATCAATTTCTTCATTAATTCGATGTATCAAAACATGTTTCTTTGTTACCTCATCGTCTGAAACTTTTGCAAACGCTGCCAATTCCCTCAGTTGATCGAACGTCAGATGAGGTAGGTCCGCGCCGAGTTTATCTTGCAACTGCCGAAGATCCATTTTAGCTTTCGCGCTGCTCTCTCACTCACGCGCTCACTGCTGCAGCCGCTCCGTGTATGTCTCTCTGTTGCTCGCGCTGCTGTTCGCATTCCTTGAAATTCCCCATACGGGCCACCAATTTTGTTACACACGAGGTCCACACGTGCGTTTTATGAAGATTTAAGGTCGGGTTTTATTTCAGGAACACTTGCAACACCCAAAACAATCTCGGTTACAATCACAACAACAACGCTCTTTCTCAATCGTCTCGCGATACTCCCTTCTTTTCCAATCTCGAGACCTTTTCAGATCTGCCTTCTCCAAATCTCGTCTGCCAAGCTTTTAGCTTAAAAGTCACAGATGGAAAATATACATACTTCCTACTATGCAGATAGAGCATGAAAAGAACAGAAACATTAAATATAAATACATATAAATAACAAGACATCAACAAAAATACAGAAAAATTAAACAACTGTTGAATAAAGATGACTTGTTTAAATACACTGAAATTAAATAAAATAGTATTTAAGATGAATAGGGGGGGGGGGGGGGGGGGTACTCCATTACACCATTACACCATTACACCATTACACATGCATCTTAAATGCAATTAGTTAATTAATATTTTAGCTTGAGAATGCCACAATTACAACTTGTGCATGGCCTTAACTGATGCTTTTGTCACCTTGGTAACCAAATACACTTCGGAGCAAAATTGTTGGTCATTGTAGAAATGATGCCACAACAGGGTCATAGTTTGTGTTAAAATCAATATAAATCCTTTTCACACACATGCACACCATGTGCATCACTTTGTTTTAAAAAGTGGTGGGGACATTTGACATCACAAAGTGGTGAAACTTCTGAATATTAATTAGGCTATTTGCAGAGGTGGGTAGAGCTGTACACAAGTAAAAGTAATAAGTCTTTTCAAAATGAATGATTCAAGTAGAAGTGAAAGTACTAAATGCTAATAATTACTTGAGGAAGAGTAAGAAAGCATAGAATAAAAAGATTACTCAAGTAGCGAGTAACTAGTTACATTGCAAAGATCTGATTATTAATTTAAAACCTTGCATGCATGAATCATGTGCCTATGTCATCCTTTATACCCACTGTTACATTTGATCATTTTAAAATGAAAATGTTGATATCATTTATTCACCCTCATGTTCTAAACCACTATGACTTGGACACAATGAACACAATTAAGGAGATATTAGACAGAATTTTATCCTCACCATTCACTTCCATTTGTTTGTCATTTTTGAAAGTTCATGGTGACTGAGGATGTCAGTCCTCCCTAACATTCTGCCTAACACCTTGTTTTTGGTTCCAGAGAAGACAAGACACAAGGGCTTGAAACAACGAGAGTGAGTCTAAACGATGACAAATTATTCATTTATGGATGTACTACGCTTGACAGAACGGGTTTGAAAATTAGAAGAAAAGTTTGGAAACGTTCCTAACAATTAAAAACGAAATGTCTCACAGGCTCACTTATATTAATATGTATAATACTGTATATTATTAGTTGTGAATAGCCAGTCAGTTTTATCTGCCATCCAGTCAGTCTTAAATAGCTTTCAAAAAGTCACTAAAACAAGACATATTTAAAAGACAGTTCTCCTGTGAATAAAAGGTGATATCTGGAAAATAATGAAGGAAAGGGACAGTCCTCTTAAATCAGCAAATACATCCATGTTAAGTGTTGATAAGCAAAATTTTGTTATGTTACGGAATAAAGTTACAAAAGAAATTAGAAAAGTCAAAGCTAGATATTTAATATAAAATAACATAATAGGTGCAGCAAAGGGTAATACTATATCAATCTGGAAACACCTAAATACATTGACAGGAAGGCTTAGTGGTAAACTGAAAGTCAGTTACGAATTAACATAAATGGCAAAACCGGTGAAGATGTAAATGCTATTGCCTCTGCCTTCAATGTCTTTTTTGTCAAATCAGTAACATCTAATATCCAGAATATTAATACTGAAGTTATACCTCCTTCATTAGTGGATGACAATCAACAAGTTTTTAACTTAAAAACTATAAATGAAACAGTAGTACAGAAAACAATAGACTTATTCTATTGTTAAACTTATTCTATTGTTAGACTTATTCTATTATAGAAACTCAAAAGCCACAGATGTGTTTGGAATAGACACCATGTTGTGAAAGAGGCTTAACTTTTTTTTTTCTTATCCTGTCTTGGAACAAAGGATATGTCCCACAGTATGGAAATTGGCTATAATTACACCTATCTTTAAAGCAGGTGATACAGAAACATGAATAATTACAGGCCTAAAGGTATTCTTCCTGTCTTGTCAAAGGTAGCAGAGAAATGTGTAGCAGCACAACTCATCAGACATCTCGAAGACAGCCCTTTTACTCTACCCCCTATGCAGTTTGGTTTTTAGAGCAAATCACTCTACTATATCAGACAACTGTATCCTAGTTGAAAATACTAAAGCCCAATTGGATAAGGGGACTGTGGTCTGTGCTGTATTTCTCGACTTAAGAAAAGCCTTTGACACAGTTAATCACAGTATTCTTCATAGAAAAACGGCAACATTTAATTTTTCTTTTGCTACTTTAAGTTGGTTTAAATCCTACATTGATAACAGAAATCAGTGTGTAAGGATCAGAGACACGGTGTCATGTAAGTTTGGCGTGCCTCAGGGCTCTATTCTGGGTCCACTACTTTTCAGTTTAATATATCAATGATCTGCCCTCAGCGTGCATTGGAGCAGATATCCAAATGTATACAGATAATACAGTAATATACAGTACATATATGGAAAAAACACAAAAGACGCTGCTCTTAAACTTACACTGATTTCGAAAAATGACACAAAGTGGCTTGCAGATTCGTGCTTGCATCTTAATGTGGAAAAAACAGTATGTATGTTTTTCACAAAAAGAATAAGTGATGTTCATCAACAATATTCAGTATATGTATGAGAAGCTATAAGTGATCTCCAGTTATGAAAATCTTGGTGTCATTTTCGACTCAAACAAGAAAACAAGTTAAGCAAATTGTTGCAAAAACAAACTATAGCTTAAATAATGTTCGATTTATTCATCAATATCTGACATGTGAAGCCACTAGAATTTACTTCCATGCTATGATTCTTTCACATATAGCATACTTTTTAACAACTTGGCCTTTTGCTACCGATACAATAATATAGCCTGTACAATCTGTATACAAACAAGCTCTCAAGGTTCTGGATTTAAAATTAAAAGCTATCATCACTGTAATATACTGTCTACTTATGGTCTCCTGAGCTGGGAAAACCTTAATAAATTTCATAATGCTTGTTTAATATATACAATTCTTTATGGATTAGCACCCCCACCATTTGCCACATTCATGTTTCAGAAGAATGTTGGGGACAGATTAGCAAGATCCAGAATAAGAGGGGACATTGTGATCTTTTTGCCAGACAGCCTTTAAAATAAGAGCTTACTAGTTTTGGAACATGCTTCAATTAAACATACGATACAGTGATTTGTAGCATTTGTTTGCATGTAATCTTAAAACATGGTTAAAAAGAAAGCAGACCTGCCATCATACTTCGTAGCCACACGTTTGCCTAATCTGTCCTCATTTGCTTTGTCTGTGTTTGTGAGATTGTGTAATTTCCTTTGTTATCAGTAACATAATTGGAATTTTATGATGCAATATGTGCCTGTGCTAACTGTATGTTTAATAGTATCTTACATAAATTGTTTGCATTATGTTTTAAACATGTTTTACTTTGTAAGCTGCTCGCTTCATTATTTTAAATTGTCAACACTGTTTGTGTTTGTTTTCCACAGTTTTACTTTTAAATGTTGTTGGTATCTGTTAAATGTTGTTAATTGTCTGTGTTGTATGTGAATTGCTTGCATTGTATTTGTTTTACTTTGCATGCTGTTTGATTCATTCAAGTATTTACCTTCTGTGTTAGTTTGCTTTATCTTGTACTACTTGAAAAGGTTGTTGAATTATTGTTGTTTAATGGCTAATTTAACATCTGGCCAAGGGACAACAGTTGCAAATTAGCCACTTGGCTAACAATGGCACATATAGTGATGTATACCTGTTGATGTGCATGGATCCTAGTATAAGTAAAAATAAAAGTGTCCATAGTTTAAAGGAATATTCTGGGTTAAGCTAAATCGACAGCATTTGTGGCCTAATGTGGATTACCACAAAAATGTATTACAACTTATCCCTCCTTTCCTTAAAAAATAAAATAAATAAAAAATCAGGGTAACAGTGAGGTACTCATAATTCAAGTGAATGGGGGCCAGTCTGTAAACGTTAAAATACTCACTGTTTAAAAGTATAGCCATAAGATGTAAACAATATGTGTGTTAAAATGATTTTAGTGTGATAAAATCACTTACTAACCTTTTCTGTGTAACGTTATAGCAAGTTTTACAACTTTGTTGCCATGACGATGTTATGTCAACACATCCTAAAATTACTGTTAAAGTTATGATAGTAACAACTTTACAGCACAAATAATACACAAGTTTTAACAGAAGAATAAATTTTAGTACTTTTATAAAGTTATAAACTTCATATTTCTGCTTTTAACCCCTCCTTCAATTTGGCCCCATTCGCTTCCATTTGTAAGTGCCGGACTGTAGCCCAGATTTGAGCTTTTTTTAAAGAAAATGAGGGAAGAGTCAAAATACATTTTTGTGGTAGTCAACAGTATGTCACAAATGCTGTCGATTGAGCTTAACATATATTGAACCAGAATATTCCTTTAAAAGCACCTGTATACAGCATAATGGGAGCAGTGGCAGCATACGGGTCACTTGTTGTCCAGCTTGTGATGGGATCTTTCTCAATATACTGGTGGGTTCTAGTGAGGAAACCACTGTCAGATTAGTGCAGGTTTCTTTGCATCTGTCTATGTTTATCATTGACTTTGTTTACTGTTTGCTGTCTGCTTTGGTTTATGGCATGTGTGTGCACTGGGCCGGCACAGGCAATGCAATCTGCCAGTCTTCAAGGGCACGATCTGAAGTGCCCTCTCTGATGCCTGGCATAAACAGCACTGAGCGGATAGTGTGGTGTCCTCGTTTGCCCCCTGTTTTTGGTGATAATGTGTGTTTTCTCCCCTCATAATATCCTTTATTTCCTGACCCCAACGAACCTTCAAACACTCTGAGATCTATTAAACCCTCTGTGGGAGAGTTTTGTCTTGCAAGGATGGCAAACATCCAAGCAAATAATCAGATCATTGTGATGTTGTCGCCACTTTCACAACCATCTCTCTCTCTCTCTCTCTCTCTCTCTCTCTCTCTCTCTCTCTCTTCCCCTCTCTCTCTCTCTGTCTGTCTCTCACATTTAGTTAATGCTCTCTCTCTAGGTGTGTGTGTGTGAGTGTGTGTTTCCAGCATCCCAGTTCAGTAATTAAACAGAAGCGTTCCAGTAATAGTCCCCTTGGCCTACATGCAAACGTGTGCACATGTATGTAGCATACTAAAATATTTAGATACTAAAACATTGTCATAGACATTTTTTCTGGTGCTGTGCAGTATGGCAAAATTGCAGCCTGATCTCTTGAAAATTAGGTAACTGTGGCAAAATGTTTGACAGCAGAGCCGAGGTGAAATGTCCACTGTGTGGAGCTACAAGTGAGTTTGATTTTCTCCCAAACAGATTAAGTTTTTCAGGTTAATGCTCTTTCAAATTTTTAATCAACAAAACTGTCCTCCCTATCCTAAACCTTACTCCTAAGCATAAACAATATGACAATATACCCCAATTTTTTGCAAAGCTCTTTCAGTTGACCTATCGCCCAACTGATTGCGCATATACAAGCGTATAAAAATAGATGGGTATGTAATGCAAACGTTAAAATGTATCACCTTACAAGTCATGCGTTATTGTGAATATTTGTAGATGTCATAAGACAGCATTGGGTGAGGAACATGGCTAAATGTGTTTGGGAACTGATAATTTGCATGAAAGGGAATAAATGTTGTTGTTGTAGCACCATTCGTTTTCATTTCACCAAGAAACTTCTGCATTATGTACAATGAGACACATTAAAATAATTTTACAAAGAATTGTTTTAATAATAATTGGATTCTGAGATCAGTCTGCCAAAATAAAACCTGTTTTAATTAGTTTTGTTAGTTGTTTTAACTATTACATTTCATGGAATTATACATAATAAATAAAGCAATATCACACAAGCAAGATTGCTGTTTCTCAAGCTATCAGCACAGCTGTGATTCGGCTGTAGGCACAAGATTGCATGCCAATTGCCACACATTTTCCCAGCCATGCTGATAAATGAACAATAGAGCATGGTTGCGAGTGTGTTATTGCTTTTATACAACAGTTCAACATATTGTAAGTAAATAAATAAGTAGAGAAAAACGAAGGACTGTCCCAAAAAACGCTCTTGTGTTTCTTACTTTCTTACATCACAGGATCTGCCATTGCTAGATGCTCGCAAGCCTCCATTACTAAAGTTAAAAACCACACTGAAGAACAAGTAATAACAGTTTGGACTGTTTCTAACAGGTTATTGGAGAAACAAGTATGAGTGTGTATGTATGAGAGCGAGAGAGAGAGAGAGAGAGAGAGAGAAAGAGAGAGAGAGAGAGAGAGCATATGATTACATGCGTCTGTTAGAGTGTTAAACATGCTGCAGCTGTTAGTTTAACTCTATTCCTCAACTGTAGTGTGATAGTAATCCGCCACGATCATGGTGTGATGTTGCCATACATCCTTAATCTCACTTTCAATTGCTTTGTTGTCGAGAGAAAACATGGAGGAAACAAAGTTTTATTCTTGTATATTTCTTGGAGAACTCTTATTTTGACACCGACACAGAAAGCGTTTTCTCCTCCGCCATGTTGAAAGTTTACGTCCTTCCCCATCTCGGAAACTTATATCAGTTAGGCGCCCTGAGTGTGTTTGATTACTCCATCACTGTGACTTTCAGCTGAGATCAGCAGTAATGCTGAAAGCTGTTAGTTTAACTCTATTTCTCAGCTATAGTGTAGTAGTAATCTGAGCAATCATGGAGTTAGAGACAATTCCGGATAACTTAAAAAAAAAAACTGCGCACTTAGTGACAAAATACAGTTTGTCAACATCAGCTCAACTCGCTTATAGCACATACACGATGGTCTTGTGTTGTCACCTGCTGGCTCAAATCTTTAATGTCACAGGGATAAATGAAAATTCCCACATCTAGTTGCTCTTACACATCTGCAATGCTCTTACATGTTTGAAACGCCCCAAACACAAGCGGAGTGATACAAACAGTAAAAGGCCCCAGTGCTGATGCTGATAGTGTGAGCTAGCAGTACTCTTGGTATGCCTCTCATCCAATCAGATACGAGGACTGGAACTAACAGTTGTATAATCAGAATTAATTATGTTTTTATGTTTTGTTGTTTGTGTTGTGTCTAATGACATTCCCCTGATGTGTGACTGTTGATTTCTTTCTTTCCAATTAAAATTCTAATTCAATATCTTGTATGATGTTGCCAATCCAAATTCCAACTCATGAACTGAAAGGGATCTCTTGAAAGTTACATTTTTCCTAACCCTGACATTTACTTTACATATAAATGCAAATATTTAACAAACACCAGGATGATCACCATCCTGGTGTTTGCATGTGTGTCTGTGTCTTGGCTCTGTGAACCCCCAGTTGTGTTTGGTGTTTACAAATGCAGTATCTCTGTTCTGTGTCTCTCATTTAATTTGTATTTGATGTATGCGGTGGTAAATTGACATCCATACAGGACAATATATTCTGTAAAGCCTGACTCCAGTCAATATCACGGCTCTCCAACAGCAGTAATGAACGGATGTTAATTGTAGTGTTGGTATATGGGGCCAGGAAGGAATCCACTAATGATCTGTATACTGCAGAGATGGGAATTCTCTGAGATGTACAATAGATCTCCTCAACAGCTGCACAGCACAATAATATGAATCAATGTCTCGCAAAGCATCCAGAGAGCTTCAATGAGACGACTTCTGCACAGAGATACGTCACAAGGAAAATGTGTCGGAAAATGGAAAGTGAACTTGGAGATAAGCACTGCTAAAAAAGTCCAAATAGAATCCATAATTGGAAGGCCTATTTGATATACAAAATCATTCAGGTGATTGTAGAAGCTTAGACATATGGAAGCTGCCTGGATAAATGACAAAACCTTGCATTATACCATTACATTTACAGTTATTAGTGGTGCTTGCCTAAGCAAGATTTTGCTCTGTGGTTTGTTGAGGAGAGATGTGCTCTTTAACAATTTTACTGAAAATTTTAAAATCAAATTATTAAGTTGTTTTAGTGAAACTGTGGCATGTTGATATTAGCCAACACTGTAAAAAACGTGAAATAAATACAAATAAACAAAATGACAAAGATTCTGATCCAATATTATTTTTAGATTTGATCCCAATTAACTGTAACATGATTTTATAGTTGTAATACTACCTGTAGTATCTATGTTAGTGAGAGAAACTAAGAAACTATAGTCACTATTGTTATTTATTGATTGTATGTGTACAATGATAAAGGATGTTTTTTTTTTTATTCAATTTAATAATTACTTATCATAATAAAGATGGGAAATCAATTATTCAAATTATTCTGATGAGTTGTGTAACAAACTATTTAAATTGTTTAAAATAGTTGTACCTTTTGTGTGTGTGTGTGTGTGTGTGTGTGTGTGTGTGTTTGTGTGTGTGTGTAGGGAGCTTCCTCTAGTCTGGTGGTGAAGTTTGCAGACACTGATAAGGAACGGACTCTCCGCAGGATGCATCAGATGGCTGGTCAACTTGGGATCTTTAGTCCCATGACTATACAGTTTGGAGCTTATGGAGCATATTCCCATGCTGTGAGTCACACAAACACACACAGTCTACAAGATATGTGATACATGAATGTGGATGTGGTTAGTAGAAATAACAGCTTTACTTGAAGTTCATCCTCCTTGAAAAAGGGACGATTTTAAAACTTTTCATTATTATTCGAATTTTACAACTCAAATAACACAGTTTTGAATAATACTGAAAGTTTTGATGTTTTTTGTGAAGTTCTTTCACAAAATACAAGCTTCACATTTATGTTTTTAAACTCCTCTGGGACACTTGCACCAAAGAGAATAAATACTAACCTAAACAGAAAACAGTGACGAATGTTTCATGCCACTCTCTTTCTTTCCGCAGCAAATAATGCAGCAGCAGGCAGCGCTCATGGCAGCTACGCAGGGCTCGTATCTCAACCCAATGGCTGCTATCGCAGCCGCTCAAATGCAGCAAATGGCAGCTTTCAACGTCAATGGCCTGGTGGCTGCACCTATGACGCCCTCTTCAGGTGCGAGGACCAATCCTTCACACACACAAACATACACGTTTACTTCTGTACAATATCTTGTTAAAATAATCAAAGCACGTTTTCCATGCTGACATTTACTTGATGAACACAAGGAAGGATGATATTTAATTATATGATGAACGACATTGAATCTAATGAAAAATGTATTTTACCTCATTTTTTGTGTGCTTATTAGAGTATTGCACCGTTAGCTTAACAGCATGCTGATGTCAAACTCGATTGGAATCAATTATCAGACGAGTCTCTTGTACGCTTTATCTGAAGAACACTATTTCTGTGGCACATGTAGTTGCTGCCTATGTAGGGTGTCCTAAATCAATCACTTGTGAATGTCTTACGGAGTAGACAATGAGGGAACTCACTAGGTTTTGGAACAGAATAAAAGTATGCTTTATCTGCTGTCAACAATTATAAGGTGTCTGTTTGAGTATTGACACTGCAACATGTCCAGTCTGATGCCTTTGACCAGACTCTCATTGACTGAAGAATACAGAAGACAAGATTTCTGACAGATAATACCAGACCTGAGTATGACCCGTGCTAACACACACATGGTGTTTTTGCACAGCTTTGACAATCCGGCCATGAAAGTAAGCTGACACTTCAGAGGAAGTGTCAGGGGGAATTAATTAAAGTGCTTCACTCTTCGCAAATCTGTCAGTTTTTTGGTTCTTATAATCCGTGATGTCTGCACACACTTGTGTAAATTGTCAGCTTTAATCTGACATGACTGAAACGCCCTTGGGCGAAAGTAGACAAAACTCTATTAGTGATCGGTGTCATGAGGGCCATGAAGAGGTCGAACCTGGCATTCTCCCAAAATGAAAATTCTGTGACTGTTGATATCACAGTTTGCCATGAGTTTGATCCTAGATCTCTTTGAGGTCATATACTGTGTAATATGAACAAGCAACAATTGTAAAACTTCACTATCAATAGCATCCACCTCATTCAACTTTAGGGGTACTTCAACAGCTATTATAGTGTAATTCGAATATAGTACTTTATAAATTATCTTGTTGATGAAGATGGATTGTTTTTTCATAATTATGATTCAGATTATTGTTATAGACAATAACTTTTTGCTATACCTGTAAACTGGAGGAAAAAATTGTTAAAAAGACTAAGGAATCTAACATTAGCTGCTGTCCGAATATAAAAATTATAAATGGTTGAAGAATATAAAAAATGAATAAATACATATATAATTTTATAATTTAGAATCTTGTTTTGTTAGGCACCAGTACACCACCAGGCATCAGTGCCACAGCAGTACCCAACATCACAGCTCCCATCAGTGTGAATGGATTCAGCACTCTCGCGCCACAAACCAACGGACAGCATGGCTCTGAACCCATCTACACTAATGGGATCCATCCGTACCCTGGTAAGACTACTTATTTTACTTTAACCTTACCTTATTTTGGTTACAAGCATATGTTGCGTTATGGATGCTGGTGTCCCAGCAGGCTTCATAGCTATCTTAACGATCAAGACTTCTCTGTTCTACCAGTTTCACCAGAAAGACTATGCTGGTTTGTAGTATACTATAAATAGGCTCAACATGAACCAGCAAAAATCAATAAGACCAGGACCAAACCAGAACTTACTAGACTAAACCAACCTAGATCAGCCTGGAAATTCATGGTGGTCTCAACTTGTCATCAAAGCAGTTTTTGGTAAGACCTGACCCACATAAATAATTATTGAAATCTGTCTGTTTTCTGCAGCACAGAGCCCAACGGTGACAGACCCCCTCCAGCAAGCATATGCTGGTGTGCAGCACTATGCAGGTGCTCCCTTATCCTTTTTGTATCTTTTTGTCTGTCTGTCTGTCTGTCTCTATGACTGAAGTGTGCGGTAAAGCTTTTATGTGAAGTATTATGCATCATATGACCTTACAATGTTGCGTGTTATCTTCAGCGAGTGGCATTCACTTTAATTTCAGACATACTGTAAACCTAAAAAAAAAATGTATACAGTTTTTTGTAAAAATGTCTTAATGAGTAAAGAAAGGCATATAAAAATCATGGTTGATATTGCTTCTGGTTCATTCATAACACTGGAAATGGAAGGTGAAGTCAGGCATATTGGCATACAGTATTACACACAGTGTGTTCTGGTTTTAAATTGAATTGTTACATATTCCAGAAAATGTGCATACTATACAGAGTAAACATATTTATACAAAAAATTGTATGTTAGTATGTAATTTCAAACATCTCTACATCTAATAAAGTGACAAAAAACCCTCAAAAGGTTGATGTCCTTCGTGGGCTGGGAACCAAAGCAAAGATGAGTCCTATCAGCTCAGATGTGATGCACTTTCTTCATTTATTCAGTCAGTGTCTGAAGATTGCGTCAACATTGGAATAATGCTTGAAGTCGATGTGTTAAATTTAGGCATATTAATGTGAATTTCCTTCTTTGCTCTCACCCCCCATTCCCTGCCGCTCTTGGTTACAGCAGCGTATCCTGCCGCGTACGCACCGATTAGCCAAGCGTTTCCCCAGCAACCGGCCATCATCCCCCAGCAACAGCGAGAAGGTGAGTGAGACTCCTCCCCCTCCAGATAAAAGGTGATAATTGCTCTGAGACAGACAGAAAAAGAGAGAGACAGAGACTTCATATAAAATGAAAATACTTTGAGACTGAAGTTATGTTGTTGGTTTGTGTAGCCTGGGAAAGTGGATGTGTCAATGGGCTTTACATGCAATGTAGTCCTGAACAGTATACAACCTAAATCATCATAATACATTTTGAACTTGTTTTGAAGTAGCTGATTTGTTTATAATAGTGCTGAGGAGTTCTCGTTTTCTCAGTGAGACGTACTTGACCCTCAAATCCAATGCTGAGTCACTCTTTCTAGATAAATCCCTTTACAGTATAGAATTAAGACAGAATGTCCCATAACAGAATTTGTTCAAAGCGCTGCAGATAAAACAGCAGCCAAAATCCCCAACCTATTTTCTTTCACTCGGGTTCACGTCAAGTTCTGTATCTGTAGCACAACTGCAAGAGAGAGACTGAACATTCTTTAAAGGTGAAGTATGTAACTTTATGTCAAAATACGCTCTACTATCCCAGTTTATTGTTAATTGACAACTAGAAGTAAGCCATTTTGGGTTTACCTTCCCCAAAAGTATAAACACTGAGCCTCCTTTGAGGACTTTGGGAGAATTTTCAGGGTTCGATGGAGATTGCCACACAAGTTAGCTCATTAATGTTAAGCTTCAGATATATTCGTAAGATACTCAGAATGTCAATCGCTACGCTTACTACTTACCTGAAAAACCATCCTACCTCATATGCTGGATCCAAAAGCCACACCTTAAAAGTTTTACTGGATGACTTTAAATCCCCTATCCACGTTTAATCAAATATTAGTTTAACAAAGATGATAATATCTGATTCTTTGACAAGATCACAGGCTGAAAGCAGGTGGCAATAGAACAATTTAGCCTTTCAGTACATATTTGCATGCATGCCGTGTCAGTCTTCTGGGTCTGTCTGTGTGAAATCTAATCTGTGTGACTTTATCTTCCTCTGTTTGTTTTGGTCTCTTGCAGGACCGGAGGGTTGTAACCTGTTTATTTACCATCTGCCGCAAGAGTTCGGCGACGCAGAGCTCATGCAAATGTTCCTGCCCTTTGGCAACGTCATTTCCGCCAAAGTCTTTGTGGATCGTGCCACCAATCAGAGCAAGTGTTTCGGTGAGTACTCACAATGCTCTGCAGACACTCAAGGGAGCAAACTTGTCATCTTAGCACAATCCACTTGGAAATCTTCTTTACTTAGCACAATTAGTTCATCTCTTGCCTTTGTTTCCAGCGTCTACACTAATCAAATTGCAATTAACACTCCGAAAGTGCCGTCATGCGCGAGCGAGCAGCCATGCACCGGGGAACGGGAATTTATAGTTCCCATCGGGTTCTGCTCATCAGCGATGAGGAGAGCTCATTTATGTCTCTCTGATAGCCATAATTTTCCTCACGTTTCACTCTTTTAGAGAGCTTGTTTTTCTTTTCTCACCTTCTTGACACCGTATTCCAGTCCTTTATCCGCAATCTTTATATCAGTTTTGGGTGGTAACTAATTAAAGGTAGAGACTCTACTAACTACGTTTCAGTAGTGTGACAGTCAGCAGTTTTCAAAACAGTAAAAAGCGTACCATTACAAACAATCTAGAGTTCTGGCAAACTAGCCGCAAACTTGGCACAAATTTGCAGCAAATTTATAACATAACCTGCAGCAAAGCTTTGGCGAGAATGAACAATTTGCCACAAGTTTCCTGCAAAACTCATGTGCATATGAAAATAGTCGGTGGCGAATTTGCAGCAAATTTGAAAAATCATGCAGATACGGGTCAGGAGCTTTATTTTATGTTTACATCAACCATCAGAATGAGGAAAAAAATGTATCTCAGTGATTTCGACCATGGTATGATTGCTGGTGCCAGACTGGCTGGTTTGAGTATTTCTGTAACTGCTGATCTCCTGTGATTTTCATACACAAAAGTCTCTAGAGTTTACTCAGAATGGTGCCAAAAACAAAAAACACTCAGGGAGCGGCAGTTCTGCGGATGGAAACACCTTGTTGATGAGCGAGGTCAACAGAGAATGGCCAGGCTGGTTCAAGTTGACAGAAAGGCTACGATAACTCAAATAATCACTCTGTAAAATTGTAGTGAGCAGAATAGCATCTCAGAAACCACAACAGGTCAAACCTTGAGTCGGATGGTCTACATCACCAATAAATGATGGTGATTTCTAGTTTCATTAGTGTTATTTAGTGCAAATTGATCTGTTCAAATACCAAGTAATGCTGTTATACTAATTGAAATCCTCTTTTTTGAGCCATATGAATATTTTGATTTCAAAATGAATGTATTTGGACTTTAAATTTTGAGTAAATTAGCTTCCCCAACATTCTATAGCTTAATGGCTGATGCTCGTACAAGCCCTGGCAACTAACTAACAGAATCCAACAACCCTTCTGAAAGCTCTTCTAACACATGGCCATATTCTAGAATGCTCCAGAACTCCAGGCTTATAGCTGCATAGAATCTGTGAAGTGCTTCCTGTATTACATTTCTCATAATGTGCTGCCTGCCTTGCTGAGTTTTCTTCATCTTTACATTTAAAGTTTATTTTCATCACTATTTGTTAAGATCTTGGCTGACAAATATGCTCCTCTCCTCCGGTCGGTTGTCGCCTTACACCCACGGACTCCTTCCAAAGTTGCAATAAAATTAGATAAAGATGCTGTTTAGGAATAAATTCTATCATGTCTTATTCATCTGCTTCCTCCGGTGTGGAAAGGAACATACACTACCTCATTACTTTATCATGTCAGCGAAATGTGCTTGAATTAGAATTCTGCATGCATTTATCATTTGCAATTGGCTAAACATGCTCACAAATCCCACAAGTTTGCCATGTGAAGTTGATTCATTAGTTCTGTGAAACAAACTCTATAACCAAGTTATAAACCATCCAGATACATTATGGCTCATTATGTTTTCATGATCTTTTATAAACAGCATTTGTGTCTGCGTTTAAAGACACTTTACAAGTCTGCAATAATTGCAAACAAGGACTTTATTAAGTTTTTAATTTGCTTCTATGAGAAAGTCCTTCCAGGGTCATGATATGTTTTTATACATCTTTCATATATTGTCTCATTATGGACCAATTACTGAAGGTTTAAAGTTACCTACTGTATTGCATTTTTTTAGTTCCCTATCTGTCACTCACTCAAAGTTGTGTCGATGAAGTGACACTAGGGGTCGCACTTGTGAGCCCCAAACACCTCTGATCTTTAAGGAAAGACCAATGGGAATTGGCACCAAGTACCCCCTGAGCAATGGGGGAGGTTACGGTACAGCCGGGTGTACTGGCTCAGAAGCACACAACAGTCTGCCCATCAAGCACCAACAGTCCACATAACACAGTTCAGCTAGTTCAGCTAGTTGTATTGGGAACCCTCGTGTCATTACATCGACACAACGTTGAGTGAGTGGTAGATAGGGAAAATACTGGTTACTTTTGTAACCTCCGTTCCCTGATTGAGGGAATGAGACATTGTGTCCCTCCTGCCACATCACTGAACTTACTCAACACAAAACCTAAATGAGTGGTTGCAAGCCAGCTCCTTTTATACCTGTATGTCCAGGGGAGTGGCATGCAAATTCCACTCGCCAATTCACATTGTCCTAAGTCCAGATGTGTTTGGGGCTCCTAAGTGCGACCTCCATCAGTGAACGGAAGTTACGAAAGTAACCAGGATGATTTTTTATTTATTCTTTTGTTCCCCATAGAACCAAATGGTAAAAAGATGTGAAATGTGGCATACTGATTTGGGAGGGTCCAATTATTTGTGTTGCCAATTTTGAAGTCTCTTTGCCAGTCCCTCTAGCACATACTTGTCAGCTTACACAAAACCGTTTACATGTAACTCATCAACCAATTTCACTGATCACGTGAAAAGATATCATGTAACCAGAGTCAACATAAAAGCCTTATTTTTTATCGATGGCGGATCTATTTACTGTTTCAGGCAGTGTGAGTCAAGAAAAAGACTCAAGAAGCATTTGTCTGCTGGTTTATTGTTAAGATGTTTGGACAAATGCTTAATAGAAATGTATTGAAAAAAGTGCTTGACTTTCAAATTATATATTTAAAGTCTAGCACTTTTTTCAATACATTTCTATTAAGTATTTGTCCAAACATCTTAACAATAAACCAGCAGACAAATGCTTCTTGAAGCGTATCTGCAACAGTTGGAGATGTTTGCAGGGTTTACATTAACAGTGTGTTACTTGTAATCTATGCTGTTAACTTGCTCAATGTTGACATTTAACACTGATTAAAGCTCACTTTTAGAGCGGGATTAAGTGAAGGAAGTCCTGTAAACTGAAGTATTACTTCACAAAAGTATTCAAACTGAAGTATTCAAACACAAAAATATACACACAAAACACTCACAGTGCACTATAGAGAAGCTTAGATATAAGATACCTTTGATTTGTTTAACATATTTTGGTCACCACATAACTGACATACTTTCACTTGCATTATTTCATTGTTTTGATCACATATTATTACTACTTTTATAACTTATTTTTATTACTATAATTCTAAAATGTACAAAAAAGTTAATAATAAAGAATGAGCAGGTATAGCTACACATTTGTCTGCTTTATGCTGTCACTCTTCTTAACTGTATGAGTTGCTTAATTTGCCTATTATGCCCTTAAACCCCATGAAATGCATGCGCTTATGTATTTCTTAATGAACCAGTATTAGAAGGGGGGATGTTTCAATGGACAAACTATTCTCTCAGAATTATTTTAACTTTTAGGGGTATACTGGCCAATAGATTACCTATTTTTTTATTGGGTCTTTAAAAAACTTTCTAGGTAGTCAGTTCAATAGGGTTTGGAATAGAACTTTATTGCCTATCCTACCATTGCTCCATCCACTTTTTCACTCATTTCTTTCTTCCTCCCATTTCTGCCCCAGTCGCTGGTGATGGAGAGAGTGAGAGAGATACGTGTGAGATTTATGACGAATCATGTTGTCTGACAGCTCATCTCTCTCTCTCTCTCTCTCTGTCTGTATTTGTTTAACAGGGTTTGTAAAACCGCTGTCTTATCTCGTCTGTGTCTGACAAAAGCATGGTCTGTCCTCTCAAATTCAATTGGAGCTGCAGTATGTAGATGAAATCAGCTTGCAGGTGGAAAATTTGTGCTTTCAGTCGCTCAGAGTTATATGTGATAAGACCAGAGAAGAAACAAGCTCCAGTTCAACTCACTTCACCCCACGATCAACAGTCCCACACTGATTGTGCTGCAGACATTAATAATGCTTAAAATCATTGTTGAGAAGGGGGTGTGCTATTACTTTACTAAGTGATTAGAATTACATTTTTCAACTGCCAAATGATAAAATTGGCCAAAAAATCCCACAAACAGAAGGAAGAACGTCATGGTTACTGCTGTAACCTCCGTTCCCCGAGGGAGGGAATGAGACGTTGTGTTGAATGAAGTGACACAATGGGTGTTCCTGGGACGCCAAACGTACCTCTGAACCTGAGAAAAGTCCAATGTCAAGTTGGCAGACAGAATTTCCATGCCCCGCCCCGTACATACGTGTATAAAGGGAAATCAAGTGCCAGTCAGGATTTTGCACTGAGGAGACGAAAATAAAGTATGGCCGTTTACAGTGGTAGGTCTAGTGCTGTGGCAGGAGGGAAACAACGTCTCGTTCCCTCCCTCGAGGAATGGAAGTTACAACAGTAACCATGACGTTCCCCTTCTGTCACTCACTCAACGTTGTGTCGAATGAAGTGACACAAGGGGTCCCATATTAAAACGCCATGCACTGACCGTGTTACGTGAACTGTCAAGACAGGTGCAAGCAGCCTACTGCGTGTAGAGGCACCTGTGTCGGCTGCACGTAGCCCTCTCCAATGCCCCTTTCCGCCGTCCACCGAAGCAGACAAAGTGCTCAGAACATCTAAAGCTCTGCGTTTGGTCCAAATAGATACGCAAAGAACGTACCGGCCTCCTCCCGGGGCAGCGCTTGCAGGTGCACGACCTGGTCCCTGAAGGGGGTCGTAGGAACCTTGGGCATGTAGCCCGGTCACAGCCTCAGGATAACGTGAGAATGTGCCGGACCGAACTCCAGGGAGGTGTCGCTGACAGAGAACGCTTGCAGGTCCCCAACCCTCTTGATGGAGACTGACTCAATCAGGAGGGCCGTCTTCAGGGAGAGGG
Organism: Moxostoma hubbsi; assembly: GCA_032164185.1. Lineage (NCBI taxonomy): Eukaryota > Metazoa > Chordata > Actinopteri > Cypriniformes > Catostomidae > Moxostoma > Moxostoma hubbsi. Next base: position 8,128,554 of record JAVLUX010000019.1, read on the forward strand.
CCTTGAGCTCAACTGAATCAGCGGCTCGAAGGGGGGTCTCTGGAGGCCCGAGAGGACCACTGAGAGATCCCAGGATGGAAATAGGCTAGACCGGGGAGGGTTCAGTCTCCGGGCGCCTTTCAGGAACCTGATAATCAAGTCGTGCTTACCTAGGGAGTTGCCATCTACTGCATAGTGGAAGGAGGAAGGTGTCGAGTCAGAATGAAGACGTGGAAGTACGCGTCCTTCAGGTCTACCGGCACGACCAAATCTAGCTGTCGAATGCAGGTACGATTATGTTTCTGCGTGAGCATTTTGAATGGGAGTCTGTGTAAGGCCCAGTTGAGAACCCGGGCCGGAGGCGAGGGAACTGCGTCTGGGGAGCCGGGACTGTTGAGTTTTGGGGCCGAGGTGCCATGAGAATGGTGTGCACCGGCTGGATGACCCAGGGAGTCGAAATCGCTCTTTTATTGAGAATGTGGGTACAGCAGCCCGAAGACGGTGCGGCAAATGAAAGTAATGAAAACAAGGATTCTCCTCCCGGCCCTCCACCGGGGACGGAGTGGTCTTGGTACCAGCTCCGGAGCGAACATCTGACTGCCTGGGTTGCCCGTCTCAAGAGCACTTCAGTTTTCCTGGTCCTGGAAGTGGTCCTGGAGATGGAGGGCGTACTCTGCTTGCGAGGTGCTCGATGCTGGGGCTGAGAGCCGGGCCCAGGTTGAGGCGGAGCTACCTGTTGTTTGGTCGCAGAGGGACACCCTTGGCAAGCATGTGGGGTGCGAGGTTCACTGGTTGGGTGGCGCCGTGGCATGATGTGAGAAATCGCCTCCATCTGCTTCTTCACCGCCGAGAACTGCTGGGCAAAGTCGTCGACAGTGTCGCCGAAGAGGCCAAGCTGGGAGACGGGGGCGTTGAGAAATCGTGACTTGTCAGGTGGCGCTCCTGGACCACGAGGGTGGCCATCGCCCGCCCTAGTGCCTGCACTATGACCTTCGTGGCTCTGAGAGTGAGGTCGGTGGTAGAACGCAGTTCCTGCAGCACGTCGGGGTCGGGACTACCCAGGTGCAGATCTTTAAGTGCCTTGGCTTAATGGACCTGCAGGAGAGCCATGGCATGCAGGGCAGAGGCTGCCTGTCCGGTGGCGCTGTAGGCTTTGGAGGTCAATGATGCTGTCATCCTACAGGCTCTGGAGGGGAGTACCAGGCGGTCCCACCAGGTGGCAGCGTTCTCAGGACACAGGTGGATTGCAACCGCCCTATCCACCTGGGGGACTTCCGTGTACCCGTGGGCCTCCCCGCAATCCAGGGTAGTGAGAGCGGACGAGCGGAGGGGTCAGTTACGGGCACTAAAATGTGCCCACCATGACTGCGTCAGCTCTTCATGCACTTCCGGGAAGAACGGTACCGGGGGTGCATGGCTGTGAGTGGTGCCCGGAGCCGAGGTACCAGTTGTCAAGCCGCGAAGGCTGTTGGGAGGACGGAGGGTTCCAGTCCAAGCCCACAATCACGGAAGCCCGGGCAAGCATGTCGGCCATCTGCGCAGCCGCCTCAGACTGGGCGGGCTGGCCCGAAGGCAGCAGCCCAGTTGAGTCTTCCGCGTCAGACGCCTGGACTCTCTTCGATACAGCGGCGATGTCATCATCCAAGTCCAGGGGCTCAAGGGAAAATGCTGGTTGGCTGTGAGGCGAGCCGCACTCATCCCGAGCTCGGACTGAATTGAGCGAGCGAGCGTGTCGGGGGGGCGGGTGGTTCGTGGGGATTTACCCATCGAAACTGAGCCCGTCGTTATCCCCATATTACCTTCATCGCCAGCCGGGTCGTCCTCAATCCTCAAAATGTGAAGAAGGCGCGATGGGGGGGTGGCTGAAGTGGCATTCACCTTGAGGAAGGAGAGCTGCGTCCGCAGTGCTGCCATGGTCATGTTATCGCTATGAGTACATGAGCCATCCACGAATGCCACCTCAGTGTGATCGCTGCCCAGGCACATGAGGCAGCGTCTGTGGCCGTTGGTCTTGGAGAGAAATCGACCGCATCCAGGAACAACACAGGGGCGGAAAGTCATCTTGAAAAAGACGCGTCCTTAAAAGGATGTTCAATGCCCCTGTGTATTGCTCTTTTGTGAGTGGAAAACTCAAACTCTTTTAGAGAAATCAAACACTTTTAGGAGGAGAACACTCTTTTAACTGTGAAAAGCACTGTCAAAGCACCCAGGGGCATAGACTGCACAGCACCGTAGATCCAACAGCAATTCTTCTTGCTGACAGAAGTGAGTGAAACAGTAGTGAACTTCAGTGTGCTTGTTGCACAACCGTTCAGCTCTAAAGAAAAATTCTGACTGGCACTTGCTGCCCCGCTTCCCTTTATACCTATATGTCTGGGGCGGAGCATGCAAATTCTGTCTGCCAACTTGACATTGGCCTTTTCTCAGGTTCAGAGGTACGTTTGGCGTCCCAGGAAGACCCCTTGTGAAACTTCATTCGACAACGTCAAGTGAGTGACAGAAGGAGAACCCCGAGCAATATCTAGAGACCAGAATATCATAGAGACTTGGGGGTGGGCTTTTTTGACTTGGGCCAGTAAGCAACCACCCAGAACACCCTAGCAACTGCATAGCTACACCCTGGCAACATCTAAGCATTGTTGCAGCAAGCTTAACACAATCTAGCACAACTCACATTTCCTGTCATAAATGTAAAAGTGTTATTATTATTATGCAGCAAGAAAATTACACAGTTAATTTAATTGTCTCTCTCTGTCTCTCTCTCTCTCTCTCTTTGTCTCTCTCTCTCTCTGTCTCTCTCTGTCTCTGTCTCTCTCTGTCTCTCTCTCTCTCTGTCTCTCTCTCAGGTTTTGTAAGCTTCGATAACCCATCAAGTGCTCAAGCAGCAATTCAGTCCATGAACGGTTTTCAGATCGGCATGAAGAGACTCAAAGTTCAGCTCAAGCGGCCAAAGGATGCCAACCGCCCATACTGACCCTGAACTGATCAATATCACGTCCACTCACAGGTCAGAGACACTTTCATTGCTGGTGTCTATACATGATGTATCTATCATACAGTTCAATCGTGTGATCTGTCTCGTATTCCTGTTTGAGAAACAGGTTTAGCTGCTGTGTTTTTAAATGAAGTGTGCTGCATAAACCTTGAGGCAGATCTCTGTAAAATTGCTTTCTGTCAGTTGACAGGCATCAGGAGTTAATTGTGTCTTTTAAAAAGCTATAAAAAGTAAAGATTTCATTAGTTTTAATTAATTGTTGATGAATTACTGAGAGGTGAATTAAGTAACAAAGGAGCTGAGCTATGAGGAACAGAACAGTACTTGAACTGCAGACTTACAGAGAGATAGATTCAAGAGAGAGAGTTTACCTAAAAATGCTGTCATCATTTACTCACACTCATGTTTTTCCAAAACTGTAAGGCTTTTTTTCTTTTTAGTTCTCTGGAACACAAAAGTTGACTTTTAACAGAATGTTCACATTGCTTTTTTCCAGTGACCAGGCACTGTCAAACCCCAAAAAAGACCAAAATAGTTCCACAAAAGTATCTCATCCTTGTGTGTCCTCATGTCCACATTCATGGATGTTGTATTTTGGCTTCACATTATGCAACGCATATTTTTAATTTAAATCTCAGTTCAAGACATTCTTGACTGTCAGTAAAGGGTTAAAATTTGGACGTCATGTGGCGAAACAACATGGCACTGATTACAGCAGAGTTTGTCTTTGGGAGATATGTCAACAAAACTTCATCTGGTAAGAAACCTAATTATGTTTTTACATTGAAACTTTCATCCGATATACAATTTTTTATTTTATTTGAGTGATTATTGTAAAACGCCAAGCTGCTAAACACAACGGACATTATATTGGATGAAAGTACTAGGTTTTGTTATTAAAAATCTTATGCTTAATGTGCATTTTCACATTGAGAAAAAAAAGATATGGAGTTTATATGAAAATGAGTTAGGATGAAAATGAAGTGCATTTCGAACTGTTCTGAGACCAATGCAGACAGAGAGTACACTGGAGGTTATCGTTCTCTTAATAGGGATCAAAGGATCATCCTATAGCTTTCCTAAGAAGCCATGTGAATTCAATTCAAACTTCCTATCAAAAATTCAGTTTCAGGCTGCAGATGAAATTTCAATTAGTCAACATGATTGGCAGACATGGGACAATGCTATTAAGTACTTTAATTCAGAATTTATAATGTATAATTGTATTTTAACATGGTTAGCATTAATTGGATGATGCAGACCATTACTTGTATCTGGATTAATTATGCTAATTTCTGATTGGTAAAATGCTTCAGTACTGGCTATCGTTTGTTTGTTTGACAGTTCAAAGTGAGAACATTGAGATTTTGATGCCAAAGTTGCTATTGTAACATAAGTCAAATCCTTTTTATTTGTATAGTTTTTTTATTTGTGCTTTTCCCAATACACATTGTTCCAAAGCAGCTTTACAGAAAATCTGCTAAAACGTCTGTAATGTCTCAAAAACATGAATAACCAACACTCCCGGAAACATAATAAACAATTTGATAAAAATAAATAATAAATAAATAAAAAACCTTGGTATAATTTTACATTTCACAACATAGGCCCGCCTCATACTGTATGTGTGGACATCAATTTTTAGGCTAGACCGTGTTTATTAGATGTTACAAATTTACAAATCAAAAAAGAAAATGGAAAATGCACACAGTAGTCATGGTCGTGTCTTAAGAGGTTATAAGAAGAACATATGACTTGTGTGCTATATTTCAAGTGTTCTCAAGTGTTGCAGTCATACTTTAGCTTTTATTGAGTAACAGGCCAAAATGTATTCAGTTAAAGTTATTCAGTGAAAATCTTCGGTATTTACATCACTATTCTTAAAAATGTCCACTTTTGTGTTCCAATGAAGAAAATAAGTCATACAGGTTTGTAACAACATGATGGTGAATAAATTAAAACAGAATTTTAAATCTTAGGTGAATTATACCTTTGAAGATTAAACACTAACAGGCGGGCATCATAATCTCAATCACACAAGAATGTGTTCACCTCAAGTTGTGTGTGTGTGTGTGTGTGTTTGATATTTTTCCAATTTCAAAGTCTTGTCCTCAATCCTTGTTGTGTGTACATGTTTTTGACTTAAACTCATTAAGGCTTAAAGTACTTACAGTGTATCAATGCACTTGTCTTTATGTTTTATCATTCAAATCTTTGTAATTTTTTACCGACTAAACAAAAATTCATAAATAATACTCATCACAAGGCACTAATACCAAGTTGAAAAGAACAATGCCAGCGATTCTTGTGTTTTTCTCCATTCAACTAACCCGGCAGTGCAAATGCCAGCTCAGGATGGCTGCGCTCTGTTGTAGCCACATGTCTGCACTCAGGGGAAACACTTTCCATTACTGTAAGTTCAACGCAACAACCCCCCCCCCCCCCCCCCCCCCCCCCCCCCAACAGTGACAGTGGCATGATGTGCCAATAACTCATTTCTATCTCTATATATTTCTATGGTTTCCAGTGGTGGAGTGCAAATGGTCTCTTTTGATATCTGGTAGCCTTTATCCGTAATTCAAGTGCTGACTGGTGAATTTCTGATGGGTTGTGAGTTTTGACCCTTGGCTGTTGTACCGTGAATTGTGGTGCGTGTGCAGTTGAGTGTGGTGGATATTTTGCTCTCTGTGTCTTTTTTTCTTTACACAAGCTCTGTTTGTTCTGGTGTGCACTTTTGTGTTTTGGAAATAAGGCTTGTTCACTTTGACATTTAAAAGCTCAGTGTGCAAACAATTTTTTTTACGTAAAATATTGTTTTAATCAGTGGTTCTCAATTTTTTTTGGCTCGGATATAGGGTTACAGCTGACAGCTAAAGTTCGTAATTATTTTTTAAAAGTCTCTGAAGTCATTGTTAAAATACTGTCCAATGGATATTGCTATGCCGTCTGTCTCTGGAGTAATGGTTGGCACTTTGATATACTGGCACTCTTTTCAGGTGCATTACATTTTATTTTAGTTCTACCAGAAAGAATAATACTGAACAATTAACCATTTATTTACAGCTCGGCAAACAATATAAAGATAAAAGTTCTTTGGCGTAGGCCCCATCCGTAGCTTGCAATCCGGGGGTCCGGACTCTGCATTTCCTGCCTGGCGATGAAGGCAGGGGCGCAGCCGACCCCCAGTGAGGTATGGGAAGGGACCATCCTGGTGGTGGTGTGTAGGAAGGAAGGGATCATCTTGGTGGTGGGGAGGGTGGAGGAGAACGAAAGCGTCAGCATCTGTGAACTCAGACATGTGTAAGTACCCATCTTTTATACTGCAAGTGTTAGAACGCGATTGGATAGATGAGAAGGTAATGAGTGACGTAACAATTGAGTCTTCCTGGCAGAACTTATGCTAAAGCTTCCATTTCTACCAGAAAGACTCGGGAGAATAATACTGAACAATTAACCATTTATTTACAGCTCGGCAAACAATATAAAGATAAAAGTTCTTTGGCGTAGGCCCCATCCATAGCTCCCAATCCGGGGGTCCGGACTCTGCATTTCCTGCCTGGCGATGAAGGCAGGGGCGCAGCCGACCCCCAAAGAAGGTGGAAGAGAAATTCCACCGGGACAGGACCTACCCCCAAAGAACGGCAAAGAGGAGTATACCCACCGGTCGTGAATCCTGGAGAGCCTAAACATGGAGAGAGATGAGGGTTAATAATGAGCATGACAAAAAACACCTTTAAGGCCAATAGCTAATTAGTTAGAGGTGACTACATTATAAGAAGACAATACAATCATGCAATTAAAATTCTGCTGCTGTGTAAACGTAAGCATTAATAGAGCTGACGCTTTCGTACAAGCGACTTTTGAGAAGTTTGGGACACACTACGACTGGTCACCAGTTTATCCCTGAGAATGAGTCGAAGGGAAATGAGCATGAAGGAATAAAGATATAACTGTGAAATAGGCTAATATAGTGTCAGGAGAGTCAGTGGAAACGAGCCGTTGAAGATCACATGAAGACAAGGCCACACAGAGACGAGGCCGCGAAGGACCACACAGAACCGGGCCGCCTGGCCACCAGGACGAGGCCACCTTGGGCCACACAGAACAAGGCCACCTTGGGCCACATAGAACCGGCCCTAATGACCACGAAGCGGAGCCACACTGGCCACATGGCCTTGCTAGACCACAGAGACAAGGCCGCACGGCCACACGGCCTTAGTAGACCACAGAGACGAGGCTGGCAATCAGCCACGACGGCATCTAGTGCCGCACATAAAACAAGGTAGACTGGACACGGCCGCAAGGCCACACAGAACCAACCACGAGGACCACATGGCCATCTTTTAGCGAGGCTACAGTGCCTCGAGGCTGCTTGGCCACACAGACAACAGCCGCTTGACAACATAGAACCGATGCCACTAGGGCCACGAGACCACTGGCCATTTTTTACATATAGGACAAGGCATCGATATGCCACGAGGCCACTGTAGACCACACAGAACAAGCGATGTAGACAACGGCCGCTAGGCCACATAGAACCGGGCCGCCTGGCCGCCAGGACGAGGCCGCCTTGGGCCACACAAAACAAGGCCACCTTGGGCCACATAGAACCGGCCCTAATGACCACAAAGCGGAGCCACACTGGCCACATGGCCTTGCTAGACCACAGAGATGAGGCTGGCAATCAGCCACGATGGCATCTAGTGCCGCACATAAAAACAAGGTAGACTGGACAAGGCTGCGAGGCCACACAGAACCAACCACGAGGACCGCATGGCTATCTTTTAGTGAGGCTACAGTGCCTCGAGGCCGCTTGGCCACACAGACAACGGCCGTTTGGCCACATAGAACCAATGCCACTAGGGCCACGAGACCACTGGCCATTTTTTACATATAGGACAAGGCATCGATATGCCACGAGGCCACTATAGACCACACAGAACAAGCGACGAAGACAACGGCCACTGGGCCACATAGAACCGGGCCGCCTGGCCGCCAGGACGAGGCCACCTTGGGCCACATAGAGCCGGCCCTAATGACCACAAAGCGGAGCCGCACTGGCCACATGGCCTTGCTAGACCACAGAGACAAGGCCGCACGGCCACACGGCCTTAGTAGACCACAGAGACGAGACTGGCAATCAGCCACGACGGCACCTAGTGCCGCACATAAAACAAGGTAGACTGGACAAGGCCGCGAGGCCACACAAAACCAACCACGAGGGCCACATGGCCATCTTTTAGCGAGGCTACAGTGCCTCGAGGCCGCTTGGCCACACAGACAACGGCCGCTTGGCCACATAGAACGGATGCCACTAGGGCCACAAGACCACTGGCCATTTTTTACATATAGGACAAGGCAACATTTTGCCACAAGGCCACTATAGACCACACGGAACAAGCAACGTAGACAACGGCCGCTAGGCCACATAGAACCAATGCCGCTAAGGGCCACGAGACCACTGGCCATTTTTTACATATAGGACAAGGCAACATTGTGCCACAAGGCCTTTAGACCCACACAGAGACAAGGCCCGCTGGGCCACAAGGCTGCTAAAGCCACACAGAGACAGAATCACTCATGGACACGGCCTTAGGCCACAAATAACCAATGCCATAACTGGCCACAAGACCACGGGACAAGGCCACATTAGGCTACACGGTCACAGTAGACCACACTGAACATAGAATGGGGCCGCAATGTTGTGAGCCCACACTGAGACGAGGTATGACAGAGACAACGGCCACGAGGCCACACGGAACCAAGGCCGTAAGGGCCACAAGACCACGTAGGCCACACGCAGGACAAGGCAACATTATGCCACAAGGCCTTGAGACCCACGTAGAGACAAGGCTCTCTGGGCCACAAGGCTGCTAATGCCACACGGATACGAGGCTAATGCCACACAGATACGAGGCCAACGAGACACGGCCACACAGAACCAATCCCATAACTGGCCACAAGACCACGGGCCAAGGCCACATTAGGCTACACGGTCACAGTAGACCACACTGAACATATATATATGCTTAGATTATCTTTTTTTTTTTTTTAAATATATATTAGTTCTAGTGAGCTAGAACTATGACAGATAATGAAAGAGCATGACACCACCACCAGTAGTTGCATAGGTATATACCTGGACCATTATAGGAGCTTGCTGAGCTTCGAGGATAGTTTTTGAGACTGGACTTATAAGAGACTGGAATGCGGAGGAACGCCATCTACCCGAGGAATGGTAGCTGACGTAGAAATAAGAAGATTTATGACGAATTAAGAAATTTAGCCATAGATGAGAAGGGACAAAATTGTTATAAATTGAAATCGAACGAAAGCGTCAGCATCTGTGAACTCAGACATGTGTAAGTACCCATCTTTTATACTGCAAGTGTTAGAACGCGATTGGATAGATGAGAAGGTAATGATTGACGTAACAATTGAGTCTTCCTGGCAGAACTTATGCTAAAGCTTCCATATTCATGTCACTTTTGAATTAAGTCAAACCACTTAGTAATAAAAATGTTCAAAAAAAAAAAATGGAATGCATTGGTGTTGGTTTAGAATATGTGTTAGCTCAGCGAGTATTGACGCTGACTACCACCCCTGGAGTTGCGAGTTTGAATTCAGGGTGTGCTGAGTGACCCCAGCCAGGTCTCCTAAGCAACCAAATTAACCCAGTTGCTGGGGAGGGTTGTGTCACATGGGGTAACATAGTGGTCACTATAATGTGTGGTTCTCGCTCTCAGTGGGGCACATGGTGAGTTGTGCATTGATGCCACGGAGAATAGCATGAAGCCTCCACACACTACGTCTCTGCGGTAACACGCTCAACAAGCCACGTGAAAATGTGCGGATTGACAGTCGAGGAGGCAACTGAGATCCCAGAATGAGGCGAGTCACTACACCACCACGGGGACTTAGAGCACATTGGGAATTGGGCATTCCAAATTGGGGAGAAAAGGGAGAAAATAAGAAAAAGAAAAAAGAATATGTGCCATGGTTTGTGGTGGATGCTTTTGTTTTTGGGAGCTTTTAGTTAAAGATGTATTGTTCAGATCAGCCACAGCTTAACAGCTCATAACTGCTTGTTTATTATAGCATTATTATAATAATATTAGTATTCATTTTAAAAATCAAATGAGACATACATGAGAGATAAGAAATAACAATAGTGACAGAAAAGAGAGCATATGTCTTTTCATCATATTTGTTTGGTGTTCATTGTAGCTATCGTTTTATCATGATTGTTGGCGACAAACAAACCGTCTGAAATAAAGCACATGTTAAAAACAGCCTTTTTAATTGAAATTGAAGTCTTTAATAAATCTGCCCATATTCCTGTGTACTTCTCTAAACATAGCCCGAGAATCAATCTTCAGCTTCTATAAAAAAGTGTACTAGTCAGTTTTTGTATTTGTCTTGTTATTAATGCATACAAAACATTTTGCCAAAGCAAAGAATCACTGGAGCTTTGGCATCATACTGTGTATATTTGTGTCATTTGGCAAACCTTCAATGCTGTTCAAAGTGCATAGTTTGTCAGCAAACTGAGTATACAACATCTGTTGGTAATTACATGACAGTCATTGTGTTGTATTGTGTCTGTATACTCTTTCACACTGGTAGTATCACATGATGACTGCAGTATTTTAAATGAGCTAACTAATAAGTCAAACATTTTAGTCAGTTACTGTCCTAGACAACATACATTTGTGATACGAACTTCATGGCCAGTTTGGTTTCATCAATAACAGTTCTGTTATTGTACAGATTTTCTATAAATGTTTTTGCTCTTCGAGCAGATTTGCCCAACAGAGAATACGTCAAGATGCAATTTATGGACAAATAGATGTGAAAATCTCATGAAACATGTCAAGAACATGTCAAGGGCATATTTCATCTCAGAACCAAAAGTAAAGAAAAGTGTACTTTTTCGACCATTCATAGTTTTTGCATTGTGAAATAATTTTTCACAGGAATTGAGTATTTATACATCATGGTAGTTTTTGTTGTACTGACTGTAATTTATTCTAATATTAGTTATTTTAATACTGTTATTTTTTACTGTTATGCAATAAAACTATTATTTTACAGAAATATAGAATCAAATGAAAATCAACATTGTCAGTAATGAGAATAATAAATTAAATGAATTAAACAGCTGAAAGTGTTACGGTAATGATAAAATTGGGAGGAAAATGTGCTGCATTGTCATGAAGAATGCAAAAAATCTTATTGGTCCTCAAAATAGGAATTTTTCCTCATGCAAAACATAATAATTTCTTATTGTTTTTCTTTGGATTTTTGGGTGACCTAGATCCTAGACATGTAGTCCTGAGAATCATGTCAACAGACTTGTGATTTGAGGTTTTCAGGACAGCAACACAATAAATGTATGTTCCATAACAGGAAATCCAGGAGAGTGATTCTGTATCTTTCTCTCACACTGTGCTTCATTAAATGTTGCCTTTTGGTGTTTAAAGCTTCTAGAATCTTCCGTTCTTCATGACTGTCTTCAATTTAAAAAATGTTCTCTCTTCTTCTCTCCTTCATTTCTCTCTTCTGCTCTTCTTCATTTCTCTCTTCTTTTGTTTGTCCCATCTGTTTCTCTTTCTCTCTGTCAGGATGAAGGACGTACAACACCTTATTTCCACAAGTGCAGTATCAAAGACTTTTGCTCTGCTACATATCACAGACGGCGAGCGGCAGTCCCTTAATTTTGTGAGAAAATCACAAAAGAGTGGGAGCAACAAATGATTTTTTTTCTGCTAAATTTTTGCTTTGGCAACTTTTTTGCTGCTGTTTTTTTAGACAAGATTGAAAAAAAAAAAAAAAACCTTTATGAACACATTATGCTCAAAGCATGCATAAACAGATATATACTATACAAATACACACACACTCAAATATCAAAATATTCTAGCCTTTACATGCACTATACACATCAAAATGCATACCAGATACAAAAGTGAATCCTCATGTAAATGTATTGATATTTCTCTATACACACAAGCACACACACCAGCCTGCTGCCATTTTGGTTTTTGTGCCTAAACTGGTAACGAGTGATCTGCGATCTGGAAGAGAATCCAGGAATATCTACATGCATCATTCCTTAGGAAATAGGGACCAAAGGACTACACGCTTTTTAAAAGATTATAAATATATAAATATATATTTAAAAAAAAAAAAACTCTTACCTTGTAGCTGCAAGTATAATGATTAATAATGTTAACTGTAGAAAACAGTAAGTCTTTAGGTCTGCATCCAGCAGCCTGTTTAAAGATAAAGACATTTTTGGACTTACATTAGAGATGGAATCTGTTATACAGTATGCTCTGGTAGCTGTCTTCTGCACCGAGAAGTAGATTAGAAATGTAGAAATGTAGGAGTTGCTCATTTTTCATGTTTTTCTATTTATTTTTATTAGAAAAGATAATACTTGAACTTGTAAAAAATTAAGGAAATGTACAACAAAGAGGAAAAGCTGTCCTTATGGTCAATGGGCCTCTTTCCTGAACATGTTTGGACGCTGGATAATATGGTTCATCACATTCTACTCTTTCTCCATTCAACTATTTGACAGCTGTGGAACGGTTTTGAGGAAGAATTGCAAAAAGAGAACCAGAGCTAACATGAAGGTTCTCAAAGTCTGTATCTGACAAGCGACAATCCACAAAGAGCCGGTTATTGGACGTAGCAAGCGTCTCCTGGAAGCTTTTTTTACTCTGATAGAAAATGCTAATTTCTGATGTTCAGCAGATTTGATGAGACTCAGCCAAGTATGAGATGGAGGGAAGATAGCTATTGAAACTGCCAAATGAACAGAACTGATGTACCACAAAAGGAAAGGATGACATTTTTGATAACCCATACCCCAGCATTGAATAAGAAGTGGGTCCATTAGAAGTTCTATTGAGAGCACCATGGATATTTATCGGTTTGCAAACTTCACAAAGCACTAAAAGCACTTGCAGTTGGTCTCACGGCAAATCTATCCAGAACTGTTAATGGAGAAGGCAAAAGAAATTGCACTCCCTGCATTACTTTATGAACCCTTTTTACTTTGCTGTAATACAGTGTAAATGCCACAATTTTATCATGGGCTCTGAAACCTACCTGATATCATCAGTGATGGATTAAAACCATCTGAACTGACCACAACATGAGTTATGGTCAGTCACATTTATGTAAATTGCAATAGCAGAATTTAGAAATGTCCATCTGTAAATGGTCTGCACTTATATATCGCCGTTTTAAACTTAGGTATTCAAAGCGCTTTACACTGCGTCTCATTCACCCATTCACACACACATTCACAGCAGAGCGCTAGCCTGCTATTGGGAGCAACTTGGGGTTCAGTGTCTTGCCCAAGGACACTTCGGCATGTGGAGTCATGTGGGCCAGGATTCGAACCACCAACCCTGTGATTGGTGGACCACCCACTCTACCACATTGAGCTACAGCCACCTCACCTGTAATCATTATTTGGAATTGAAGAGATAGTCCACCGATTTTATTACAATTTCTGAAGCTCCAGATAATACAGCATTTTAAATCTTGAAATGGCATGGAATTCACATTTTATTCCTTGCTGAAATAAAGCTTAAACCAGCCTACAATCTTTAGCCTGTCTTAGCAGGCTTCCAAGCTTCTTTGCACTGGTCAGATTTTATGGTTTAAGAGGGGTTTTGGGCATTTGTCAGCTGGTCAGGATGGGAGAACTAGCACTTTTGACATTCTAAGCAACTTTCCATTGCAGCAAGAGCTAACGTTATATTTATTTAAATATAAATAACATCTATTCTGGGTGACTTTAGGCCTCTGTCCACACTAATACATTTTAGTTTGATTTTGCTACATTTACCCACACTAGACCTGTTTCGTAACAGAGAATTAGGAAAATGATGTCGTTAACAGAAGGAAACAGAAAACAGAGGTTTCAAACGAAGAAAAAAAAAGTATTTGTGTGGTCATGGCCTTAATCTTCAAAGTTTGTACAGAAATTGTCAATAAATCAGAAAGAAATACAGGACTGCCTTACAATGAAGCTCAATCCTTTTGTTGTCAACAGTCAATCATTTCCAGACTTTCAGACATATGACATCAGTTTTCTCAGGCTTACTCATATTTTTGCACTTCACCTGGTGGACAGTTCTTATTTGGCTTGTTTACAAGTGAATTGGTCCTAAAAATAACAAAAGTTTTGGTCACTAAAGATCCTTTAACCTAGCCTTTCTAGTTTGATTGGAGGCCTATTACTCTTCTGAGAGTGGATATTAAGATATCCACATTATCTTCATACTTCCATCTTAAAATGTATTGTTCTGCTAACATAGTGAAAAGTAATCATCTCTCATGTCATGGGCAGGCTTTTATCTAGAAATTAGGTGGGTGGAACTCGGAGTGGACAGAAAAATATGGGTGTCAATGACCAAATGTGACCTCTTAACCTTCATGCCAGCATATGAGACCTTGCATTTATCCTTTGAAAATGAAAGTCCAAAGGACCAAAACCATGCAATTTTGCCTTGCTGCCTGCCCATGCGAGGTGATATTTGTCTATGCTGCATGCTATGTATGGATGAACATGCTTGAACAGATATTGATGTGGTAATGGCCTGCCCATGTTTGGAATCAGAACATTCTTTCAGTGCAGTTCAGCCTATAGCTACACATTTCAGTGTTTGTGCACAGCTATACTGGAAAAACTATTCTAAGAACAATTGCAGTCTCTCTACAACATTGTTTTTGGTTATTTTTTCTTATTTTGGTTCTGTGTTTTTCCTATTCTTTCACCAACATTTTTAACAAAATTTCACCATTGTCACCAAATTCTGTTGTTAATTTTTATATAGTATTCTTTCTTAACTCTGTCAAGCCATGAAGATACCAGCTTGCTGGAAATCATTACAATTTGCACTAGTTAGAGCTTAAATAACATTTAGTTTTATATGTGGGTCTCTCATAAATGTACCTAAATAATCATTTTATATGAACAAATACGCAACAGATTCCTGTCCCAGAAAATCCTCCTGCATTTTTCATTACCTGTACTTGATGAAGTGCAATCTTTAGATGTGTTGTCTTGTCTGTAAGATAAGGAGCTTACTAAGTTTGAAAGATTTTTGTTTTGTTTTTTTGCAGTTGTCTAATATCCTTAGTGTCTATACATATATCCATCATTTTTATTTCAATAAAAACATCTTCTTGTGTTTGGTGACCCTCTGCTTAGAAAAATGTGAATATCAGCAAAGCACACAGATTATTCTTAAGCACTGAAATAGTTTTGCTAAAGCACAGTATTTAAATCAGACCAATGCTCACAATAGCTGTGCAGTTGACAAGTACATTTCCTCCACAATCTCAATTGTAGTATCAAATTTAGTCTTGTGTCGTAGACAGCTAATATCTCAGAGTATCTCCGGATGCTGTTTTTCAGTGTGATCTGGTTCAGTTAAAATGAGGCCAAAATCCCCTGCCAAGTGTCTGGGGGTTATATCAATGTAGCGTGCTATTACACAGCAGAGGAACATGCTAAATGTATCAGTTTTAAATCAATCGTTGTCTTAACAAGTTATTCCTCTTGCTTCAGTTCCAAAGTGGATAAGTAAAAGGCAGGATACACCTAAGGGCACCTACACAGAAGTTGTCACTAGTTTATGGTGCGGAACCATTGATTTCCCTAGGACATTGAGAAAAACACAAGGGTTTGCAAAGTGCTGTTATGTGACCAAATGTTTTAACTTTTGATATAGGCATCAAAGGAGGGTCTAATTGTGCTTTCAGAAATCCAATCCTCTGTTTTCCTGCCTAATTTCAAAGTGATCCACATCTTTCTACAACCTTTAAACGCACCTAATGTATTCCGATAGGTCAAATGCAGCATCAGAGCTTTCTCTAGAGGGCAAGCTTCCATCGAATAGGATATAGCTTGCAAAGAGAAGAGAGAGCTTCTGTGATTGGTATTTTTCATCTTTCAGTCTCAGTGCCAGCATTGTTAAAATTGAGGAACATAAAATCTATGAGGTCCAGTTCATTTGTATCGAGTTTGTGTACTCATCAGAGAAACGAGCCTTTGTTGAATTGTATTTCTGTCAAGTGCACTGTTCTTTGTCTATTAGCCAGATCTGTGCATATGCATTTGGATCTTCTCTATTCTGCAGAAGCAACAGTGTTGCACTGGAGAGTCATGTGATATTTGTTGAGTGGCCGTTTAGGATTTATTAGGGGGTTGCGGGAGTGCAGAACGTTCCAGAGAAAAGAGCCCATCTTCTGCGGAGGCCCTCAGAGCTTGATCCTCCCCCAAAAATAGCAATGATTGTCAAGGAAAGAAAGTTCAGTGTAATTGACTAAAAGTCCAGATTTAATTAAAAGAATCTTTTAGACAGGGAAAACATTTATGCTCCTCATTTAATAATTTTTCATTATAATTTTTTGTTTTGTAAAAAGGGATGGTTGATATGTCACTGAATAGCAAGTGGAAATGAGATTGCAAAGAGCGTTAGAAATGCATGCTAAACTTGAAAGGCCACACATCTTTTTTTTAAACTCTCAGGGCATCAGAGTCAATGATGTCATGGTTTGTGGAACTTCTTGGGCACTTGATACGTCATCCGTGCTTTTACGATGCAGGACGTCAAACAAACAACAGCAAATGCTGATTGGAGTTTAAAGTAGTGCAATGTGGAATAGTCTGAGACTCAACTTCAACATACAGTGGCTTTATTTTGCAGTATTAAATGCATCACAGAGCATGCTTTGATCTTTTGTAGAATTTTGGGTGAAGAAAAAAGCAAGCAATTCCAGAATATGTGCAATTGTGTCTGACAACAAAGCTATGATTCAAAGCAAAGCAAAAAAGGCAATTGTTTTGTATTATTTCATGTTTTTAAAACAAGGTAGCGAGCAAACGCTAGAGACTTCCCTCCATTAGCTTAGCTTGTCAAATGTGTTGTTAATATAATCTGAATAGATAGTAGCACAGGATGGGAGGGTGGGGTGTTTAGGGCAATGGGAGGATGGGCTATTAGGGTACATTTTGACTTTGTTTCTTGGTCATTATGAATATTTGTTATGTATTATACGATCTAGATGAGTTCGTTTTTAAGCTTTTCTGCCCAGCCAGGAGTTACGTTGAAGTTAACATTTGCATATTCTGAATGAAAAGCAGCCCTGTAGCAGTGAGTTTGGTCCACAAGAAAGCCAAGGGTACAGGGAGCGTTGAGTGTGCAGTATAAAGTGTAATTCCAAACTGCTTTAAAGGAGTAGTAGTTCACTTAAACATGAGCCTTTTGACATCATTTACTCAGCCTTATCTAAAGTAGATTTACTTTAAAAAAAAATCTGACAAGCTCTACAAAAGGACAAAAAAGAACCATAAAACATCTCCTTTTGTGAGAAAATCACATGGGGTCAGAATGACGTGAGGATGAATAAATAATGGCAGAATTTTCATTTAAGGATGAACATTCCCTTTAGGACACAGACAGATCTGTTCCAACATTTAATAGCATCACCTTGCAGTCTGTGTCATTCCTCTGTATACCCATGACTAGGGATGGGCACGAGTACTCGGGTACTTGGATGTGGCAGCAATTATCGATCATAAAAATGATGATCGATGGTGATCATGCATGATGTGACTTTTCTCTAAATTCGAAATTCAGTGACAATTACCTGAAAACTAAACACAAACCTGTCAAAGAGGGAGCTTATTTTTAATTTTGAGATTGATTACATTGTGGATTTGAAGGGTAAATTAATTGCTAGAGACGTATCATAGCAACCAAACTGATATATGATGCTGCAATGCTATCATTACGATAATCAAAAGAGAGAGTAACTTACTGTGTTTTGAACTCCTTTCTCAGCAAAACGTTTGCTAAACATGTTTTATTATAATTTAATATAAGATCTTTGGCTCGTTAATGGATATTATTTAATAAAAGTGAATGCTTGTCACTGACTGTAAACCTCTCTGCCCTGGGTGCCAAATGTTTGCGTGACATATCACATCTGCATCGCGAAGAAATGGGAGTTGAAGATTTCCGCGTGAGTTTCCAAGTTAGAAGTCGGACATAAAGTGTCATTCTTTTGCAATTTCCCCAGTTGAAAGGAGGAAATTCAGAGTTGAATGGAACACAGCAACAACAATACGGAGCATCGTGTCTTTCCCCACAGGAGCGAACACTTGGGTAGACACACACACACACACACACACACACACACACACACACACACACACACACCAGGCATGTGGCAGTGGACTCAATATGCTGAAGCAGTGTATATACAGCAGGCGAGTGTTTCAAACAGCTTGACAGAGCACAGCTAAATGGAACAGAATGAAACAGAATGCAGCGTCTTCAAAACTGAACTTCAACTTAACATGCCCATCCCTACCCATGACCCTCTTGTACATACCATATAGGTTATTTTTCAGTTCAGTATTTTTCATTTTCAATGAAACAAGGGGGTAAAAAGATGATTAATAATTAATATATTTCATTGAGTCTAAGAGAGGAAAAGTACACAATTAATTATGAGTAGTGCAGAAAAATTATTTTTATTTTTTGTGTCTTTGAGATACTAATGTTAGAATTAATTGTGTATTCATAATGGGAAATAGTTGTGCTTATTTTTTTTATTCTATTTGATATATTTTCATGTACCTAAGTCAAAGCTGTGTTCTGAATCATCAATTTCCTTGGTTTTTTAACCCTGGTGCGATGACTTCAGTTCTTCCGAGGTGTCCTAACTAGGCATGATGCAAGACATTTCCAACGTGGCACAATCGCAGTCAATCAGACGGTATTTTCCATTTTAATGTACATGATTTTGGACCAATGAGATTTCACAGTTGGTGGGGCTACCTGGCATGTCGCAACAAAAATAGAAACCAAGCAATCGACAAAATGTCCAATTGTGCTCACAGTTGATTAGGAAAAAAACACCTTTTATTTGCTTGGAAGTTTATTGCATCATGCCTGGTTGGAACGTGGTATAACGTCGAACAGACGTTAAGTGAAGCAAACTCATGCACTGCAAATGAGTTTGTATGAGATGATGTTTGGGGCCACATGGATAACAGTACATCAATATATCAACTGCAAATGATTGCTGTTTGGAGAAAACAAAAATGCATACCAGGTATTTGCCTTGAAACTGTCTTTACACTAGTATGTTCATGTCTTGATGTCTTAATTTTGTTTAATCACATTTTTCAAGATGAAGGGATGACGATGTAAAAACATGCACATGCACATTCACATTCATTTTTTTCTCAGATGAAATGAACTGATAAAATTGAGTGGCTCTTATCTCTTGTTGTTAAATGTGCTGGTCTGTTTTTATTTAATAATTGTTGGTGTCAGAGCCCTGAGAGATAGATTTGTGCCAACAACACTAAACATCACTGAACTTCGAGACGTGAATGCCTTTAGCGATGCTGCCTAGCCTGCTCTAAATCACTAACCTACAGTTATATGCAATGACTTTTACAGTTTGGCTTTGCAGTGAAAAAAGCTTCAAAATATCTAGATAACAAGAGCCTCAAATGCATATATTAATGAGGCCAGGTTTCCTAAAACTCATGTGTCTTACAATATGATAATCATAGCTTATAGGACGTTTACTCCAGCAACACTGTATCATTGGAACTACATGAGAGTAAGCAAACATGTATGCTGTTGTTTTTTTCTCTTGGAACACAATAGGAAAACATTTTGAGAATCATCATGCATTTCTTTTCCATATGACAAGGTGACCACATTTTGTCAAGCTATAAAAATGAAAATAAAAAACTCCACAAAAGCACCATACATGTATCATTAAAGTAGTCTATATGACTATATTCCAAGTTGATAATGAGAATGAGATCTCCCGAAGTGGATGATTAAAAAAAACAAAAGCCATCGTATGACTTCTGAAGGCTTGAAATATAGTGCAAGAGTCATATGAACTACTTTTATGTGTTTTATGGCCCTTTTTGGAGCTTGGCAGACATTATCTCTATGAACACGTACAAAAAAATAATGTTTTTTGTTCCACAGTAAAATGACAGTATACAAGTTTGGAAAAACAAGAGGGTGAGCAAATAATGACAGAATTTTATTTTTTGTTTGAACTATTCCTCCTAAGATGTCATTGAATAAACATAAATGACATATAATAAATGGCTGCACAATTGCTTTGTAGAACATGTTGTTGATGTCAATATTCTCTCATCTGACACGGGCATTTCTTATTTACTGCCCAAATGCTGTTTGGACCAAACTGACATGAGAAGCCGGTCACAAATCCATTCGTGGTGATCGCAATGTTTTTCATTCAAAATCAGACTCAGTCTCTCAAAGACTCTTGCAGCAGAGAGAGACAACATTCCCAGCTTCATAAGGCTCTTATCACTGTTTCAATTCTTTTGATGCTTTTTTAATCTTTGGGTTCTGTCGGCAGAATTGCTGACAAAGATATCTATGTCAATTCATTTGTATCTTTTTTGAGTTGAAATGAAATATCTTTCTAATCTTTGAAAGAAACAAGTTTACTTGAAGAGAGTAAAGCCTTTTGATCATGCTGTCTTTTGTTTCTGAAGCAAAACTGTAAGATAGTCGGGGCTTTCCCCTCCCTGCTCATGATCTCTGTAGATTGTTATATTCTGCTTAGACTCTAAATAAAGCACATTCCAGTAGAGCACAATGCCTCCTCTTCATTATTTCACATCATTACGATGGCCTTCTCTACTTTGTTCAGTGTTGCCTTAAAATCTGCAGTGGCTTTTAGTATTTTAAATTTAATAAAGGACGCATAAGTACATGTGGTGGTAATAATTGAGATAATGGCTGTTAATCACATCTGAATAGCAAATCAGATGAGAAGGTTGGTAGCATATTGTTAAAAAGGGCAAATAATTAATCATTAATGAGGAAGGAATAGAGGGTGAAAAAACTCAAAATTAAAGCTGCAAGCATGATGAATGTGCCCTCGCACCCTGGTGCACGTTGGGGCTGCTGTGCCAGGAGAATGTCACTCCAATTTGTTTTAGCATTTTTAGCACTTAAATGTTGTTAAGAGTGTATCACAGTGTAAAGCATGCCATTTCCTGTTTCCAGTAGGTGGCGCTATGACTATAACTGAATATTAGCATATAGAATTGTTCAGGCTGGGACTCTTATAAAACATGTGAAGTTTGAAGCAGATTGGACATTGTATGTTTGAGTTACAACAACTTCCTGTTTCATATAGCGAAACATCGAACTTGTCAGGCCGTCACGGACAAGCCGTTCAAAAAAAACTCAAAAGCTTCACAAGTTAGCATCGCCAAGGCCTTTAGATTAGACTGGCCATATACAAAGTTGATCTGATTTAATGGAAGAGCAGTTTGTTAAAGTACGAGGCCTGGAAATGGCAAAAACTGAGCAACAATTGAAGAGAAAAATCACAATGGCTGACTTCCTGTTGGGTTTAGGATAAGGTTCTAAGAGACTTTTTTGTACGTGTTGACATGTTACATGCCTACCGATTTTCTTACATGTAGGTAAAACGTGACGTGAGGGCTGCTTCGTTGAAATTTTGTAGGCGCTTCTATCGAGCCATTTTGCCACAAAATGTTTCATAAAAAATTGTTTCATATCGAACTTTGGCCACCAAGGACACGCCCTTCAACGAAAACTAAAACGCTTCACAATTTAACATCACCAAGGCTTTAGATTAAGGCTGACTAAATATAATGTTGATCTGATTAAATCTCTTGGAGGAATTTGTTAAAGGTCAAGACCTGGAATTGGCTGTTGCCAGTAGGTGGAGCTATGACTATAGCTGAATATTGGCACGTAGATGTATTCAGGCCGGGACCATTATTAAAAACTTGTGAAGTGAGATCTGAAGAATATTCAAAATAAAAAATAAGTAACAAAAAAAAAAAAAAAAAAAAACTTGTGAAGTTTGGTGTAGATTGGACATTGTATGTGAGTTATAACAACTTCCTGTTTCATGGCGAAACATACATTTTGTCAGACCGTCACGGCCACGCCGTGCAGTGAAAACTCAAAAGCTTCGCAATTTAGGATCGTCAAGGCCTTAGGATCTGATGAAATCTCTAGGAGGAGTTTGTTAAAGTACGAGGCCTGGAAATGACAAAAACTGAGCAGTGAAAAATCACGTCTGACTTCCTGTTGAGTTCAGTGCATGGATCCAAGAGACTTTTTTTGTAGGTATTGACGTTACACAGGTGTACCGATTTTTGTAGTGTATGTGCGCACATCGTTCAATGTTTGTAGGTGGCGCTACCAAGCCATTTTGCCACACCTAATTCTGAAAACCATATGAGATGTAAATAAACACAACAAACACTTTTGATGCGTGTTCAAAGTTTCATGAGATTTCGAGTATGTTTAGGCCCTCAAAATTGCGATTCATTTAGGCAAAAATACTTATATAAAACGTATTAATAATAATAATAATAAACACCTAGAAGAACAATAGGAACCATTGGTGATCGGGCACTAATTATGTTTTGTTCTACCAAAAACAGGAAGTTATTGCTGATGTTAATGTTTCATAATGTAAGACAAGTTCTTGTAATTTGGTATATTCTCTATGAATAAGACATTCCATTATGGATTAGTTGAGGTTTTAGATCACCAACACATTATTAAAGAATGCTAGAGATACTGAACTGCTGGATTCTGCTTTTAGAAAAACTATTTTTGTGTGCATTTCTTCACTGACACTTACCTAAACAACTGTCATTGCATGTAGCAAATAAATGACCATTTCTGTGTATGAGACTTTGGGACTCATTCCATTGGCATAAAATGCAACAAGGTGTGCTGAAGTCAACTGATTTTAGTAATAGACCTTCCTTTGACTGTGTAAAAATAAAATAATGCCACCTTTCTAAGTTTTTTTTTTTTTTGACAAAATTACCCTAGAAATGACCTTAAGAAATCTAAAAATGTCTTTTGATTCAGTTTTTTTTTTTTTTTTAATGTACGCTTAAAAAGTCTTCATGTAAAAAAATCTTAAATGGTATAACAAAAGTCTTATTTATTATTTAAAGAGGTTTTCAATTTGGGGACATAAAGACCAGAACCGTGATATGGCCTTAATTTGATTATTAAACTTTAAAAGGCTACAATATAATTTTTATAAACGCATCATCTGTATGAGGCTTTAATGTGAAAAGCACGCAGGGAACTCGAGTTTGAGTGTTTCCAGCAGCTTCAGAGCATTTCACAATCAATGAATACCAGACATTTATGACAAGTGATCACTGATGATCAACTACTGATGAATTACAGTATGGCAATGTTTACTTTAAAGTGTTTATATTGTAATACCTTGTAGATAAACATAAGTTAATGCATATTTTATTTCCCTTAACTGTTTGAATGGGCAGTTGGTAGCAGGGAAGTACAAACATTTCAAAATAAGAGTCCTCTGTGTATTTCGGGATTGTTTATTGTTAAATTCTTGCGTTATGCACCAAATATTTGTTTCTGGTTATTATTTGTATTTTGGTTGCACAATAATCTGCTTTTGGCATTTCATTCAATTTGGACTCCTGTAGACTCTGTCTGGCCCACCCTGTACAGGACGAAAAGACTAAGAACATGATTTAACACATTCAATATATTGTAAAATTATAGTCATTAGTCTTAAGTCATTTTATGGTCATTTGCAATCACACGTGGTAGAAACTGACCATTGAAATTTGTAATAGGCAGATTAATCTGTTGCTGTCTTTCTTCCAACACATTATCGTATACCCCCCACCAAAAAAATAAAAATAATACAATATAATATGTTGGTACATAAAACTATTTTAATATGATTTATATATGTGTGTGTGTGTGTGTGTGTGTGTGTGTAAAACGTCTTGAGTATTTGCAGATACCCTGTTTTGCCTTGTTGAATGTTTACCCCAGCAATTAGAACAATAGGACAACAATATAGATTATTTTAGATAATATATCTTGAAGTAATTTTTCTTAACCCATTGGCAAATTTTTGTCTTTTCATTTCTCGTTTTAAGCATAATTGAAACACAATTTTGTTGAGTTTATGCTTAAATTTAATTCTTTATCATTTCCGATATCAGTGTGCCAATGGGGTAAGAAAAGTAAATTCAAGAAATATTCTCTGCAAACAGGTCCTAATTATCTTGCACACTTATGCTTCAAATGTTTATTTCTGTAGTGATAATTATGGATGCTGATGCCATTTTAATCCTCAACTTAAACTCGACCTGTCTGTGTTTTAATGGCTGTCATATATGAGTCACTTGTGCTGCAGGAGTAATGCGATGGATCCTGTGCAGCTCTCCTGGAGAGGAACAAATCCCTGGTGACCACATAAACACACACTTATATCTCTCACACACACACAAGCTCTCAACATGTCAGACTGTATCTCTGTCACACCTGATGTTGACAGCTGAGGGTTACCAATCTCCAGGTGTGGTAAAATTCAGCGAGAGAGATGAAAGCTTGTCTTTGTTCCAAAACGCATTAACTTACATGGGTAGGAGGAACCCAAGATACCTTAAAGGATGTAGAAATCTGTTTCTGAAAATAAACACGCCAAATATTCAAATTTGGCTTATCATTGCTACATTCTCAGAAAATGTTATTGCTCAGAAGTTGCTCTTTCATAGCTCAGGAGATTTAAAGAGTTTGTTTGGCCCAGCATGAAAATTCTGTCATTATTTACTTACCCTCATGTCATTCTCTACCCATACATCTCTTTTTCCAGGCTAACACAAAAGGAGATGTTTATCAAAATGTTCAGTTTGCTCTTTTAAATACCATGAATGTTAATGAGTAGAATTTCATTTTCAGTTCATATTGAGATTGCAGACTTTTTTTATCTTGCATCTGAGCACAGTTTGAGACATTATTGAAATCTCTTCTGAAACTCTAGAGGAGACTCATATGATATTATTGGGTTCTTCTTCTCATTAGAAAAAGTTCAGAAGCAGGAGGCTTCAGTAGAAGTCTTTATTTACTCTCCAGTCTAGGAACAACTATTGCAATGTCTAATTTTCTATTTTTATGTCCTTCAAACATAGCACATTTTGTCTTTCTAAATTAGGTTTTATAAACCAATGTTTTTTCAAAAAGTTATGCATTTAACATGGGCCATCATCTCTGCAGTTGATGCTAATTTTTGGAGTATTTGTGCAGTTGTGAACCTCAAGACCCTGTAGATCTCCATGACACTGAGACAAAAGATTTTCCATGCAGCTTCCTCCTTCAGCATGAAGAATCTTGAATAAAAAGCAGAGACACAGCTGTGAGCAGAGTTGCATAAAAGCTTTGATCCTATTATGCGTCACAATAGCGTAATCAATATCCAATCAGGAGAAATACGACACAGCGTGTCAACTGTTGTCTCTGTTGTCAGAGGTTACGTCTCCATAGCAACGGGCCAAGCGTGGCAGAGCCTGCGATGCTGAGGTATTGATGTCAGTTTAGGAAGTGGTGATGATAGCCATGGATGGATTGATAAAGAGAGCGAGATATAATTAAAACGAGGGATGCAGAGGAAGAGTATGGATTAGAGGTGAATGAAGAAAGGTTCACACGAGCTGCTATTATCCCTCTGTCCTCAACAAACAATAAATCTCTGTTTACATAATTACTGACATGCCTATGAGCAAATACCAAGATGGTTTTGCTGAAGTCATCAGCTTTATTCCTCTATATTTGAACTAGGGTTGCAGATTTTGTGCATTTTCCTTAACCGATAGTTAAACACGTTAACAATCAATAAACGGTTAATCATTAATAATTAATAAGATACAAAACACAAATGATTTATTTAAACAATAATAATGGCGCATTAGTTAAGTGAAGCGATACGAAGCACAAGCTATTTAAACAAACAAACTAATAAAACAGTAAGGCGCTCGCTCGAAACAGCTGCACATTTACGCCTGTCCTAATTCAACAAGTGGCGGCGGCAAAAAAGCTATGTCAAATGGGGCACAATTACTGCCATTTTTAGACTAGCAAAGGCAGATCAAACCAAACCCGTTTTTTAAATAAACAAAGTGCTGTATAAAAAGACCTCTCCACAATAAACTGAAATCCTACTGGTTTGTATTTAAGAAAATGTACATATCTTCATGGGCAGGAGTGAGTTGTGAGCACGGTAAAATACTCTTAAACTCACCACAACATATTTCAGACCAAGGCCTACTGGATTTTATTTAGAAATGAGCATATCTACGTGTTCAGGGGTGAGTCATGTGCACAGTCTGTTCACTTTAAGTCCAGCTGCAGAAAACACCCTCTCTGATGGCACTGACGTCCCTGGGATGCACAAATATTCCCTGGCCAATCCCGAAGGAGTAGTACCACGGCTGTAGCAGTGCTGTCCTCTGGCCGAGTCGCGGTTCCCTGTTCATCAGAGGTCAATATTCCTCCATCTTCATTTCTGCTGATGTGACTCAGTTCATCAGTAGCGGTGGTCACATCACAAAATGGCACTGCTGCTGCCAGTTTTGCTCTAGTTTGTGGTGAGGGTCTAACATTGATGCAATCAGTGCTAGCGATGACACCAAGTCCAGGGACTGAACCTGTGCACACAAATATTAACTACGCTTAAGTAGAAGTTCGGACTAAGCCAATAAATTATTTCAAACAAATTGAGAGGACAGGGCATAACATAACACATTTATGCAAAATTTACATTGCAACGATGAAATAATAATCCGGGATAACTAGGGTAACATAAGCAATGGAATTAGTGCAGTTAATTTCCTTCATTTGTTCATCCAGCGAGGCCCGGACTTTGGACTTGAACTCCACGAGCTGGCTGCTGTCACCTTCTTTTCTTAGTAGGTGGGAATTGATCAGACTGAAGGTGATTGGGTACTTGTTGGAGATTGAGACCTCTTTTTCGGCAGACATAATGGTAGTGGCACACTTGAGTGCTCCCAAAACTGGTGCTACATCCTTCATAAGCTGCCAGTATTCATCTTTCAGTTCCAAAACTCTGGCATCTTGGAGTTTGATTACTGTGCGATCAGACAGCACAGCGGTAACTGCACAGCGCTGCTCCAACAGTCTTTCAAACATCTCGCCAACCGAGTTTCATCTTGTTTTGCAAGACTGTGTTAGCCAGTGAGCTGGTTGTTTAATTTGGTGCTGCTTGCTCTCCAGTGCTTTTGTAGCAACGGTGCTATGATTGAAGTGGCTTACCAGCTTCCCAGCTGCAGCAATGACCCACATAGCTGGGAA
Source organism: Moxostoma hubbsi (assembly GCA_032164185.1). NCBI lineage: Eukaryota > Metazoa > Chordata > Actinopteri > Cypriniformes > Catostomidae > Moxostoma > Moxostoma hubbsi. The sequence goes on from JAVLUX010000019.1 coordinate 8,155,776, forward strand.
ATCCATCATTAATGGCCAAATGGCCAAAATCGAAACACGGGATAGAATGCCAGTTAGCACGAGTGGGATTGTTTGCCACCACATATTTTTTGCATTGTCATGGACACGGACTGTCACTCGACCAGCTAGGCCTCATGTCCACACAGCCTTGTTCAACTTTTCAGCTAGGTTGTCTGCTGTGTGTCTGACTGATATGGCTTCGGTTAGGAGGACTGCTGATTTCAAATGCCAGTCTTCGTCGATGTAGTGGCATGTAACTGTGATGTAACTATCTGCAGTTAACGCAGTCCAACAGTCAGTCATTATAGTCACCTTGTCGGCTGATAATAACTGCGCCCTAAGATAGTCTTTCTTTTCGTTGTACTGCTTCTAGTAATTGTATTTCTTGAGGGGATGCGATTAGCCTGGTTCAATGTAGTTCAGTAGCTCACGAAATCCCTCACTGTCTACCACGCTTATAGGCATCATGTCCTTTTCCACCATAAAGCATAGCCTCTGAGTTATTGCCCCTGTATGCACATCACTACAGCCTTGACGTGATAGTTTGTTGGGAGGACAGTGTTCCACTTTTGACTTGCACTGCAACCGTCGGGTGCTGACTTTTCAGGTGGTACAACAATGATGTTGTACTGAAGCTGTATTTTAAGATGGCGTTACAATATTTATATTGAGAATTGTCCTCTTACATTGTAATGTAAAAGACTGGACTATGTTTTTCCTGCTTCATCTTTCCTCACTATTTACTGACCGCTTCTTTCTTTAATGCGCCAGTAGTTTTTCTCAACTGCAAATGTGAAGTCATATAAAAGTTAACATAGGCTATGTGCGCTCTGGAGATATGGTACATATAACATACATTGTCGGTTAATACATTTTTAATCGGTTAAATTCTCAATGGCAATTAACCAATTTATGGTTAATCATTGACATACCTAATTTGAATGGCTCATTTATGATCTGAATATATATCTTGCGTATAATGCCCAATAATTTTATTCTAGATTAAAGGAGTCATACTCTTTTTTTAATTATTTTATTATCATCCCTGTGGTCAATTTATAATGCTACTAAAGTTACTTTTTGCACCAAAACGGTCATAACTTAATAATATATGATCATTCAACCTGTCTCTGGCCCTCTGTCAGAAACGTTCAGTTTTGGACTTTTTCCAATGTAAATGCCCACTGTTATGATTGGCAAACAGTGCAGCCCCTCGATTACACAGCCATATATATTTGAAACTAAATCGGCAGAAAATGAACAAGCTCCACAACATAATAAAACTACATTTCAGGGTTTACACAGCGCACACCCAACACATTACATTCACATATATCAAACTGTGAATCTCAAGCACAGCAGCATCATAAACAGTCATGACATATGAAATATTCATGAATGGAATTGGTTACTTAAGGTTTCTTTGATCGGGTCCAGTAGTGTTTTTAACTGTCCCATCTTTGAGCTGAATGCAGAAGTGGAATGGACCAGAACTAACACGTTTTTACCCAAGGGTGCAACGTTGTAAAAGTGTGGATTAATGTCTTGATGATCTCTCGGTCCTTGTGACATCACAAAATCCACAAATTTCAAACAAGCCATTTTTGCAGCTTGGTTTAAATAAATGCTTTTTTTCGGTTGAGGAGGAAGTTTTGAGTTCTCAAACTTACAGTATGCTTTTAGAGTACAATGACCTCTTATATGTCAAAAGGAAAATTGTATTCCTCATGTCATAACCCCTTTAAATCTAACAAGAAATGTCCAGGTCATATTTTACCCCAAAACTCAAAAGAAAAAAATTATGATTTATATATGAATGAATGAATGAATTAATTAATTAATGAATTTCATTGTTTAATTTTTCATGACAAATGAGCATATTTGCTGCCAACATTTTCATTGCTAGAATACAGTAATGAACATTATCCAGTAACACTTTACAATAAGGTTCCATTTGTTAACAACATTAGTTAACATGAACTAACAATGAACAAAACTTTTACAGCATTTATTAATCATTGTTCATGTTAATTTCAACATATAGTAATACATTTTTACAAATCAAATGTTGTATATGTTAACATTAGTTTATCCACTCTGAACTAACATGAACTAACAATGAACAATTGTATTTTTATTAACTAACATTAACAAAGATTTATAAATGCTGTAAAAACTAAAAAAAAAATGTTCATTGATAGTTCATGATACCTAATGCATTAACTAATGTTATTAAAAGTAACCTTATTGTAAAGTGTTACTAATCATCCTGTTTGGAATTTTTATAAATTTTAAAAATGAAAAGAATAATATTATTATAATTAATATTAAACAATATAATTGTTTTTATAAAAAAATCGGCAAAATCTGCATATATTCAAATAAGTTTAACAAATTGTGCCATGCCAAGTGTATCCACACTTTATTTTACAACTGAACTTTAAAAATGTGCTTTACAATTTAAATGATTTATTATTTATTGCACTACAGTAATGACAGTTGTGATTAATGTGTGTAAGGATGTGATTAATTGTCATGACTGATGTCACAATGCAAAAGTGACAATGCTTCATTGTCTTTAATAATATGCTTAATTTTCGTTATGATATATATATATATATATATATATATATATATATATATATATATATATATATATATAATTTTTTAAATGATGCCAATGGAAAAATTTTGTGTTATGTATAGAAATACTACCAGGACAGAAACAGGGTTGAAACTTTATCAGGTTATTCCAGTATAATGTTTCTGTAGAATGTAACATTTACGGAGGCTGAATTTTATGCTGTTAGTGAATTTAACAGTGCAAACAGCTCTTTAGAAAAACTTCCAGTCTACAGCTGTATTTTACAATCCTGCACATTTGCCTCAGATTTATGTGATTCTTAAGAGCATGGTTTCTATAAATACAAGATGAAATGTGTGAACAGCGAGAGCAGGCACGAGCAACGTTATTACCTCCCATTCTTTCTCTCGTTTGGGTGTAATTCAGAGGATGATATAAAAAGAGGAGACAAAATGTAGAGCAAATGATGGAGAGTTATACAGCACATCTGAGACACCAGTGAATGATGTCATCACTGGAGACTGAGTCATTTTGGTGTTGAAGAGTTTATGCTTCATTTATGTTTAGTAATTTATGAGACTTGTTGTAATGGTGCAGACTTTACAGTGTGTGAAATCATTAACCTGAAATCACATATAGAACACTATTTGCTTTGGATATTTGGAAGGTTTGTCCAAATTCCCAGTTAGCAGTTTCATTCAATGTATAAATCATCATCACTGTATTTATGCAATATCACACACACACAATCGTGCTGAGCATGCTGTTGTTCTGAATATCAGCATATTTACTTGGCTTGTTTCTATATTAGTGCGTAGTGCGGTTTGCACTATACAGTGAGTGAGTGGGTGCTTTTAGACATGATTCATATTTAGTATGAAACTTGGCAGGCACTCTGAAACACATTTTTGCTAATTGTGATTTTTATTATTATTTTTTTTTTTTTGTCTGCTGTTTTTAGAGTCGTTTGGCACCAGAGAGCTCACTGTCATGTCATTATATTTCACTCTAACTCCCACATCTGTCCAATGACCTCATCAATGTTGAGTCCATCAATTAACACATGATTAACATTACATAGCTAATGCATCGTTAAACTGCTCACCAATCAATTTTATTCATGCATTGATCAAAGTGCTGACGGTGATGACTGTACGCGCTAAAATACTGTTAATATCAACAGGAAACATCATTTGCAATACATTTTACTAGGGATAGGTATTGATAGAGATTGATAAGATTTCAATTTGATTGTTTTTGGTATATTTCAGTTATAATATCCATTATTCGATTACAAATGGATCTCGTCTTTGGACACACTTTACACGGAATGAGTCAAACCAAACTTTTACTCTCAAATTTTACTCTATACAACTCAATCACTGGCAAGTGCAACCTGAAAATTTACCAGCCATTGGCTAATCAGACATTTTTAGTCACATAGCATGAAATTACCCAACCCTACATCTTACTTCCGTAATGTGACGTATTTCTGAGTGAAACATTATATTCAGAGAGAAAAGAATTTAGGCGAGACATTATTTTATCCATCAGAAATCAATTGAATTGCATACAGGTGTCTCTATATGACAGGTTGTTAAAAAATACAGTGCCTATAGAAAATTATCATACCCCTTTGGAATAGTTACTTTTATTTGTCGTAAAGCCTGATATAAAAACCCATAAAAATAATAAAAAAAAGCTTTATTTACAAATATTGCCTTACAACATAAAAAAAGGCAGCAGTCTGATGGTGTCAAAATGACAGCCATTAGTCTGTTTAAATGTGTCTCTACTTGCTTCCCGCACCTAGATTGGTGAATATTTGCTCATTCTTCCTTACAGAATTGTTCAAGTTCAGTCAAACTGTGGGGTGAGCGGCAATGCACTGCTCTCTTCAAGTCCATCCACAGGTTTACTATTGGATTTAGGCCAGGGCTCTGACTTGGCCACTCAAGGACTTTGACCTTCTAATTCTTGTGCCACTGCATTGTTTTTTGGCGGTGTTTAGGGTCATTGTTGTGCTGAAAGATGAACCACCTACCCATCTTTTAAACCTAGGCTATGATCACTTTTCAAACCCTGTTAATCTAGTTAGGCATATTTTATACATTTTTGGAGCTGTTGCCATTTTTTTGTTAATTGAATGTTGTAAGGCAAAACTGGTAAATAAAGCTGGATTTTTTAATTTGATTTTTTTATTGGTTTTGATTTCAGGCTGTAAGACAAAAAAAAAAAAAAAAAATTACTATTCCAAAGGGGTGTGATCAAATGTGTATTCACAAAGTAAAATAGGGATTTTATTTTTACTTCAAGGCTGTTTCTCTATGAATCATTTAAAAAAAAGTATGTGAACCCTTTGGAATTAGCTGGTTTTCTGCATTCATTGGTCATAAAATGTGAGATCATCTTCATCAAAGTCACAAGTATAGTTTTGCTAACTACTGTTAGTTTAAACACAATGTGCTTAATCTAACACGCAAACAATTATAATATTTTATGTCTTTATTGAACACATCCCATTAAACATTCAGCACTTCGTATGGCGTAAAAAGGACACAGCATAGAGTTTATCAAGATATCCTACTGGATAATATCAGGGTTGTTGTGCGCCAGATGGAGCTCAGTAGAAGTTGAGCAATGCGGCAGGACAATGACCCTAAACATCAAAGTTAATCCAATACAGAATGGCTTCAAAAAAATAAAATCCACCTGTTTGAGTGGTCCAGTCAGAGCCCAGACCTCAGCCAAATAGAGATGCTTTGGAATGACCTCAAGAGAGCTGTTCACACCAGACATCTTAAGAATATGGCTGAGCTGAAGCAGTTCTGTAAGGAAGAATTAGTTTGAAATTCCTTCTGAACGGTTGTCCAGGTCTAATCCACAGCTACCGGAAAAGCTTGGTTGAGGTTATTGCTGCCAAAGGAGGATCCACCAGTTATTAAATCCAAGGGTTTATTTATTTTTCCACAGCACTGTTTAAATTCCAAAGGGATCACATACTTTTCTTGCCACTGTAGAATCGATTCTAATTGAATCGTAAGATGAAGATAAAATTAGAAGAATATAAAAGAGAAAAAAAGCCTAAACAGAAGTTTTCAAATCTGACTACATTTCTAGATTCTTCTTTGACATCTTTGGCATTTCTCTCTGGAGTTCCTTATTGAATTTTCATTGGTGATGTGTGTGTGTGTGTGTGTGTGTGTGTGTGTGTGTGTGTGTGTGTGTGTGTGTGTGTGTTTGTCTCTGAACAGAATGACTCTGTCATCTGAAGGTCAGAGTGACATACACACATGCACAGAAAAGTTGCTAAATGACTCAGATGGCAGAATGGAGCTTGTCATATCTGGATCAGGTTTGCTGGCGTGACACATTTATGGAAATTCAGAAACGTTCTTTGCATCCTTTTTTGCATGATTTGATAAAAACATGAAATTGGGGCATTGATTTCTTTAACTTAGATGTTCCTTGAAAAGCTGCTTTTTAGTCAAATTTATGCAAAATGTAAAAAAAAATGCAGCTGCCTAAAATCTCGAACACCCTGCAGAATTTAAACTCTGGATGCTTTGGCTAAATCTGTTCACTGTGGCTCGTTAATCTTTGCTGCTATCATAGAGAGACGAATTTGAACAATGGAAGCAGGGCGCACCTTCACCCAGCGTCCAGAGGAACATGATGCAACTCGCAGGCAAAACCTGCAATCCACCCCCCACCCCACTGGTTCACCAGGAACCGCAGTGATTCGTCCCAGCTACACTCTTCATAACTTGTGAGCACCAAATAAAAGACTTGTATCACTTAGCAACAAAGCAAATGGATTTAGAAGTCACTTTTTTATTTTGCTATTGGTAAATATTTGACGAAACACTGCAAAAAAAAAGTGTTACAATTTAATCAGTTAACACTTAATCAGTATTTTCATCTTGTTTTCCAGTAAGAAAAAAAAAAAGACATTAAGATATTTTTGGACTTAATTTTATTTCTCTTGCCCCATAGTTCATTTGTTTTGTCTTGTTTTCAGAATAAAACTCACTTATAATATATTTAATAAAAGAAAATAAATGCAATAAACTAAACTCAATATATATTCTCTGAAATCAAATGTTATTATTTTACACAGTTTTACTTCTCAAATAAATTCATCCTGTTTTAAGGATGTTGTTTAGACATTTATTCTGAAAAACAAGAAAAACATTATGATTAAGGAGTGATATGAGTTCAATACAGGTAAAGTGCAATTGACAGCATTAGAAGCATAATGTTGATTACAACAGAAAATATGCCAAGACGCATGAAAGCTGTGAGTGAAATCAGGGTTATTCCACCAAATATTGATTTCTGAACTCTTCCTAAATTAAAACATTAGTATTGTGTTTACAAATGAATATGAACTAGTTTTCTTTTCATTATTCGAGGTCTGAAAACACTGCATCTTTTTATATTTTGACCAGTTGTCATTTTCTGCAACTAAACGCTCTTGATGACAATATTTTTATTTGGAATTTGGGAGAAATGTTGTCAGTACTTTATAGAATAAAACAAAAATGAAAATTTTACTCAGACACATACCTATAAATAGTAAATCCAGAAACTGATAATTTTGCAATGGTCTCTTAAAGATGATGTAATCTGATATCGATGATGTCAAAATTCCCGATGACGATTGTAAACAGACATGATCAACAATATCGGGAAATGGCAAAACCATGGATCTGGGAAGTTGCCAGATATATTAAATGGTGACTAGGGTGTGAAACTAGCACCCGCCAAATGCGACGAGGCTGAATTCAATGCGCAAGCTCCTCGCCAAATGTATTTCATGCACGGGTAATTTTGCTCATCAACACGCAACAGGTGGGCGACCTGTAAGAAGTCTCAAGAGTACACAAGGAACACACACACATAGTGCTCTCATAACTGTGTGACGCACTGTTATTTCCAGTCATGAAACGAGTTATTAAAGTGTTTTGTCTGCGTGTCATAAACCACAAGTATTTTAATAATAAAAGAGTCACACGGTCGCTAAAATTTGCCCCGAAAGTGACGATTGTGTTCTTTTGAATGCAAGTAATGGAAACACGGCTTTATCCACACTTGCAATATTCCAATTTTTCGCAAAAATTAAATTCACAACTTGGATGGAAACACAGCTAATGCCTGTGTCTGATCTGCTGTTTGATCAGAGGTGTGCAGCATGATCTGGAACAGGTCTCGTGTCTCATGGAACAAGCGCATGTACAGAGTTTTCACTCTTTTTCTCTCAGCTTCATTAATCTGAAAACTGTTCAATGGAAAGGAGGAGGCGAGAACCGGCTCACACACTCAAACACAAACACATGACGAACATGCCCGTAAATGATTCCTCTCTCCTGAACCATCTTCAGTGGCCTTTTTCCCTCTCGGAGGCTTGGTTAGCCTGATAAGTGACTGGGTGTGTAGAACCATGACCCGGCCCCGCCCTCCGCCCTGCCACATTCCTCCCTCGTTCTCTCAGGCTGGGGAGCCCCTGGCATGACGTACACCCCCCCCCCCCCCTCTCTTTCCCTGGGGAGGGGCGTGCCTTCCGCCCCGTCTGCCAGCAGGTCATCCCCATCTACCTAGATGAGGGAGGGGACAAGGGGAGGGAAACAGAAATAATGAAATAGGGAGGGTACTACCTGTAACAGTGTAGTACCCCCCAAAAAACACTCAAATTTTTCGCATGGTCCTCGATCACTCCTCCACCCTCTCAGGCGTACGATAGCCGCTCCTCCCCGGCGGACTGGAGTCAGACCCACTACCCCCGGCGGACAGAACGCCACTCTGCGTTCCTGGCGACTCGTGGGGACACTCCTCCGCCCCTGGCAGCGGCCCTACCTATTGTAGTAACTGAGGCTGGAAAAAATAGTATCAAAATAATAAAGTGTTCTATTGAACTTGTATCAGCCATATCATGAGTTTTTGAAAACTGTTTTGACTCCAGCTCCAGTCATGATAACACACAGGCGATCTTAAGGTAAGCTCAAATCATAAGATATATCCACCGGAAGAGCAGTGCCAGAACACGACTGACGTAATGTATTCTTCCGCAAATTGCTTGCAATTTTAAGTTTCAACCACAGATGTCGCTAGAGAGCGCAAAGTTACGTAGTGCAGCTTTAAAGATAAATTGAAAAACATCTAATCGACTTGTGTTATTGCATAGCTTCATTACAGAGACAGCAAATATGGATTCATTCACTTTAGTGTAAAGTCTGTCACCTGTTGAGCTGTTGTTTTAGAGGCAAAAAATACAACGCTCATTTCTGCTGCTTATCTCACCGTTTGCATGCAACAACATGCCTGACACATCACATCTAGTGTCTTTAGCTGATGTTTTGAGCAGCAGGTGATTGCATTTATTCAAAACATCATAGAAATGTGACTTACAACAAAAAAGAAAGCCATTTAAATTGCAGAGGTTTTAAGATGAAAAGAAAATTGATGCTGGTGAGCAGAGAATGTTAACAGATTTGAGCTAATGCAGAAATCCCTCAGCATTGTCAATTCATCAACTGGTGTGCATATGGTAATTATGCTGCCATATCATTAATTTAAGGATGAACCAATTACAGAAGTCATTGCATTTAAGTCAACAGGGGTTGCTTCAATTATCAAGAGTCGCCGGCAGCCGAATCATGCTACCGTAAGATAAAACAAAGAATTAATTTACTGCTTTAATAAAACATTCAATATTCAATTTATATATTCAATCTGTAATGTTATTGATTTAGCTATAGACAGATAAGGTTTTGACTAATAAGAGAAAGTAGCTAATATTTTATAAATTATATTTACATTTATAAAAACATTTTAGCCATATAACATCATATTGTTTATATCAATCATAACTTATGTTGATTATGGATAAATGACAGCTTATTTTAATAAAGTAAAAGTTACAGTAATTATTATATTGTTACTGGTATTTTAAAATGAGCATTTGCTGAAAATAAGCAACTTGTGCTTGGTTAAAATGTTGAATATTATTTTATTGAAAACCCCCCTTTGAAATCCATGTATCAAATATGATACAATAGGCTTTTGAGGAATATTTCTCAATCATCATTTCATTCCATTCATGCCCACCACAAAAAAAAAAAAAAAAATCACAGAGCTTTGAAAATACTGACATATACATTGTATAAGATATATTTAGTGTGTAAACTAATATGTCTGTATGTTAATATACATTCAGCCTGCTTCATCATTATAAAGATCTCATTATGTTACATTACAAACTATTATGATGTAATTTAACCATAAGTTCCTGAGACCCAGTGAAAAAAGTTTTACTATTTCCCTTTTTTTAAATTTTAGGCACTTGTGAAAAATGTTGCTCAAAAATAATGCCATAAATAGTTTTAATTTATCAGTTAACATTATACAAATTCCAGTAAACATTAAAAAGCTAAATCAATATTTGATGTGGCCACCTTTGCCTTTAAAACAGCCCCAATTTTCCTAGGTATATCTGAACACAGTTTTTCTTGGTTGTTGGCAGATAGGATGCTCCAAGCTTCATGGAGAATTTGCCACAGTTATTTTATTTATTTCGGCTGTCTCAACTGCTTCAGTCTCTTCATGTAATCTCAGACTGACACAATGTTCAGTGGGGGGGGGGGGGGGGGGGGGGGCTTTGTTGGGGCCATAAAGTAATGTTTGGGAGTCTAAAATGTATTTTTCCTATTGACACACTAAAGCTGAAGATATAAATAACCATCTTAATACAAAGGTTTTTGTGAAACATCTTAAGTGCATAAAACTTTTGCACAGTACTGTACATATGATAAAAACTGTTTGTTGAAAAATAATATTTTATTCATTTTTTTATTTGATGTGCTGAATTGAACTGTGATACATTTCAGCCTATATTTATAGACCAAGGAGAGGAAGTTTTCATGGTCAAACTCTTAAATATTTGGTATCTCTGAGAAGTCCAGGGAGTCCTCTGAAAATACCACAAGATTTACCACTGTAACATGTAAGGGCTAAGAAAAACAATTGTCCGAAAATGAATAAAAATCACGAAAATGAATGGTTAGGCCTTAGGAGGATAATTACCTTTAAAGCCTAATGCATCAAATTTGATATATATATTCCACACTTTCTTTTTATAGTTTGTCTACTGGTACTAAAAACTGTTTTAAATAAAGAAATGTAATTTTCTGACAATTATTTCATATGGCAGGTTTTACAGGGTTAATAGTTACCTAGTGCTAATATTTTTTTTTCTCCATTAAATGATCAAATTAAACATGTGTAAATTAATACATACAGTATTAATTGTATATAGAGAGAGACCAGGTCTAGCTGTCACACATTTTACTCCAATTAATATTTCTCAGGGTAGGTTTATTTTTCAAAATGGCTATTTTTGTATAGACACATCCCGTGTTATTGAACATTTTGACTGTCATTGTCCAGGATAAATACTTTATTTAACACTTGTTGAGCCGCATAGCAGGGCATGTTGTCAACCCACATTAAAAGCCTATTATAGAGCTTTTAGCCTAATTTAAACAGTAAAACATTAATAAAAAACTAAACAATTCCCGAAATAGCAACATGTAACAAAACAATAGTTAATAAATTGTATAAAATTACAATATATAAAACACATGTAACAACTTGCCCCCCGACCTGACATTTATGAAAAATAATCTTATCCTGAGAACACAATTCAGCTTTTTGTTTAAAATCTACTGTTATTTCATAGTTGATCCTTGTCTTAATGTACTCTAGTTTATTGTGTTTACCTAACAACTATTACAAAAATGTTATATGAACTAGGTGTTTGAAACAACATACAAAAACTCTGTTAAAGAAAACAAGCATTTGAACTTTTCACTCAAAAACTGAGATGTAGCTCGTGTGACAACTAGTCTCCTCTATAGTACAATGTTTGAGGACCCTTAATGTCTTCATGGTAAGGGGCCTTGGTAGCTCAGCGAGTAAAGACGCTGACTACCACACCTGGAGTCGCAAGTTTGAATCCAGGGCATGCTGAGTGACTCCAGTCAGGCTTCCTAAGCAACCAGTTGGCCCGGTTGCTAGGGTGGGTAGTGTCATGTTGGGTTAACCTCCTCATGGTCGTTATGTGGTTCTCGCTCTCTGTGGGGCATGTGGTGAATTGTGCGTGAACGCCGCAGAGAATAGCGTGTGCCTCCACACGTGCTACATCTCCATGGTAACATCATCAACAATCATTAACAAAACAAGCCACGTGATATGATGTGCGGAGTCACTATGCCACCACAAGGACCTAGAGTACATTTGGGAAAATTGGGGAGAAAATCCGAAAAAATACACAATTTGTCATGGTACTGTAAGTTCATTTTGTGAGGGAGAACTTGAAGTTTTCCATGGATGAAAACATAAACTTCTGTGTGGCTTCATAAGGTGTAAGTAACTGCTGTTTTTGCTGATTATTTCAGCGTCTCTTTCTCTCTGTCTGTCTGCCTATCTCTCTCTCTCGCCTCGGGCTGTTTGACAGATTTATGTGCAGAGATGTTAATTTATCGAAAAGCATTCCACACTGTTTCCAAATCCAATTTTCTCTGTCTCTCCACGCTTGTTTTACAACCTCCACAAACCCCACCTCACATTATCTTCTTGACGAACAATGTTCGCTTTAAATGAAACATTGTTTTCACTCCAATTTCATGATGCAACTCTGAAAGACTGCTCTAGCAGCACAAACTGCTAAAAAATATATCAATTATGCATTACAATGTGTTAAAGTCTTTATGTTGTAACCAACACATTCAATTTGCTTTAAAAAGACAATAGATGTTTAGACTTAAGAACCAGACATTTACACCTTAATCTATGAGTCATCCTCAAACAAATTAACGAAAATGAGACAAACAAAATAAGTGAGAAATATCTAATTTTATCCATATGCTTTCTCTGAATATTTTTTTGGGAATCATATGACATCAAATGTAATTTATACTACATACTGTATTGCCATTATACATCCGTATATACACATTCTGCCCTCTGTAGGATTCACTAGAAAGTGCATGAGCTCAGACATTGAATCGTCTAATCTATTTCTATTTAGACTAAATAAAAATCTATTTAGACTTTTTAGACAGCATGACAGAAGCTTCATATATCCCATTACATAAATAGAAATATATAAATAATGGTGCAAAACTCTCGTTCTCGTTGTGAACATTTTTTATCTTCCATGAATGTATGATTCCTACCCTGTCATTGCTGTCTCTCTGCCATCATGCTGGACTGAGTGACCCCCCACATAGTGGCGATGTGGAGAGGGGTCTGTATCTTGGCAATGCATTTAGCAACCACTTCTTGTAACCATGAATTATAACCTGTTGCTAAGGGAGACAGAGACAGACAATTGATTTTCAGGGATGGAATTTACACAATGAAGAGAAGAGAAGAGAAGAGAAGAGAAGAGAAGAGAAGAGAAGAGAAGAGAAGAGAAGAGAAGAGAAGATTTTGTACAAAGATGGTAAAATGCCACACAACTGAAAATGTTTAGTTTTTGCAGATTAAGATTAATAGCTGCCGATTATAAATAGTTCACAATGTTTATGTTGAAATGTCATCTAGTAGAATAACAATTCAAGTGCAAACTGTACTAATGGCAGAAATCTTAACCTTTTTGTTTTATTTAATTAATTTATTTTTGCCATCAAACAAGTTCAGAAGGTTTATCAGATTAGCAAGATAATCAGTGAAATACAATTTAAATAAATAGTTCATTTAAAAATGAAATTCCCTCATTTATTCACCTTCATGCCATCCCAGATGTGTATTACTTTCTTTCTACTGCAGAACAAAATTGAAGATTTAGAAGAATATCTCAGCTCTGTTGGTCCTTTCAATGCAAGTGAATGGTGGCCAAAAAGCACATAAAAACAGCATAACAGTAATCCATAAGACTCCGGTGGTTTAATCAACATCTTCTGAAGCGATCCAGACGGTTTTGGGTGAGAACAGACCAAAATATAACTCCTTTTTCACTGTTCATCTTGCTATTGCAGTCTCTTGGCACAATCATGATTTCAAGCTCGATTACACTCCCTTGTGCTTGATGCATGCACTACATGGCACTAGGAAGGCTGCTGATGTCAAGATTAATAGTGAAAAAGTAATAGTGGATCGCTTCAGAAGTCGGTTTAGGATGAAAACAGACCAAAAAATAACTACCTTTTCACTATTAATCTTGACATCAACAGTCTTCCTAGTGCCAAGTAGCGCATGCTTCAAGCACAAGGGAGTGTAATCAAGCTTGAAATCACGATTGTGCCAAAAGCTGACTGGGTCGCTTCAGAAGACATTGATTAAACTACTGAAGTCATATGGATTACTTTCATGCTGCCTTTATGTTCTCTGAAGCTTCAAAGTTTCAGCCACACCTGACTTGAATGTGATGGACCTACAGAGCTGAGATATTCATCAAAAATCTTTGGTTGTGTTCAGCAGAAGGAAAGAAAGTCATACACATCTGGAATGGCATGAGGTGAGTAAATAAAGTGATATTTTTTAGTCAATTATTTCTATTTAATTTAGGTCTGTTCCTCACACAAATAAAATACTTTTATAGTGCTTTGTACGTCATTGTTGGTGATCAACACCAAACTCTGTCCCCATCTACTTACTTGGAATGGAAAAGTGCAGAATGATCTAGAAAATTCTGCTAAATATCTCCTGTGTCCCACACAAGAAAGAAAATCAAATGGGTTTGGAACGACAGTATACGAGAGTATATAACTTTCATTTTTAGGTGAACTAATCCCTTAATCTTACAAGGAGATTCTTCAATTTAATTGAAGTGGCGTTTTGTCCATTTACAAAACTTTACACACATGTACATAAACAGACACTTTCTCCTTATCTTTCTGTAATGAAGGCCTTTCCAAGAGCAGGGCTTACAAACCGCTTATTACCCAAACTGCTTTCGCCATCATCCCCTGAGCAAAATTAAACAAAAACAGTCGGCCTGCAGGGCAGCCACTGGATATGAAAGTACTCAGTCTCACCAGATTCACCCCTGCAGCACTCACCCACAGTCTAATGATAAAATGCCAGTACTCTGTGGGGTTAATGCATGTCCTTGGGTGAAAAAAGGCCAAACTCAAGTGTGTGTGTGTGTCTGTGTTCGAGCATTTTTTTTTTTTTTTTACAATTTACTCTCACTCAGATGAGCAAATGGTCATATTTTGTTTTTCCTGCAACTCATTTGCATGATCTCAGATACAACATTACAACTTGTGTTGACCCTTTCCTCCTCACTGTGCCATGTAACCGTTTAGATCTTTAAAATGCCTGGAGACAGTTCACAGCATCATTACTCCTCTTGGAGAGAATGTAGGCTCATGGTATCAGATTATAAAGTCATAGTGCCGAATGATTACCTTATTTACGCATAATGGTATTGTCATGGTACTTGAAAGAACGTCATAGTACCACTAATAGTATTACCATGGTACTTTAAAAACGTACACTTTTAATACTTACATTTTAGTGTAAAGTTGCTAGTTTGTTCAATTATTATTATTATTTTATTATTTAGAACAAATGGTAAGATAAGGGTTGTGGGACTGAACCCTGAGGGTTGTGAAAGTGAAATAAATCTGGAGGAACTTTTAGGGACTTTTGTTGACAAATATGAGCTAAAAATGTCAGCCGCTTCCTTTGTCTGTTGCAGACCCGAGCCAACCGCTCTTATTCACGTACCTGCAGCGTAAACGGGTTTGAACTCTGATACAACAGCACTGCCGTGTGGACAGTAATAGAACACAACGCTGAGACATTAGCAGTGTCGTACCACGCTAAATGGAGATGTATTTGTTCATAAAATGTATCCATGAACTTACTAACGGCACACTGATTTGAATCACTACAATCATTCAGTCACCCTGTTTATGTGATTTCAGCCAACGTCAGTCCCCTGTCGGCCATCTTTGGAACGCTCTCGGGAGGTTAATCATCATGCCAGTGCAGCTCCGATCTACTTGAATGGAGAATGACCAAAATCTCAAAAACGGTTGGTCAAGATTACGATCAAAGAACATATGTCAAATCAGCAATAAAATCTTGTCAATAACGGTATCATTGTGCTCCTTTACCTCGTATTACAAAAAAAAAAAAAAAAAATAATTACAAAAAAAAAAAAAAATTATAGAGTTGATTGACAGGTGCTGTCTGTATCTAAATGATGATTGGCTCTTTTAATTACAAGGCGGGAATTCTTTTCTAGATCCGTTAACTGTTGGGCGCTCAGAGCGTTCCAATTTCTCCCATTCATTTTAAAAGAAGTGGCACATCTCTGCTAAAAAAAATATCTGTTTCAGAGCAGGTTGTGTGAAATAGGAGATTGTTTGATTATTATCAATTGTAAGAGTGTTCAGTTAAACGTCCACACGGTGGTAGCATAATCCACAAAATAAACTGATACAAAAGGATTTGCTAACATAAGAGTCTTTAGATGTAAACTGTTGCAGATTGCCATGTGATGATGTGCTGAAGGTAGATTGAAGGTTTATAAATCACTCAATGGCCTATGACATAAATACATAGCAGATATGCTTATTTAATATAATACAAATCTGTTAGAAATGCCAAAGTTTCACTCAAAACAATTTGAGACTGTGTTTAGCCATTATACCACCCGCAACTGGAACCAGCTTCCAGAAGAGGTCAGAGGTGCTCCAACAGTAGCCACACGCAAGTCCAGCCTGAAAATATATCTATATAGCTGTGCGTTTAAATTTCTTGTCCTTTATTGATTTTAAAATGGATTTGTATGTGACTTTTATTATCTCTATTATCTCTATGTAAAGCACGTTTAATTACTGTTGTGTATGAAATGTGCAATATAAATAAACTTGCCTTGCCTGAAGACACAATTCCACCTCAGTTTTCACAGATTCCTTGTTGAAAGCTCTGAGTGAAATGCTGCAGCCATTACTGGTTTAACTGAGAGACTATTTGTTTTTGCTCAGAGGAAATTAGGTGAATGGGAAACTGGAGAGGAGAGCAAAACAAAATGAGATTGGTAATTGTTGTTTGTGTAGATTTTGGCAGGACTGGTTTACATTATGCAGTCACCCTTGATAATACACTCTATTGAAGATTATTTCTTTAATTATTGTCATGTGTGACACATATTCAGCTGTTGATATTGAAAAGCTGTTATAACAGAAACAAAACCAGATGGAGATTTCTATAAGTAAAACATGTCAAGGGGGCTCTTAAATATGTATGCTTCCCATTTATTTTATGGTGCCCAAAACCAAGAGAAATGGGGATAGTTCATCTTGGAATGAGTCGTTATTTACTCACCCTCATTTTGCACCATATCTGTAAATATAAACAGTGTTTTGAAGACTCTTCATGCTGCTCTTTTACACAAAGCAATAAAAAAAAAAAAATAGAACATTAAAAGGAGTATCATAAAAGTTGTCTTAATGACTTGTTTGCTATACTCTAAGTTTTCTCAAGTCATAATATATAAATTTATTGACTTGTTCACAATTATTTGTTGTTATGGAAAAAAGCTACAAATTATTCTCTTAGCTCTATGGAAATTATAACAACATTAGGTGAACTATTCCTTTAACACTCACCAAGTACTGTGCAAAATGCAAGAAACATTTAGCTTTGGCAGGTAAATAAAATTACTGGCTATTTGACTGGAAATCTTAGTAGGAGCCAAGCTATGACACAATGAATGGCAGTGATGGACTGGTCATCTGGCGCACTGGGACGTTTACCAGTGGGTCGGTCGAGTATTGGGCCGG
The DNA here is from genome assembly GCA_032164185.1 of Moxostoma hubbsi. NCBI lineage: Eukaryota > Metazoa > Chordata > Actinopteri > Cypriniformes > Catostomidae > Moxostoma > Moxostoma hubbsi. Next base: position 8,173,161 of record JAVLUX010000019.1, read on the forward strand.
TCAATCGCCCCACTCTTATTTATTAAGCACTGTGCATGGAAAACACCAAATATAACAAAAGTATGAGAAAACACCAGTACCCGATTAACCTACGCAGCACAATGCATCCAGTGGCTGCAGCACGAGAGCGGAACCGACCCTCCTACGCAGCGCTGACGAACCTGTTCTGTGCTCCCATCTCTTTGTCCCTTGGTAAACACATCGTGAGATGTGAAAACATTAAAGGCTCTGTGCAAAGCTAGTTGAAACCAGATTAAACAGCACCGACACTCTAAAGAGCAGTGATGAGGAAAACAGGAAAACATTGTGACATTTAATGGTAATTACATTCTTTTTAATCCACACATCATTTACATTTATGCATTTGGCAGACGCTTTTATCCAAAGCGACTTATAGTGCCCCTAATACAGGGACAATCCCCCCGGAGCAATCTGGAGTTAAGTGCCTTGCTCAAGGACACAATGGTGGTGGCTGTGGCGATCGAACCAGCAACCTTCTGCTTACCAGTTCAGTGCCTTAGCCCACTACATTACATAATTTTCGATAGCATAGTTTTTTCTTACATAATTACATCTGGTTATAAGGAGCATGGTTTTACCTGTGATCGCCATGCTCTTACTAATAACGCAGTTAAACTCTGGGGCAATGAAAGAACTGTGGTAAATGTTCATAAGGGCAAGTACTAATGAGAATTGTACAAGAGCTTTAAAGCCTGGACCCCGGTGAATTAAGGATGAAGCTATGAGTTTTTCCTCCTCTTTAAATATATTTAGTTTTAATGAACTTTAATGGAAAAAGATAATTTAGTTCCTGATTAAAGAGAAATATCAGTTAAGCAGCCCTACTGTCATAGCTGTTCATAGATTACTATTTACCTATTTTATTGTTATTTATTGTTTATAGTATTAAAATTGATAACTGCATTTGAATTCAGTAATAATATCACTATCTATAATATTATAATATTAATAGTGTTATAATATTATACCAGGGGCCGGTTGGGCTGAAAAGTTCCAGGGCATAATTGTTGACCCAGTCCAGCCCTGATGAATATTTTAATTGCAAGATCATATGAAGAAAGACAAACCAGCTCGTTTGTATGTTTGGATAGACAGTAAAACATACAATATGGACGTTTGAAAGCATCTAAAATGTAAACATTTTTATATATATCACAGCTTTAGAAATGTAAAATATAGATTAATCCATTACAAATATATTTGTAAATTTTTACTCTTTTATAGATATTTCAGATCCCTTAATCCTACCCCAACCTTTAAACATAACCACATTTCAACAAAATATAAAAACATGTTACAAGTAGATTAATGTATAGTAGCAATCATTTTGATACAATATAGTCATTTATATATACTTTTTACTGCTGCTAAGCCCACACCTACTCCTAAACCTAACCATAACCATCTATTAAGCATTTAAAACATGTAGCTGGCAGATCCATTTAATCACAATCATTTATTTAGAAAAATGGCAAAATGCAGTACGAAAGTAGTCCAAAGGGTGATGCGCTGCATCCAGTGTGATCCCTGACGGCATACAATAGCATTGTGTGAGGTGGAGAGTAAAATTTTAATTATTAATCGTTGTAAATCTTCTCCTGATGCAGACCGTATCATCACTGTCACTGTCTCATTCAAACATATATATCGCAGAATACAGCATGTCGCAAACAGTCATGAGACACTTGAGAGCCAATGAGCATTGGGCATCACTTCTGTAAAACCGCTGGTCGTAATGCTTCTTGAGGGCAATCTTTTCATTTTGAAAATGGAACAACACGTGTTGACGGTTATAGCGGTCGCAGAAAATGGAACAACACGTGTTGACGGTTATAGCGGTCGCAGAAAATGGAACAACACGTGTTGACGGTTATAGCGGTCGCAGAAAATGGAACAACACGTGTTGACGGTTATAGCGGTCGCAGAAAATGGAACAACACGTGTTGACGGTTATAGCGGTCGCAGAAAATGGAACAACACGTGTTGACGGTTATAGCGGTCGCAGAAAATGGAACCAACACGTGTTGACGGTTATAGCGGTCGCAGAAAATGGAACAACACGTGTTGACGGTTATAGCGGTCGCAGAAAATGGAACAACACGTGTTGACGGTTATAGCGGTCGCAGAAAATGGAACAACACGTGTTGACGGTTATAGCGGTCGCAGAAAATGGAACCAACACGTGTTGACGGTTATAGCGGTCGCAGAAAATGGAACAACACGTGTTGACGGTTATAGCGGTCGCAGAAAATGGAACAACACGTGTTGACGGTTATAGCGGTCGCAGAAAATGGAACCAACACGTGTTGACGGTTATAGCGGTTGCAGAAAATGGAACAACACGTGTTGACGGTTATAGCGGTCGCAGAAAAGGGAACAACACGTGTTGACGGTTATAGCGGTCGCAGAAAATGGAACAACACGTGTTGACGGTTATAGCGGTCGCAGAAAATGGAACAACACGTGTTGACGGTTATAGCGGTCGCAGAAAATGGAACCAACACGTGTTGACGGTTATAGCTGTCGCAATGCCGCTGCGGCAGATGGAGACAGATATCATTGAATAAAAGGCTTGAATTTGGGTCTGTTCTTCACAGAAAGCAGTCTGAAGAACTGGATTAAAGCTAACAAATAAATGGATTAATTTTATTATTGTTATATGGTGATTATATACAATTTTAAAGTTTAGTCTTGGTTAAAGTGATATATAATCCTTTAAAACGTAATTTTTTTTTCTTGTTTGTTTCATAGGTGTTAATACATAAAATTATGACGTTTAGATGCTGTCAATACATCAATATTGTACGTTTCGGTGTGTCAGTGAAATGTAAGAGAATGTACGTTTGCCAGAACCAAACTTAATGTAAGAATACTCACGAATTCTCATGAGATCGCATTGCTTGTTCACACAGTGCATTTGTAATTGTGCAGTATGATTTTAGGTTATTAGCCGTTTCAAATATTCATACAATTATGTCAGATTTCAGCCTGTTTTAGTCAACTCTGTCCTGCTTTCAGGCATTAATCAGAGCTTGTTTGAGGTGTGTAATCCGCTAATATTGTTCATAACATAAACTCTGCCATGGTTTTATTCAGGGGACATTATCGTTCCTCACAGCTTTGACTCTGCAATTACACCCTCAACTGCTCCCATTAATTTAACATGCAGGAATTTCTGAGAGAAAAACCGTCTCTGTGTAAGCTCTGTGTGAGCTCTCTGTGACGCCTCTCACTGCCGATGTTGGCCAAACAATCCTGATGCTGGTCCAGTGAATGTCTGCTGAAGATGAGAATGGACCAGAGGGTTGAGGTTTTGCTGCAGAGCATAGTCCAGTTAGCTCCTGCTGGTAGATGCAACTCCATTCTCTGGGGAATAAGTCAACATGATCACGCTGTAAATCGACATGTTTCAATTGAATGTTTCTGAACCCTGATTCAGACGAGTTGGCTAAATCTGATAAAATTGTATGAGTGTGGTCGTACGAATTTTGCAACAGCCAGTCAGGCGACTCTCCCTCGTCTCCTTTTAAAACCCAACAATTACTTTCTTCTATCATGCAAAACATACTCTTTACGCTTCAAATCATCCTTACAGAATCTGCTCTATTTTTATGTTTAGATGTGGAGTTTGGCTTAGGGCATAAAATGAATAAGCATGTACACCCAGAACTTTCGCTTACTTCTTGCATTACACATCCGGGTATTTGCAAGTCTAGAATTTGTACGAACAAACTTGTACAATTTCATACGATTTATCCAATTCTAATTTGTACGACTTCTCATGAAATCAGTTTGGATCAGTCTTCAAAAAGCATCTTTCGCCATTGGGCCAGCAAATGTATCATTATATTTTTGTAGATGTGTCACCAGTGACAGATTCTTTGGGTGACTCTTAAAATTTTCCTCTGTTGACTTGGATTTTTTTTTCCTTTCATTTCACTGCTCAGGAGCAATGCTAGTGAGGGGCTTTCTGTAACTTCCATGAGACTGTCCTGTTAAATTAGACAAACCACCTCATTCCAAAACACTGCCCTCCAAAGATAGCATATTAACCGAGTAAGCCTTCTCACGGTTGTCAAAAACACCAGTAGTGAAATAGCATAATCAGCTGACATATGTTTTGAATCTAAATGTGATATACTTGAATGTTCTGCTTCAAATACTACACTGTGAAAACTTGCAAAATGATTGACAGGTAGAAAGCATATCAAAGTCTTCTGATTGGCTGATCAAAGAATGTCTGTGTCCAGTAGTCAATTTTTTTTTTGCTGCTTACGGAGTGTAGTGCTGTCACAAAGACCAGTGCGATATCTCAGGACACTTACTTCCATGATACCTTTCAGGGAGACGAAACATTTGTTGCATATATTAAAAAAATCGCTGTGCACAATCTTGTGGTACCATCAGCCAATCATTTTCATGATCTAACTTTCCTGAGGTTCCAGATTGATTAATCACATTCATTTTACGGCTCAAACAAATTGCACCAGAGACATGTATACTTCCAGGGCTGTATACGCCAGCCGAGCAACTACCATTGAGATGAATGGGGAAAATATAATAGAACTCCTTGGATGGACAGACAAAACAAAACTGTGAACAGCAAAGTGGTCCATTTCTGCCACAGCATTTCAGATTTTTTTTTTCTGAGGAGGAGTTTGTAATTGTGTGAAGAATTCAATGGCAGGCTTTTTATTTTCATTCCATTTCCACTGCACTCACAATATCTTTATATAAAATGAAAGTGATTTGCATAATTTCCCGATTTTTTTAAATGTATTATTATTTAGTTATTTTAGCTTCACTGTCCATTCATTTCACCTGAATATATAATCAATCATGGTGCTATTTTCCAACCTGTCCAGTTTGTGTTGTTGAAGAAAGAGCGCTCATGACTGTCCAGTGGGGGGAGAACCGGGCCTGGAGCGCTCCAACATCAGCCCAGTAAATATTCAATTTAAAGGATTCCCAGATAAGAGCGTCTGAAAAACGGAGGCAGCAGCCATTCTTCTAGATAAGAAAAGACAGCACCATCTGCAGAGAGCGAGATAGTGAACTCCTACAACAACCCAAACCCTCAACCACAGAGAGAGAGAGAGAGAGAGAGAGAGAGAGAGAGAGAGAGAGGGAGAGAGAGGGACTACTTACAGAGGAAAGAGTTCATACAGTATTTAGAAATTCAAAATACATTTGATTTTCACCTGAGAAAGGCTGTGGGCAGTATTAAACATGGCTGTTTAAGAAGAAAAAGAGCTAATTTATTTTTCTCCTTTATCCTCTTCTTTTAAAGGAGTCTGGGTCATGTTTTCTTTCACCTTGTGTAGTTTTGTTTATGGTTTTTGAGGATGAGGACATGTCACACAAACTTATCGACATCTGCCTAATTTGGCTAGCTACTACCAACATATGAATTTGTGGCAAAATACTGTTTAAATGAAAGCTATGGGAAGCTGATAATACAATTAATTTAGCTATCCTACACTCTTAGAATAAAAGGTTCCATATAGAATCCTAAAGGGTTCTATCGCTCGCTTCATATTTGGAATCCCTAAAAGGTTCTTTATAGAACCCTTTTTAAGAGTTCTACCCACTGATATATCTATATCGCCATATCAATGAAGCCACTGAGCTGCCATATTGCTATGCCCAGGGGCGGGATGGCGGGAGGTAACCCCGCCCCCAATAATCAAAACAAGCCATTACAACACTGAATGCTCTGACATCGCGATCCGCTTATATCTTCTCCCTCGTAATGAATATTATCCATTACAAGCAAATCAAACACGATTGTCACTAGAGGGCTAAATGCAACTGTTGTATCCAGAGGTAGGAGATTGTGAAAAAGGATTGTTTTTACCTGTCATTCATTTATACACTATGGCAGTTTGGGCATACTAAAATGGCCACTCGAACGCTTCTGGTGGCTTCACCTTCTGCTAGCATTTAACATTTGTATAACGTTTCGTGAGCGATCCAGTTCTAATATATATATATATATATATATATATATATATATATATATATATATATATATATATATATATATATATATCAGTGGGTCTACCAGATGGAAAGTTTATGTATAGAACCTTTTAGGGGTTCCTGCTTTCAGCCTTTAATCAGAGCTTGTTTGATGTGTGTAATCTGCTAATATTGTTCAGGACGTAAACTCTGTCATGGTTTTATTCAGGGAACATTACCATTCCTCACAGCTTTGACTCTGCAATTACACCACCAACAGCTCCCATTAATTTAACATGCAAGAGTTTCTAAGAGAAAGAATGCCTTTGTGTGACGCCTCTCACTGCCAATGTTGGCCAAACAATCCTGATGCTGGTCCAGTGAATGCCAGCTGAAGATGAGAATGGACCAGACAGAGGGTTGAGGTTTTGCTGCAGAGCATAGTCCAGTTAGCTCCTGCTGGTAGATGCAACTCCATTCTCTGGCAAAAAGCCAACATCATCACACTGGAAATTAACATGTTGCTATTGAATGTTTCTGTGCCCTGAAATCAGCCCCATCCTGCTGAGTTACTGACCAGCGCCATCTCCCCTCCCCATTTTTGCATCAATTCAAATGCGTTTACCTTTTCCATGTCAAGTTGTTTGCTGTTTATGATAAAAAAGCAAATATTTTGCATCTGATTGTACCATAGACTGTATATTAATACTAAGATAAACCTTTTGTCTAAAAGAGAAAGGACATTGGATCTGATCATCTGTCATTTGCCCTTTTCTAATCAAACCCAAAGCTGTACATTTTAAAAGTTCATTTTTTCTGCAGTATGAAATGCAAATGCAAAAGTAATGTACTGTAGTGTTCAAAGCTATTTATAACAAATATTTCAATACAATTATTTATACCTAAACAAACAGACATACATACTCACATTAAGCAACTGACAAACCAAAGAACCCTTTTATGCAAATGGGGTTATTTTTTTCCTGTAAATCTTTGAAAATAGAAAATTTTTGGCATAAAGGGGGATCACCCTAGGATTCTGCATAGAACCCCAAAGAACCTTATTTTCTATGAGTGCAATTTTGCATAGTTGCATGTTATTAGTTGCATTAAGCTCTTCATCCTCTTGAAAAGCACTGCTCAAAAATTTGGTGTTATAGTCATCATCATCAGTATTATATTATGATAATGTTCAAGTAGGCGGGGTTTAACAAATACAACACAGTTAAATGGAAAATGGACTGAGATGTGTCACAGCTAAAGTGTACCAAAATGGGATCTGAGTCCACTTTCAAGTCCAGGGACAATGTGAATTCAAAGAGAATTTGCCTGGTTCACATTATTGGGTAAACACAAAGAAATTTTGGCAACAGTAGGTTGAAATTTTCTGCTGCTGAAATCGGTCTGTGCTTAACAAATTTCAAATCACTGGCCCCCATGGCCGAAGCTGGAAGTGTTGAATTATTGGCCATGAGTGAGCTCTAGTTTCCTGGTAAAATGTCCACAGAGTGGTGCAGAAAGTGAGCTGTGTTTTTAGTTGTAAATGATGTTCTACAGTCAACAAGAATGCACATTTTATCAACTCTACCCCCTAACCCAATCCCCAGCTCTAAATCTAACTGTCAGTGGGGTAAAACATTTTATCTTAGAGGAAAAAAAGCAACCTCTAAATATCTCTTATCATTGATTATGTGAATGCAACTACTTCCTGGTTTCCATGGGACTAGCAAAGACTGCTTGAAGTAGTGCCACAAGAGGTAAACACATTTAAATGATGCAAAAATGTCTGAGGGCAGACTGTGCTTGTTAGTTACTCTGCAGAATGGGGTCGATTTCAGGGTACTGGAACATTAGATGTTGGCTTTTTCCCAGAAAATGGAGTAGCATCTTCGAACAGGAGCTAACTGGACAATGCTCTGCAGCCAAACCTCAACCCTCTGGTCTTAGGCCCAAGCCCTAACCCAAACACCAACCCTAAACCATCAGTTAAGTAAAAATTTAATTTTACAGTGATAATGCAACCTCAGAATCATGCTCAGCATTGTCAATGTAATTGCAATTATTTCCTGGTTCCCACAAGACAAGAAACCATGTCTTGGAGGTTGCTCGAGCAAACGTGTTCACAAAAAAATGTGATGGGGAATGCTGCTTGTTTTTAAACCCTGCTAAAAAGACCAGCTTAACCCACATGCAATTCCCATGCTGGACTAGGGTGGTTATGCTGATTAGTGCTGGTTTGGTGCTGGTCTAGCTGGTGGACCAGCATAGCCATGCTTTTCACCAGCAAACCAAATCCTAGCTGGTGAAGCTGGTTGACCAGTGTTGTCTTACTGATGAAGCTGGTTAAGCTAGTTTAAAAGCTTGGTGGAGACATCAGCACACCAGCTCCCAAACCACAACACAAGTTGGTTACCAGCAGTGCTGGTCTTTTAAGCAGAGAATTGGTAGAATGGGATTAGAAGCAATATGTCGATTTTCCTTGTGACTAAAAAATGTCTGAATTTAGCTATTTTAAAAAATCAAATCACTTTATTGTCACACTACTGTGTACACGAGTGCAACAGTAGGTGAAAGTCTTGTGTGCAGTTCCGAGCAACATTGCAGTAATGACAGTGACGAGACATAAACCACTTTACAATAAACAACATATTTACACAACACAATTTACATAACAAATGTACACATACTTACACAACAATTTACATATCAAATGTACACAATACACACAATGTAGAATACACATACACTAGATAAGGGTATATATATATATATATATATATATATATAAATATCCCAGTATAAAGGTCTATAAAGGTCCCAGTAAAAGGACCGCGGGTTAGGGTCACAGATCGATTCTCTCGGTGTTTAATGTGAGTTATTCACTCTTTATCGCTCTCTTCCCAGTAATGTCCTGCTTTTAAACACATCTGCATTTCCACACTCAGCATGGAATTTCAAATGCCTGTTGGAAGCTTTAGGTCGATGGAATATTTACTGTGCAGTGTGTGACATTCTCTACAAGTGTGTAGTGTGTCCATTAATGTGTGTGTTTGGTTTGCATTAGTGTGCAAGGTGAGCTGCGCTGACTCACAGATAAGACGCTCTCTCTGATAACGCCCCCTCAGTCTGTAACCCTCCAGAGTTTGTTCAATTTTAGTTGAGCTGCAGCTGAAATCACTCGCTCCCCGCGGTTCTGAGCTCGGTGCCCCATGATGATTCATTTAGTCAGCTGGAAAAAGAATGATAATGATGTGTCCATCACAGAGGAGAGAACTTCAGGGAGACTGTCACAGACTTCTGCAGGGTTGAACAAAAAGGTTTTAACCTCCTGAGACCCGAGCATGAATGTGTGCATTTTCCATTTCCCTTTTTGATTTGTAACTAGTATCCCCTAATAAACATGCAAAAAAAAGATGAAAATACATTTTACAGCAAAAATGTTCCTAAAAATGTATGGTAACAGTGGGACTAAGTGTTAAAATTTTAAAGAATACCAAGATCTAGAAAGTGAGATTTATTCAATCAAAAATGTTATTATGTTTCCAGGAGTGTCTTATTCATATTTTGAGACATTACGGACATTACATCAGAAATTAGCATAAATAATTCTGACTCAAAGTAATGGCTAGCATCATCCAATCACTGCCAACCATGTTAAAATAAAACTATACTTTATAAATTCTGCATCTAAATACTGATTACCATTGTCCCATGTCTGCCATACATGCTGAGTTGTCCAACCGAAGCCTGAAACTGAACTTTTGGTCCGAATTTAGGAGTGAATGCACTTAGAGAGCTATAGGATGCTCCCTTGCTCCCTATATGGTGAATAGACTTACCCTCCAGTGTGCTATCTCAGAACAGTTCGAAATGCACCTTATTTTCATCCTTCCTCTGTATAAAACCTTTGAAACCAAATTTTTTCAGCTTTTGGATGAACCCATTGATTCTCCATGTGATTATACACAGTGAATATAGAATTTTTTAGGAAAAAATGCACTAAAGAACACATTTGTATTCTGTGTTTAGCTGCACGACATTTCACAATAAATTGCTCAGATTTTAAAATGGCACATCTGAAGATCTAGAGACTCAAATTTTTCGACTCAAAAAGGTTTCAATGTAAAAACGTAATCATTTTTCTTACCAGATGTAATTTTGTTGCGTCTCTGCTAATGACAAACTCTGCTGTGATCAATGCCATGTTGTTTTGTCACATGATTTAAACCTTTACTGACAGCACAGAGTCTTCTGAACTGAGATCAGTCAGTTTAAATGAATTTAAGCTATGCGTTGCGATGCCAAAATACAACAAGTGAACTCGCGGTCGCACAAGGTTAAAGTCAACATGAAATCAAAATGGACCCTACTTACTTTCGTAGTACTAAATTTTGATTTTATTGCTCACGATTCATCTGTACACACCTATTGCAAAATATTGGTTGTCATCACCTAGAACATGCTTAATGGTTAACACAATTTAATTCTTGTTAGCATTAATATAATCAAGGTTACAGAAGGAAAGAAGCATTATCAATGAGATACATAGAGATGCTCTGAGGGGTGAACTTGAACATCATCCTTCATGTCCCAGTCAAAATCCTACTCAAATGTGGAAAACGTTTTTCAAGATCCACTTTTAGATCTGACTGCATTTTGGTATGGAACGCCCACTTTTCATCATCCAATCAATTTCCCTATGAATAAAATCAATAGTCTCATTGTATGTTCTGTGTCTATCTGAAATACTTCAGATTGTGGAAATAAAATGGTCTGCGAATGCTGTTTCATGTTCACCTTGCTGTTTCATGTGCACCAGTATGCTGCACAAAAGGACTCCAATCAGCAGGTGGCTTTTTATCATTTAGAAAGTCCATTTGGGGAGAAGATCTGCACAATTAGATTGCTGTGGCTGTTTTGTGCACATATATTAAAGGCACGTCTGAGGCATTTGGATAAATTGAAAGCATTAAGTGGTTTTCAGTCCTGAAGAGATTTTCATTACGATCAAGAGCAACATCCTGAGGTTACGCACAGAGAAACGCACAAACTCAGTCATGGCTCAGTGCAGGAGACCCTTGTAGACATCATAACGCTAACAGTTTCAAATGATGAATGTTGCTTCTTAACGCTGTGGGGAGAATCTTCCCTGATAGAGAGACAATCTGTGATGTTGTTTGAAGGAAACAGCAGATCTTGATTTTGATGAAGTGACTCAGCTCCACAGAGAGTGTGTGAAAGTTGTTCATCTCACTGCCCAGGGACACATACACACACACAAATGTTTTGTTTTATATCATTGTGGGGACTTTCTAGCTAAGGATAACTTTTATCCCCTAAACCTCCCCTAAACCTAACCCTCACAGAGAGCTTTTTGCATTTTTACATTTTCAAAAAAACATCGTTTAGTATGTTTACAAAGCCATTTCCCTCGTGGAGACCGCTGGCTGGTCCCCACAATGTAGGTGATCTCAGGTTTTACTAACCTTGTGGGGACATTTGATCCCATGGGTTAAACCTGACACAAACACACACACACACACACACACACACACACACACACACACACACACACACACACACACACACACAAAAACTGTTGACATTTGTGAAAGTAGGCCAGAAAAACTGGTCTTCACCTTTTTTAGGGCTTTTAAATTAATATTCGTCAAACATTTTTTATTATGATACTTTTTTTTATTTGTATTATACTTCTGCAATTAATTCATCCCAAATTGCTTAGGTGTGCTGTCTATTTTTTTTATTTTTTTTAAACCCACTTTTTAAGAAATTTAAGATAAATGTGAGAAAATGTTGAAATTGTGAAAAGTGTGAAAACAGAAAAAAATCAATGCGTTTTCAAATGAAAATGGATTAGTACTGAAGTGGACTTAGATCTCATGTTGGTCAATTTTTGTTGCGGTCAGGTCTCATTCCAATTAGTATTCATAACACCCATATGTTTAATAATTATTTTAAACATTAATTATTATTATTTTGTCCATGTGGACCACAGATGATTTTTGTGAGAGAACATTTTTTTTTTTTTAACAATCATGAAAATGCTCTGCCTGTTATTTTTCTGGCTAAGAAAGAATAAATATTCTGCAGCCATGAGCAATAGACTAGAAGTTGCTTTTACAGAAGATTCTATATTTCTGATAAGCCTTAACTGTAAAAGATTTAATCAAGCTTATATTTTGCTGGCAACATTATGCAATAGAGTAAAAGAGTGATTCAATGATTGTCAGTCGAGGATTATCACTAAGAATGTAATGAAATCAGCCATCTCTCAAACAAAATCCCTTCAAAGACATTTATCTGGATCCCAGTGCAATGTTAGATGACATGAAGCTTTAATGGAACTGAATGCTTTCTAAATGAAAGTGCTGTATGTTGAACTCATGACAGTAAAGTTACACACAGCTGCACTTCCTGTTCATTTAAAATAAAACTGTATGCAAGTTTGCAATAACAAATGCTTTATTTCCACATAAGCAGGGACATGAAAGTATACCTGTATTTTTTTTGTACAATATGGAAGCATGAAGTCCTAAAGAAATTGTAATGGCTGTGTTTAGAATAGCACTGTACTACTGCTACTTGTAACGGTTCTCAGGAAACCCCTGATTAACCAAATTTGATTATGGGTTTGTAGTTTTTTTTCATTGTCTTTGTTTCATTGGTTATTCAGTAGTCCCAGATGTTCCTTGTTTTCTCATTAGGTCCTTTTGAAATTAATCCCTGTGCTTTCCTCCGAACATTGCCAGTTCTTAACCTTTCATGTCTGTAGTGGTTTGTTCTGTTTTTGTGGTTTTACTCTCTTGTGGTTTTACACTCTTGCGGTTTTACACTCTTGCGGTTTTACACTCTAGCGGTTTTACTCTCTTGTGGTTTTATTCTCTTGCGGTTTTACACTCTAGCGGTTTTACTCTCTTGCGGTTTTACACTCTAGCGGTTTTACTCTCTTGTGGTTTTATTCTCTTGCGGTTTTACACTCTAGCGGTTTTACTCTCTTGTGGTTTTATTCTCTTGCGGTTTTACACTCTAGCGGTTTTACTCTCTTGCGGTTTTACACTCTAGCGGTTTTACTCTCTTGTGGTTTTATTCTCTTGCGGTTTTACACTCTAGCGGTTTTATTCTCTTGCGGTTTTACACTCTAGCGGTTTTACTCTCTTGTGGTTTTATTCTCTTGCGGTTTTACACTCTAGCGGTTTTACTCTCTTGTGGTTTTATTCTCTTGCGGTTTTACTCTCTTGCGGTTTTACTCTCTTGCGGTTTTACTCTCTTGCGGTTTTACTCTCTTGCGGTTTTATTCTCTTGCGGTTTTACTCTCTTGCGGTTTTACTCTCTTGCGGTTTTACACTCTTGCGGTTTTACACTCTAGCGGTTTTACACTAGCGGTTTTACTCTCTTGCGGTTTTACACTCTTGCGGTTTTACACTCTAGCGGTTTTACTCTCTTGCGGTTTTAGACTCTTGCGGTTTTACACTCTTGCGGTTTTACTCTCTTGCGGTTTTACTCTCTTGCGGTTTTACACTCTAGCGGTTTTACTCTCTTGCGGTTTTAGACTCTTGCGGTTTTACACTCTTGCGGTTTTACTCTCTTGCGGTTTTACTCTCTTGCGGTTTTACACTCTAGCGGTTTTACTCTCTTGCGGTTTTACTCTCTTGCGGTTTTACACTCTTGCGGTTTTATATTAAAAAGCCTGCACTTGGATCCTCTTTCATGTTGTTCCTGCAACAATTACACTACTATTGGTGCAGCATAAATTATGTATTCTGCTGTATGCACAGTGTCCAGATATACGGTATGGATGGAATAACCGGATGGCCTACTAAATGTTATGTATAACCAGAGGTGGGTGGTAACCCGCTACATTAACTTGAGCAAATATTTGGAGAAAATACACTTAAGAGTAGGTCTAATAGTTGTGTGTAATACTGTATCCAACAATGCAATGCTCTCAAATTGAACTTTAATTTCTATTGTGTGAGTAATATCAACAGTGATCTTTTTCTTGACTCAAGGTTGATTTATTTTTGTATTTTTTTTTTTTTTTTATTAGTTTAATTGGGAAAAATGCAAAATAATGGACTTGATTCTTCTTGATGAATTAAACACCCAATGTAGCATACTACATTCTTCATGGAATAATGGCATTTTTTTTTTCACTTTTTAATTAAAAAAAAAATTGTAGGTTGTTAAACACATGCTGGGAATGTTTATTTTTGTTGTGGTAAGATGTAACAAGAAAACAGAAAAGCATATTGTACTGTATCTCAAACTTTTGATAAGTGGCTGCTCACAACAAACGTGTCTGTGCAAAAAAAAAAAAAAGCTAGATGTAGTGCCACAAACAGAGCCGAATGCATGTGTTTCGAGACGTCTTTTTAACTGTTAACTTGACACGGAAAGCTGAAAAAAATATGGCGCAAAAGAAATCTGCCTAGGGTTTGCATAGATAAATGTTTAAAAGTAGCGTAAACCGATGCAAAAACCTGTTTAGTGTGAACGGCCGATAACATGATCTTTATAACGCAGAATCTTTCAGTCTGTAGTTTTCAGAGAGCATTGTGAAAAAGCATTTTGTTGTTGATTTATGATACTGAAATAATTCCATTCTCAATTCTGTGTCGCTGAGACATGGTTTGACACAAGGGCATAGCAGATGTTTTCCAAACTAAACCCATACCTAGTCCAAATGGTGGATTTTTATACAGTATTCTTTGCTTTTTGTTACTTTGGCTGATTGAGTGTCCAACCAGCCAGCCAATCACAGGTGAGTTTCATGAGCGAAACAAACCTTACGTAATAGGCTGTCAGTCAAACAGTCTAATCAACACGGCTCAGTTAATTTCTACAAAGTTACTTTCAACAATGCTCCATGTATCCATGTTTTTTATCGGCATTGATGTTGATCTAAATAATCTAGAGACGAGGAACTCACGGACGAGAGTTATTTATTGGCATATCATTCTTGATTGGCAGCATTACGTGAAATGCACAGCAGAAAAACAAAGGACAATCCTTCTTTTAAGCACACATTGTAAGTGGAGTTTATATCAGCACCTGAGTCTTTATTAAGTTATGCTTTTTACATTATGTGTGTGAGGTAACAGTTTGATCAGTTGTTTTTGCCAATGTAAGCAGATTACTAGATCTGTGTTAAATATGTAAAGCTCCTGTTTTCATCTTTATATTGGTGTGCAGTCAACAAACTGTATGAAAAAAAAGAGATCTGTTGAAATGAATACATATGTAGATTTCGGTGTTTTTATACATGAAAACATACAGACATTATTTAAAGACTATTATTGATGTCTTTTGATATAAGTCACGATCAGCAGCTCACAAACTGTAGGGAAATTATAGATTTGCTTTGTTCTTATAATGCTTACAACCTCTACTAAAGTCTCTGTAGGTCTGTAGACATTCAAATGTTAAAGGATTATAATGTTCTTTTGATCATTGATTCAGTGACTTAACTCATTTCACTCAAGACTGTGATTTGTCACCACCTTCTGTCATCACCAGAAATGGTCACTGAATCTTTAAATGAATCTGAATGAATTTTGGTGAATGTAGTCAAAACACTCGAGCCACTTGGATACATTTAAATCCCACAATGCACAAGCACAGAGTAAAAAAAAAATGTGCACACATGCACAATTGTCATTATTGTAATTGAGTAAATAATTTATTCAGGACCAGCTTGTGCTCAGTCTTTTATTGTCATGTGTGAAACAGTAGCAAGTGCGCCACATGATGTCCTTTATTTTTGCAGCTAATTTAGCCACATTTTGCATTTATATTTTAAAATCCTACAAACAAAGTAATTAATATGGATATATTAATGTTATACTTAAATAAAACTTATTAATATATACTCTAATATATTAATACTGCACTGTAAGTGTTGGGTCTGTGTGAGCCACCTACAGACAGATCCAAATTAAATCAGATATGTTTATTGTAAAACATTGACATTTATTAACATTACCATGATTTGCATTAAACCAGCAATATGCTAAATAACATAAGTTGAATCGAAATGTCTCTTGAATTTAAATGTTTTCATGCTCGGCAGCCAATAATTTAGCACACAAAGCAAAAATTTGAGTGATCGACACAAACCATGTTTATCCTCGCTCCAAGTGAACCTGTGTTTAACTTTTGTCTGGGTCGTATTTTCTTTCACCTAACATAGTTTTGTTCATGGTTTTTGAGGATGAGGGCTTGTCACACAATCTGTCCATGCAGTGTTGTAGTACCGATACAGGACTCATGGTCTTGGTCTTGGTCTTGTCATGGACTCATAAGCAATTTGATTGGATTCGAACAAGTGTGGACTCGGACTCAAACCCGAGTCCAGTCGAGCCAAAAAATATACATTGAAAGTTTCAAATTATGACAAACATTTTTGACCTCAGTCTGCTGCGTAGAATCAGAACTAGTGATGATGCCCTGTTCACAAATAAATCATTCTATTGCGTTGACAAACAGGTTAGCAAAAAGGTCTGAATCGATTGGCTATTCAGTCTGATTAGTTCAGAGTCATCTCACTGAATAATTTGAAGCAGTTTCTCACTCATTAAAACAGCATCGGGATATTTTAGAAAATGGAAAACAAACAAATTGTTGGATAAAGCGGATATTTAACTACAGTCATCAAAAGACTTTTTTTAGAGGTAATTTTATAAGCTTCCAGTCGTGCTGTGTTTTATTAATAAGGTGCTGTCCACACCAAATGCGTTGTGTCCATCCATGCTGTTTTTCAGTTGTTTTTCTATGTAATCATGCTAAATGGATGACCACTGATTTACATATCGCTGTATTTTTGGCGTCTCGTGCAGGAGTGCCAGTTCTTTTCAAGTTAAAAAGGTGTCTCGAGACACCTTCATTGCATTGCATTGGTCAGAACGGCCTCCCTTTTACAAATGCTTTAGCCATGTTACATGAATACTACACATAATGAAGAAAATAAAAAATACTTCTCTCAATGTCATCAGAATTGAATGGTTTAATTTAATGATTTAATGGCAAATTAAATGTAAATGTTTATATTCTCTTTTGGTGTAAACATCTTCATATTTAATACATTATTGTTTGGTTTTAGGCCCATTTTAGTTACAGTACAGTAATACTGCATTTTGTAAAGCAGAAATGTTTACTTGACTTGAATGTAATATAATAGTAAGCAGAAGCTGGTAGTTTGTATTTGCACGATAAGCCACATAATAGGCACTTTGAACCTTTAATTTGAGTTTTTCACTGACATTTTGTAAACACTGGCATGTCGTAACTATAATACCAATTTTTTCACTTAACCTAGGATGTGTCATTTATAAAAAAACAATTCTCATCTGGTAATACTATTTAACCAACATAAGCTTAAGAATATAATAAATGAGGTTTATTTGATACATGAGCCTAGATTCAGTAGTTTTTAAACTATACATTTAATACATTCATAAAAAACTCTTGTCTTAGACTCAACTTTTACTGGTCTCTGTCTCGACTCGGACTCTGCCCTCTCTGGTCTTGGTCTTGATTTAGACTCGACCCCCTTCTGGTCTCGGTCATGATTCGGACTCAAACTACTTTGGTCTTCGACTGGACTTGGACTTGGATGAGCTGGTCTCGACTAAAACACTCTGTCCATGTATGACAATAAATGTGTTTTATTGCCAAAATTTAATCTGTCGCTTGACAGAAACTAGCCAAGTGACAGATGAAATTATCGCAATAAAACATAGAATTTGATTGAACACACACTGCAAAAAACATTCTCAACAAGTATCTTTGTCTTGATCAATTGTTTATTCATTATATGGTCAGTTGCATTGTATTATTTGCATTTAGCATTGTTTTTCTCCTGCTGATCCTGTCAGAACCATTTTTTGGTCATGACCCATCAGTTAAGAACCACTGCTCTAGGCCCCTTTGATAGCCCTGGCTACTTATCAGAAAGTTCGTTATAGTCTTTGTTGGGCATTGCTGGCTTAAGCATACCCATAATGCTCAAAGACAAGCTCTTTTTGCTGGTGGCTCCATCAGGGAGTCAGTAGAGTCCAGAGGTCTTTTCTCCACTGTCTGTGAAGCTTCTCCTCTTGTTCTCTCGGTCCAGAAGGTGTTGTCAGGGGGCTGGTAACCGGGTTCCAGGGGGTCTAGAGGGTCTTTAGAAAGCAGGATGCTGATGCAGGGAAGTGTTCGGTGGACGGTCATCTCCGAGTCACCTCCTTCCTGACTCTCCCAGACCTCTCGTAAGCCCTTGTACTGGAGCTTAGTCATCTGGTGAAGACCACCAATCTTTCTCTTCATGATCTCAGCACATGTGATGGTTTTAGTGACGGCCCGGCCTGACCCGCTAAATACGACCTGTCTCAGTCCGGTCTGACCACCGGTCCCAGTCTCATCCTGCATCCGTGCCATTGCGAAACCCATGAGGTTCCTAATTTTACTGCCCTCCTTCACTCTCATTTCCAGCACGCCAGGCGGCAACCCAAGAAAAGGACACAAGACGTTCTCCTCGATCCGACACACTTTCTTAAAGCCGCCCGTTTGACCCTGCTTGAGACCACAGCTTGTCAGTTGCAGAGGTTGTGAGGTGGATACACACTGGGCGTTTCTAGCCTGACCCTGAATGGACAGGCAAGCGTCCCGTTGGGCGCTAAGCTCCATTGGAGAATATTTGAACACTTTAAGTCTCAGGAGTGATTTCTGGAATAGCCCACATCAAACAGGCAATCATCCCTTCATTTTAAATGCTCAGATTACACACTATTCCGCCGTCTCTTCCAATCTCATCTGTAATTATAGAGTCTTGGGGGTGAATCGCTTCCATGAAAGGACAAACCAGATAACAGAGTCCAGTATCATGACTGCGGAAGCTGCATTAGGCTTTCTTCATGAGCGCAAAGCTCTAAAGACTACAAACACAAAAACCTTTTGGCATGATATTAAAAAAAAGACTCTTGTTGTAAAGTTTTAGATATTTTGAAAATCTGCAAGGATTTACCCACGTGTCCTGTGAAACGCAGTGTCCAACATCACTTGTCTGATCTCTAAATGAGCTGTTAAATTTGACAACTTCCAGACTTTTAACTTTCCTAAATTAAGTGGCAATTCCTCAGAGTGCGTAAGGTTTCAGACAGTCCATTTACCTCCGTGGTACGATCCAGCAGAGATTAATTCCTGCTTGTCTCTCTTCCAGTCCTCTATTCTCACTTGCTCTCTCTTCTTCTTGGTAGACATGAGTGCTGGACTGCATCACTGTCTTTCTCTATTGCTCCTCATCTTCCATGTGCTGGCAGGGTGGAATGAGGCTGGAATCGCTCTGTATCTCTCCTGGTACCCGTGCTGCCTTAGAGAGTGAGAGAGGAGGGGCAGCCCTCTTAAAGTCACAGCAGCCCCAGATTCCAGATGAACAATCTTATTTAAAGAGCACACAGATCTGATGTGGGTGATTCTTCAATTGTCTCACTTCATATTATGTGTCTTTAACTACTATGTACTTAAGCAATTGATACAATGTACGTATTATGTACGTTCGTGTTGTTGCACCGTACTTACCTTTAAAGTACCTGCTTTTAATTACATCTGAAGTTACACTGTTCACCTTACCCCTAAACCTAACACTACTCCAACCCTTACAGTTACCCTAAACCCTTAATCTTAACTCTAAACCAACCCGTACCTCAGGACATGGATTTAACCACTGGAGTCATGTGGATTACTTTTATGTATCCTTTATGTGCTTTAAAGATCTTCTGATTTCTGGTCACCATTCACTTGCATTGTGTGGACCTACAGAGCTGAGATATTCTTCTAAAAAATCTTCATTTGTGTTCTGCAGAAGAAAGAAATTCGTACACATCTGGGATAGTAAAAGGGTGAGTAAATGATGAGATAATTGTCATTTTGGTGTGAGCTCTCCATTAGTATTGGGGTTGTCATTATACAAAAATTTCAGTAGTTGCTAACAATACCAGTGATGTTTCTCTCTATACCAGATTCGATACCTTGGAAAAAGAGATATTAACTAAATTGTTCATTAAGTAAACACTGTTTCACCATCTCAAGTAATTATAAAAGACAAGTAAACAGTCTGTAATAAAATAAAAACAAAGAAACAGATTATAAGCAATATAAGTTTACAGATTGCAAATCCCAATGCACAGATCTGATATTTTGATACAAATCCACTTTAGACATTCATATTTTGGCAAGATGGATATTTTGAATTGTATTTGAGCACAGAGGCGTGTTTCCGCATTACCGTGAGCGCCTGCAGAGCACGTGTGCTTGTATAATTGTGCACTTAAAAAGAGGCTGTCTGTCAGTCAGAACGATTTCATTACATCTTTTTAATTTTAGTATTAACTTGGTACAAAAGCATTGGAGCTTTTGACAAATCTAGTTAATATTTCAGTATTCAGAATCAATCCATCCATCAACAACTGCTTATCCTGTGTACAGGGTCGCAGGAGCCTATCCCAGCTAACATTGGGCGAAAGGCAGGGTACACCCTGGACAGGTCCATCGCAGGGCCACACATAGACAAACAACCACTCACACTCACATCCACACCTAGGGCAATTTTTGGAGACATCAATTAACCTAGCCTGCATGTCTTTGGATGGTGGGAGGATGCCGGAGCACCCGGAGAGAACCCACGCAGACACGGGGAGAACATGCAAACTCCAAACAGAAAGGCCGGGGCAACCGGGGTTTGAACCCACAACCTTCTTGCTGTGAGGCGACAGTGCTAACCGCTGCACCACTGTGCCTTAATTGACTGCTAGCTAGCAAGTTTGCAAGTCCATGATATATACAAATTAAATTAAAAAAAATAATTTGTCAAATCCATTTGAAGGCTGATCAAGTCCATGGTCAGAATTATATTCTAGAACATGTGCTAAATGTTTTAAATGTTTCAAATTGTCAAAAGTGCACCTAAATGAAGAATAACCCTTAAACTGGACAGATGATTCTGTACCTTTAAAAGCAAGCCAACAGCTCTATAGCAGCTTGTCAATCTGTTTATAGGACATTCTGGTGCGAGAGCTCAAGGAATGTTAACAATTAAAGCACAGTTCTGAAACACAGAGCCGCTTGCGTGCAAAAAGGCACATTTTCATCAGGTGATTGAATGTGTGAATGAAATTAGCTAGAATGTAAGTGAAAACATCCTTTATAGAGCAGTTCACAGTCTGAATGTTAAACTGTGCTGCGCTCGGCCTCTGCCCTGCTACATGATTTGTCCATTATCATTTGCATAATGTGATGTTAATGGTCTTTGTAAAGGAGGAATCTTGGGAAAGTCTTCTTGAGCAGGAAATAATGACAGATTTAAATCACAAGAGTTACTAACAACTGTCCTTTTCATCCCTGATTCATTATAAACCCATTTGTAATTAAGCTCATATTTTATTTGTATACGTCTGTCTATTTCGTTTATATATCAATATCATACTTTTCTTACTTACAATATAAATGAATCCTTTGAACCAAAAATTTCACTTCAGATGAAGTCAGCTTTGCTCACTTTTAACAATTCTCTGATAATAACAGTATCTATTTTGATGTTTCCCTTTCAAATAAACACATATCAACAATTACACTTTCCTCTCTCTTATTGTGTTAGCACTGTGTCAAGGTGTATCTCGCTGAACCCCTCGTGTAATTCGCTGTATATTTCCTCTCAGTGTGGGTCAGTGATCCGTGCTATTCTACTGTGAGTCATTTGGGTTTTTCAGTACTCTGGTTAGCTCTGTGCGCGCTGTCAATTAACCGCGGTATCAGCACAGACAGCAGAGGTACTCTGGCCTGTTCCCATCGGACGACAGACGGGACAGAATGAGAGGTGAGCGAATGAGAGTAGACAGATCATTCAGGCTGAACCAATGCACAGTCTAAGATTGAGAGAGAGAGAGAGAGAGAGAGAGAGACTGAGAAAGAGACACACAGAGAGAAAGAGACAGGTCTGTTTCATACACTCAGATGCCCAAGGGGAAAAAGGCATAAAAACGGTTTAATTGTATACAATTCATTTGATTAACGACAATAAAATTAACATTTCACCGCAAGCTAAAATAAAATGTCATTATTTATTCACCCTCATGCTGTTAGGGTGTTAGGGTCAGTATCCCTGACATTGATATCTTGGTCTGTCAATGCAGCACCATTAAAGTATCATGAAATAGTCCATGAGACTCATGCACTGTATCCCATATTTTTGGTCAAATCATGTGGCGCATCCACATATTCAAACATGTCCGTTGTAATCGGTTACAACACAGGCAGCAACCAATTGCATTTAACTGATGTCACAACTGTCCTTTTTACATACAAAAGTAAACATTTATAAGATTTGACAGATGCAGCGGAGGGGAAGATTAATGAATAACAAGCATTTGTGGCATAATGTTTTTCATAAAAAAATTTTTGACTTGTCCCTCCTTTTCTTTAAAAAAGCCACAAATCTGGGTTACAGTGTGGCAGTGCAAGTTAATGGGGCCATTGTGCAAACATTAAAATACTCCGTGTTTTAAAAGTATAGCCACAAGGTTAGTGATGCATCAATCAAGAGATTTGAGACCGATGTGATCTCCGATTTTTTAAAAAGTGCCCTTTGCCACACTTTTGCAAGTTATATGCTGCAGATGTGTGTTTATGCCCCACACCGTAAAACATTAAGATTAATAAATGCTGTAAAAATATATTGTTCATTGTTAGTTCATGATACCTAATGCATTAACTCGTATTATTGAATGGAACCTTTTTATAAAATTTTACAAAAATTACTTAAAAATTCCATGAATTGTGAATGGTTAACATTTATTTGTATTGAAAACAGTTATTAATAGTTCTGTTGTCAGTATCAAAGGTCATTGTGACATACTGGCAAGCAGTAGAAGTGATGAGAGCGTCACACACAGCAGAGATACATTCAAAAATAAGAAAAATATACCCATTACAGATTCTAAAAATGCTCCAGTGAGAAATAATTAATATCTATGATTTGTTTACTGTCATTGGCGATTGGCAGTAACGCAAATCACTAATTACATTTACATTTATGCATTTGGCAGACCCTTTTATCCAAAGTGACTTATTGCAGGGACAATCCCCAGGAGCAACCTGGAGTTAAGTGTCTTGCTCAATGGTGGTGGCTGTGGGGCTCGAACCAGCAACCTTCTGATTACCAGTTATGTGCTTTAACCCACTACGCCACCACCGCTCAACCAATGGCATAATTATTAAGCAAATGCGTGAAGAAGCAGTGCCAAATGTGAAATTGACAACAAGTATTTGAAATGGGTACTGCAGTCCAAATTCAAAATATTGGAGAGAATATTGCCAGAATGCTGAAAAGAAAATTAGCCAACTCAGCATCTGTTTTAAAGGATTTCTGGGCTTTAAACTGTCTCCATCTTCCAAAGGCATCTCCAATATTTATCCTTGTTTTACTACGTCTCTGGTCATGGTGGTTTTTAGACGGATGGCGAGGCTTCTTAAGTCGGGTGGAATCGGTTATCTCTGATCCAGTTCATTTGCTGGCTTCCATGGCTGCAGCAAGCAGTGTTGTTTGCCTGTAAACGTGTTTAAATCTGGCAACCCGGCAGTGTCGAAATACTATTGGTGAATGGGCAGTGCAGAGCTGGGAGTTTGTTGGCGCTGAATAGTGGAAGAGAAGCTATTATTGTCTGAGGCAAGTAACATAGGGGGGAGTAACATAGCTGTATGCTATACTAAACATTACCTGTGTAATGCTCCAGAGATAACAAGTTAGTATGTCAAGACTCATTAATGACAGCAGAAACCCTCATTAGAAAATATGTATGTAAAGAATACATGTAACATGTCACAGAGTGACTATCGTGACATATTTAAGTCTTTCATCTCACTAAATCAATTTGCTTCTCATTTGGGTTTAAATATATTTTTAAATATGATAAACTCTTCATTTAACATGACACTATCCACAGCAGGAAACATTGTAACAAATGCCACCACTTAGATATGTGTGTGTGTCTGTGGGGGTGAAATGATCGTTTGGCTGTTAGGGTAAAATTACCCTCATTGCTCATAAGAAGATACACAGCTGCCCACGGGAAAGACAGAGAGTGTGTGTGTGTGTGTGTGTGTGAGAGAGAGAGAGAGAGAGAGAGAGAGAGAGAGAGTGATTATACCATTTGTGTGTGTTTTTTTAAATTAGTTCGATTTATTTATATAATATAGGCAAGGGAGATAACAGTCAGACCAAATTGATTACACTATATTTCAAATAATAAACTGTAGTCAGAGTGTTATAAAATTACATGATGATTTGAGGCTAATTTGTCTTTTCAGTCTTCCTAGTAGTTTAACCCATCAATCATAAAAACAGCACCATATAGCACCTGTTCACATTATCATGAATTCTGCAATAACAGCTCAATTTTAAACAAGAGCTCTCATAGTTTGATCCAACGTGATCTCATGAGTATTCGTAGGTATTTGTACGTAAAATGTGGTTTTAGCATAAATACATTTGCTTAAGTTTTCACATTGAAACATACAATATTGTATACCATACATTGATGGTGGTTTAGGAGAGTCCCCTGTTCACTGTGTAAAGCACTTTGAGTGTAGTGTCAGAAAAGCGCTATATAAATGTAACGTTAATTCATGCACATACAATATTTACGTATTGACAGCATCTAAATCTTACATCATTTTAGGTATGAACAACTTTGAGATGTGCAAATGTTAACGAATAATTAATTCATAATTAATTAGTCATTAATTCACATGTATTTAATGCAGTTGAGACATTTATATAATTTTACATTATAATGGTTCTGTTCTGTTTGATTTATTGTGCCATATTCAACTTGTTTCCAGGGGTTCTATCACTTTAACCAAGGCTAAACTTTATAATGTTTAAATGAGTAAAAATGATGTGGAAATTTGGATTGGTTTAGGGCTAGGAGTGGAGTTAATGGATCTACAAACACACACACACACACACACACACACACACACACACAAACACAAAAAGACCACATATTTAAGATTTATGCATTTCAATTTCATAAGCAATTTCCATCAAATTGAATTGAGTAATTTTTAAAAAAAACGATTAAGCTAAAAATTGCACAATTTAAAATGATGAAAATTTGTAATAAAATTGAAATGAGTAAATCTTAAAAAAATAGGTCTAAATATTTTCGAGCATAAAAATACCTTTAGAAAAGTACAAATGTAACTAAATCAATTTATAATAAGGATTCATAAATATTATTAAGTTTCTAAAGCTGTAAATACCAAAATACATTTTATTTTAGATGCTTTAATACGTTCATATTGTACTTTTCAGCATCTATCCAAACTGATGATACCCACGAATAATAATTAAATTAGGATGTTTGATCAAATGGTAAAATGCTCAACCTGAACGAATGTCTTATAGTTGTCTTTGCACATTACCTTGGATTGAATTGTATTTTATTTTAACATTTAAAACTATTACCCACTTCACCCATGTGCTATTAAAAGAGCTGAAAACTTATGGCAGCCATAAGCATGCAGGTTGAGGTGATATTGAACAATTTCTTTATCAAACTCCAATCATGAGTGACAGAAAGACCATCAGTCTGTGTGTGGAACTCCAGGGCAAATAAATACAGAGCAAAATAACTCAGTATTTGTTAATGACAATTACACTGAAGCCCCCCCTCCCCCCAGAAGCACTGCGTAAAGAACTGAGACATGTCTGAAAAGGGAAAACTGGATCAGGGAAGACAGGATCGAGGGAGGGAGGGAGAGAGAGAGAGAGAGAGAATTGAGGCAGCCAGGGGCAGCAGGGGTATAATTAACTTTCCATAACACACCTTAAAGCCCCCCAACGGCCTCCATCGCCCCTCAGGACTGCAATGCAGATATGTGCATCTCACACACACACACACACACACACACACACACACAGACCATACACTTCTTTCAGGACAACAAACACTGACAGAAAAAGATACTAGTGTGTATTTAAGTCGTAACAGCGCACACAGAGATAATGATTCACAATTTTAAATATTCAACAGATACTTTGTCAACAGATGCAGTAGCAACAACAGGTAAATAACACAAGCATCTGATTCCACCTTGTTACATTTGATTATAAACGTTTGGAAACCTTAACCATATTCCACACCGTTCACTGCATTAACTTAAATGGCTGTTTTCCACTTTCTTTAAAGATGAGTTGTGCATGTCAATGTGGAGAGTTTAATTTAATGGCCCTTCAGTGTAATTGTCATTACCTGATAGTGGCAGACGCACGCAAAGCTTCGGGATGACTCTAATGGAATTTATTACAGTAGTTTGATCAATTAAACGAAAAACAATTAGCACTCATACAAAAAAAACAAATGGCTATTTAATGATTCTCTGTTAACTGATTGTTAAGACAGGAAATGACGCATATGGTAAGTAAAATAAGGCATTATTTAGAGAAATCATAATAAAGAATCAGCAAACGTACTCCATATTGAAAAACATAAAAACGGGTCTTTGATATCAGTAAACTAACGGTAAAACATTGACCTGTTGAAAGCAATACAATTTGGTTTGGGCTATCGATGCTAAAAGATCTATTTGTCTGTTGATGTACAGTGTTATACATTAAAAACAACACCAGAACAAACAAACAAGCAGACAATTTGTTATTAAGAGTATTTAAAACAATATTCTCACACTTGACAATTAAAGCAAAATTATTACATTTAAAATTACATTTAATAAATAGTCAAATTTAATATAGGGCTTTAATTTGCATAACATGTTAGTTTATCTTCCATATGGACCACATTTTAACATTTCTTTACCTGGTTGGATAGCTAAAAAAGTATATGCTGTATTCATGAAAC
This sequence comes from Moxostoma hubbsi, assembly GCA_032164185.1. Taxonomy (NCBI): domain Eukaryota; kingdom Metazoa; phylum Chordata; class Actinopteri; order Cypriniformes; family Catostomidae; genus Moxostoma; species Moxostoma hubbsi. Next base: position 8,200,055 of record JAVLUX010000019.1, read on the forward strand.
AAGACCACATATATGTGTAAAATGAATGACTTTATATTCAACATTATATATTAACATGAGACCTGTGTGATAAAATCTCTTACATACCTTGTCTTTGTCAAGTTATACTCCGTGTAATGTTTGTATGTGCTTTAACAAAAACATGAGCTGTACATTTCTGCTTTTAGCCCTCTGGTACACTTGCCCCATTGACTTCCATTATAAGGTAATATACTGTAAACAAATCTTTTTCTGTGATAATCAACTCACAGAAGCTATCCATGCTGCTAAAGTTGTTCTGAATCCAAACCCTTCATGTTAAGCAGAAAGTGAGGTGGTACAGATTGAATTTAAGCAGGTTAGATGTTGTTTTTTTAGTGTTTGTTTTTTTAGTTAATTAGTTGCTTTCATCAGTCAGAACATAACTGTTTTACCCACATTTGAGCTTCATAGGAGTGATTGTCGACCAAAACCTCATGTAAAGTCGAGCAATTCTGCATGTATCCAGATGGCAAAGTGCTCCTTAGAGAGAGTGTGTGTCTGCGTGTATGTGTAACTACTCCCCTGCAGTGGCCATTCGTACTGGGTCACTACTTTCTTCGTCACGCTCATAGAGACACTAGGTCATCTAACACAGCAGCACACTGGGAGGGAAATGTCAAGTGTGTATGTGTGTGTGTGTGTGTGTGTGTGTGTATGTGTGTGTGTGTGTGTGTGAGAGAGAGAGAGAGAGAGAGAGAGAGAGAGAGAGAGAGAGAGTTTTTTCTATCAGATAATTTCCAGAAGGTGCAGCAGTTTTAATCTAAATAACATCCTTGTGGCAGTTTTGTTTGTATTGTTGGATAATGATATACTTTGCCATTATTGGCTTTGGCATATGACAAAATCTATACATTTAAGACCTGGTTTATGCAATATGTAAAAATGTGAATCAGATAGTTGGATGTTGAAGCTTAAATAGTGGTAAAGTGTGTAATTTTCTTCAATATTAAAATACTTCTTTAAAAGTGCACTCAGTTACGTTTGTCTTTTCAGTCATCTTGGACTTACACTGACACCTAGTGGTTTGGATGCAGCATAATTTAAAATCAATTGTTTTCAGTTTCAGATGCCATTGTAGAAATTGAGAATTCATGGTCAGCCATGATTAGTTTAATCAGTGAGTGAAAGTGTCAAATAACAGGACGGTTACTGAGATTAAGCGAGTAGTATTCGGCTGGTCATGTGATTCTAAAATGGCAGCCCCCATGTGCGGACCCTCTCCATGAAGAACAGCTTTTGTGAGGTTACTGATATGACTGGAGTTTTTGTTTTAATGTGAATGGTCATGATTTCCTACATATATTGCAAAATTACAATTCATGTCTTTAGGAGTTAAACTTGTTTAATGAGGAAAAAATTTAAAATCTTTAAAATACCTCCTTCCTTCCATTCGGCCACCATGGCCACTAATCCATGTGTATGTTGGTTTCTCATAAAGTGTAAACACTGTGGCTCTGTGGAGCTGTCAAAACACTGCTCTATTTGTTTGGACACAGCAACATTGGCTCAATCAATGGCGTAAGTTTGGGGCAGGACTTGACTAATTGAAAATGGAGGAATGCAATTCTGTTTAGTGGCACTTGCAGTGCAGAAATGACTTGCTTCACCTTTATAAATCTGGTATAGTGCTGCAAAGTTTGTAGTCATATGCGCAAGGCCGCTTTTGTAAGTAAGCCAAGATTAAACTTCAGGTGTCAAAACTTTGTATAATTTCTGCTCCGAATGTGTTACATATTATGTCAATTAATTTTATGTGTGTGTGGGTGGGCTTGGGTGGTTTTAGGTTACAAACTGGTAATTACAATGGTATTATGCTATAAATGTGGGTTATGAGGACATTTCTAGTGTCCCCATAATTCAAATAGCTTAAAAACATACTAAACAATGTTTTTTTTTGAAAAAGTAAAAATGCAGAAAGTTTTTTTGTGAGGGTTAGGTTTAGGGGTATTGCTAGGAGAAGGAATCTATAGTTCGTACAGTATAAAAATCATAATTTCTACGGAGAGTCCTCATAAGGATAGCCAGGATAGTGTGTGTGTGTGTGTGTGTGTGTGTGTGTGTGTGGAATGACTAGAGCAGATTTGTCCTGTTATTTTAATTGCAATAGAGAGCAAATCCCCCATAATGCCCTATTTTACAATAGAGCCGTAATTGCAGGAGTGTAATTGCATGCCAATGTTCTGCAGCTCAATGTGTGTGTGCGTGTGTGCGTGTGTGTGTGTGTGTGTGTGTGTGTGTGTGTGCAACTGTCAACAGTGAAGAGCTCAATAATTAGAAACAGGGGAGAAACGAGGTAGCAATTTTACATCTGCAATTATCAAAATCAAACAGAAGAGCTGTGACAGTATGCTCAGGCAGAGCCTACATACAGTTGTCCTCAAAAATGTGCATACCCTGTCAGAAATTGTGAAATTTCGCCATTGATTTTGAAAATATGACTGATCATGACAAAAAAAATCTGTCTTTTATTTAAGGCTAGTGATCATATGAAGCCATTTATTATCACATACTGTAAATGTTTGGCTCCTTTTTAAATCATAATGATAACAGAAATCACCAGATATCTCAAACGTGCAGTTCATGTAAGACGACCAAAGACTTTGCATGACCTGGAGGCATTTTGCCAAAACGAATGGCAGCTATACCACCTGCAAGAATTTGGGGTTGTATGCAACGACAAACATTCCAAACAGTAGTATGCTAGATTGTTGTCATATGATGTCATTATGTTGCACGTTTAATTCAGTGAGTGCCGTTCCGTTATTATCTAAAAAATAAAAACAGTGTATTTAATTGATTCTGTTTATTTATTCATATAATATAGATACATTATTTTTCAAAATTTTGTTTAATAATGAGGGATGAATCATTCCTGCCCAGAATGCAATTGCAATAAATGCAATAAAGAGCAAATCCCCCATAGTGCCCTATACTTTACAATAGAGACATAATTGCACGAATGTACTGTAATTGCATGCCAATGTTTTGCTGCTCACCGTGTGTGTGTGTGTGTGTGTGTGTGTGTGTACAACTATCAACAGTGAAAAGCATTGATTAGACAAGGGGTTTCCAAACTTTTTTGTAAGCTGAATCCCTTTGGCTTTAACGGTTTACTTGAAGTACCCCCTGATATTTTGAGTAGCATTAAACTTTCAAAATGTAATACATTTGACGTCTTTGCACTTTCCCATTCATTTTTATGAAACTTTATTACATTTATTGTTCTTTTAAATAATATTTATGTGTTATTTAATTTAATTCACCATTGGCATTTCTATCCCAATCAGAGATTGTACTACTTTGTCGGCAGCCATATCACCCTGCGGCTCTTGACTGGTTGCCCACTAAAGCTAAGCAGGGTTGAGCCTGGCCAGTACCTGGATGGGAGACCTCCTGGGGAAAGCCAAGGTTGCTGCTGGAAGTGGTAATAGGGAGGCCAGCTGGGGGTGCTCACCCTATAGTCTGTGTGGGTCCTAATGCCCCAGTATAGTGACGGGGACACTATACTTTAAAAGAAAAAAAAAAAAGCACTGTCTTTCGGATGAGATGTTAAACCGAGGTCCTGACTCTCTGTGGTCATTAAAAATCCCAGGACACGTTTCGTAAAGAGTAGGGGTGTAACCCCGGTGTTCTGGCCAAATTCCCCCCATTGGCCCCTATCTATCAAGGACTCGTATTAATCTCCATTCCTGAATTGGCTACATCACTCTACTCTCTCCTCTCCACCAATAGCTGGTGGGCGTTCTGGTGCACTATGGCTGCCATCGCATCATCCAGGTGAGGAGATTCCCCCTATAATATGTTAAGCGCTTTGAGTGCCTAGAAAAGCACTATATAAATGTAAAGCATTATTATTATTATTACAGTATAATTATTATCCAGCACAGCAGAAAAATTTACAAAAATCTTGATATAGCAAATATATTTATTTTCAATAATTAAAACTTATTTTTAGAGATGTAAAAAAGCCAGGGCTGCAGCAAGCATTGTAACCTAGGCCCTAGGGTAATGGGTCCCACTTATTTCTAGAAATATTATTAGGAAAAAAAAAACATTTTATTAATATTTTTAGGTAATTTTGTCAGCAATCCAAGGAAACAGTGGCTGGCCACCTAAACGAGAGATAGAGAGTGTCGTGGCATAGACAGAAGGAAGGATTATTATTACTACATTAAATGAATGTACTAAAGGTGCTGTAGGCCATTTGAACCTTTCTGGAACTTCCACAAGCTGAGCCATTGGATTAGCCACGCCCCCTCTTTCCAGAACCCTGGACTCCAAAGACACCAAATTAACTTTATTGAGACAGGCACGGAGCACGGAGCAAAATAACTGCTTTGAACAACATGGCATAAAAACGGCATTAATCTTAATAATTCGTTGCAACTACAACACTATGAGAACGTGATAAATGATTGTCTGGCAGAAAGCATCAGAGACTGCGGCCCTCAAACCTTTTTTTTTTTTTTTTTTTGCTGTTTACAGAGTCTAGTGCTGTCACAGAGACCGGTGAGATATCTCATGACACTTATAATATCTTTCAGTTTTTGCATACCTTTCCATAAAATAGCTTACGGCACCTTTAAATTGACAGCCCTAGTAAAAATGTGTTTATGACAGTCTGATAAAATAATGGGTCAAGAGAAGTTAAAAATAATGGTTGATAGTACTTCTGGTACCATGGTCGAAGTCATTGCGAACCGGTATTGTAAAGGGTTGCATAAAGATTAATCTAAGATCTCCATTTTAAAAAAAATACAGCATGTGGATTTAAAACAACATTAGAATAAACTGAACTTTTGTTCTTGGATTAACCATTCTTTTAAATTAGGGTATATTTCAAATAGATATGAGTGAGTATTAACAGGACACTTGTTTTTAAGTGGACGAGGAATAAGTGTTTATAAGAGCAGAAATAATGCAAGCAAGGACATGCCGAATCTCTGTGTCCTTCAGCAACCACTTAAACAACTCTCCGAGACACTCAGGCAATCAGCTGCTCCAGTTTATTGCTGATTTTAATTTGGAAGAGTGATCAAATTCTCAGACAGAGGATCTGGAAACCAGCAGAAGATGCATAATCAGCATTAAGGTTAACAAGCTGGGAATGAGGAGATTACAGCCAATTAACTGCTAGTAAACGTCCACTTCCTTGCATTTTCGCAACTGCTTTTTATAAACACAGCACTGTGGTTATCATGAGAGCTGCACATCTAAAGGCAAACACGTTAGCAGAAACACCCTATTCTCACAGCCTTTGGTAGACGTTTCTAGCACTTAAATGTCAATAATGCTTTTCCTTCCAGTTAATTTTTTTATATCTTGAATGGCAAATTTAAATGCAATTTGAACCCGAAAGACCTCTGCTGAAAAGCAGGTTGTAGGGTGTGAATATACTCTCCCCTCCCCACAAGCATTATCAAATGGTCTTTGTCACCGCTGGCAGAGCATTTGTGCTGATGGAATAAAAAAAACGCCTTTCACAGATTGAAAAAAGTCGTGTTCAGATGTGAACGGTATAGGAGAAGCATTTTGTAGTAAAAAAGTGCCACAGAGAGTCTTAAATACAAGGCAATCACAGTGTCAAGCAAAAAGTCAAAGTTTGTGTGTGTGTGTGTGTGTGTGTGCGCGTGCGTGTGTGTGGACCCCAAAGAATATTTCTAGGTTATGATCACTAAAACTTATTTTCATAGAAGTAAAGCCAGAGCTGCATTAAGCATTATACCCTAATGTGATGGGTCCCACTTATTTATAGAAATATTTATAGGAAGTAAAACATTAATCAGAGGTGAACACAAACAAAGTGGAGCCCTTGAAACCCTTTTCTGTCTCGTATTGACAGCACGTCTTCATGCAGTGTAAAAGCTATCATTTAAAACTCATTTGCTGCTAGCTTTTATTTTTCACAGCTGATCCAAATGCACACAATCACACAATCTCCCTCTCTCTCTCTCTCTCCGGTCAGATCTGTACACTTACACTCTAGCTATTAACCATGTGTGCATCTATATTAAAGGTGCACTGATTGTCAAATGTGACACTGGCCATGCAGGGTTGTGCACCATCAGAATAGAGCGGTTCAGGTTGTAACCCTTAAACCCCAATAAGAATTAGCATTTTTGAGTCATGCGTCCCCTCTGAGTCATGTTTTTGATTTTGTATTATTCATATCCTTATAGTTGTAATTGATATTCAAATTGGAATTTCTTTAATTATTATTTATTATTTCAATTTTATGGACCCTAATGGAAAAGTGATCCCAGAATTTATTTTTAAAAAAAATCAAAATGGAGCTAAATGACATGTTTTGAACTTACAGTGGCAAGAAAAAAGTATGTGAACCCTTTGGAATTAGCTGGTTTTCTGAATAAAATGTGATCTCATCTTCATCAAAGTCACAAGTATAGACAAACACAATGTGCTTAAGCTAACACACAATCAATTATAATATTTAATGTGTTTATTGAACACATCCCTTTAAACATAAAAAGATAGTGAGCCTTTGGATTTAATAACTGGTCGATCTTCCTTCTGCAGCAATAACATCAGCCAAGCATTTCCGGAAGCTGCAGATTAGACCTGCACAACATTCAGAAGAAATTCTGGACAACTCTTCCTTACAGAACTGCTTCAGCTTAGAAATATTGTTAGGATGTCTGGTGTGAACGGCTCTCTTGAGGTTATTCCATAGCATCTCTATTGGGTTAAGGTCTGATCTCTGACTGGGTCACTCAAAAAGGTAGATTTTCTTTTTTGGAAGCCATTCTGTAGTAAACTTCTACTGAGTTTCAGCTGGTACACAGCCACCCTGACATATCCTAGGACAGTGGTTCCCAAATTTTTGCAGCAGTGTACCCCTCCAAACATTCAACATCCTTTTGTGTACCCCCCCTCTAACACATAGATAACATTTACACAAGGTATTTTGAAAATATGAATATTTAACACAGTTAGCTTTGTAAAACAATTCCTTTAATTCAAGCATGTCATATTTGTACATGTTATATTTATCATGTACATATTGAATAAATGGCTTACAGATTAATGAGATGGGTGTGATAGATATGACATAACTGCATAACTTGCAAACTTCCCCATCATCATGTCATGGGAGCAGGACAGTACACAAGACAAGCAAAACTAAAATAGTGGACGACTGACAAGTGCATCTGGTAAAACAGAAAAAGTATCCATTTTACTAACTATCACTTAGCTATGTCACCTAGGAGTGTGCTGGGCTGGCAAAAAAAGACTTACATCACATATGTTGCATTCTCATTCACGACGGATGAGTAGATGCATTTGTTTAACAAAAGATAGGGTTATTTCATTGCATGCTGTTTATCTGACCTTTATAATACTGCAATTTTGGTGTTTCTACACTTGAGGGTGCACAAAATATATATATATATATATATATATATATTGCCAGTAAGAGATACATGATCTTGGTTTGAATGCTATTATATACAGGGATGAAATTAAAAGAACATTACATTTTACGCACCAGGACATGGCAACCTCTCAAATGCTGGAGGAAGTATTTCAGGGCCAGAAATACAGCCATCAACTCAAGGCAGCTGATGTGCCAATCAAGCTGATGACCCTCCCATTCCCCTTGAGCTGGATGACCACTTAAGACCGCTCCCCAGCCCGTCAGGGAGGCAACTTGCAACGGCAAGACGCACCTAGAGTGGGACCCAAAGTAAGGAACCGGGTTCTGAACCACATAGAAAGTTTACGAAGCGCGTGGTGTGTAACACTTATTAGCCTTAGGGGACTGGCCCTTGGATGAAATCCCCTGGCTTTGAGCCATAACTGAAATGGTCTCATGTGCAGAAGGACCAAAGGGATCACTGAGGACGCAGATGCCATGAGACCTAGTATTTGTTTATACTGATGAACAGTGCAACCTTGGCCTAGCCTGACTTTGCTCAGGGTGTTCTGAATGGACACGATTCAAGCGGGAGACAATTGTGCCCGCATACAACGCCCAGATAGGTAATTCCCTGAGTGGGATAGAGAACGCTCTTTTTGACGTTAATTCTCAGACCCAGAGAAACCAGATGAGCTAAGACGATATCCCTGTGCTGAACTGCCAGTTCTTGAGACTGTGCTAGTATCAGCCAGTCGTCTATGTAATTCAGAATGCGGATGCCCAGGAGTCGCAAAGGAGCCAGTGCTGCATCCATGCATTTCGTGAATGTGCAGGGTGATAGGGCTAGGCCGAATGGAAGAACCCGATATTGGAAGGCTTCGCCCCCGAAAGCGAACCTCAGGAACTTCCTGTGTTGTGACAGAATGTCTATATGAAGATATGCGTCCATGAGATCGATCGTGACCAACCAATCGTGATGTTGGATTTGGGACACAACCGTCTTGATAGTTAGCATCTTGAACTTGAATGCCCTGACTGAGCAATTCAAGCCTCGAAGATTTAAGATCGGACGCAACCCTCCACCCTTCTTGGGAACCAGGAAGTATCTGCTGTAATATCCTGACTCTTTCTCTGGAAGGGGAACATGTTCTGTGGCCCCTTTGACCAAGAGATTTTGCAGTTCTTCCCACAGTAGACATGCTTGCTCCAGTTTCACGGTAGTGGAAACCACGCCGTTGAAACGCGGAGGACGGCGAACAAATTTAATTCTGTAGCCCTTTTCTACTGTTCTTAGGACCCACATAGAAATACCTGGCAGAAGTTTCCATGCTGCCAGGTTCCCTGAGATGTGTATTCATTTTGACACTTCCTGTTGAGGGGATGTCGAGTGTTCTGTGTCCTGGACTAAGGCAAGAAGCTATGGTACACCCAACATTTCGCTGGAAGCCTCTAACTCCCGAAACACCAGAGGCGGCGGGAATGGAGAGATTTCGTGGGCTATCGGGAGGGTCGAAGTGTATGATACACGTGCACTGTCCCGAGGGGGGCTACCCCCACAAGGCTGGACGCAAGACCGTTAGGGTTTTTTCTTCTTAGAAATGATTGCCCTGAAGTCTTGCTTTGGGGGCTGCTGAGGGCTACGAGCTTGCCCCCAGTCTCTACGAGGGGAGCACGACTCGCCACGCTTTGTTTTTGAGCCTCCCTTCTAGAAGGACCGGGGCGGGGCTGGGTGAAAATAAGGTGCCCTCCCCCTGAGTGCGGCGAGGAAGGAATTGCCCAAAGGCTTCCTCATGACTCTTTGCCTCCTGGAAACTGGTGATAACTACATTCATAGCGTCACTAAATAAGCCAGAAGGCGAAACTGGGACATCGAGAAGGAAAACTGTCCTTGTCTCTGATGCCCGACAGGTTGAGCCATAAGTGTCTCTCCGTGCTGACTAAAGCAGACATAGACCGGCCAATGGCGTGAGCCGTCTGCTTGGTCGCGCGGAGAGACAGATCCGTGGCTCGGAGAAAGCCTCTTCGTCGACCGTGGTGCCCGCACTCATGTCCTTCAGCAGATTAGCCTGGTACGACTATAACACTGCCATAGTTTGCAGGGCAGCACCAGTCTGACCTGCTGCCTGATAAGCCTTCCCCACAAGCGTGGAGGTGGTCGCTGGCTCTTTTACCTGCAAGGCAGGACTTCCTTTCTACATCCATTGATTGTTGGATGCTAGAGATTCTTGGTTGGGCATTCTAATTTTTCCCATTTATTTCTATAGAAGTGACTGGTCTCTGCTAAATAGTCTCTGGCCTCACACTCTATAGAACCACAGTGCACTACATCTCCTCCCCGAATTTTGCACACTTTTACTCCTGATATCTCACAATACAGGGGACATAGCGGTGTATATAATATGATATGTAATGTAACGCGCATTACCCCAACACCTGTAGCCACAGTACTAAATCATCTCAATTTATAGACAATTTGTCTAACTGTGGACAGATGAATATCTAAGCTCTTCAAGATTCCAACTTTATGCAAAGCAACAATTCTTGATCGTGGGTCTTCTGAGGTCTATTTTTTGCGAGGCATGGTCCACGTCAGCAGATGCTTCTTGTGAATAGCACCTCAAAATATTTGATTGCTTTTCAAATTAGCTCCAACCCACACCTCCAATCTCTTCTTATTAATTGGAGACCAACTCCTGACTCTAATTAACTTTTGTTGACGTCATTAACCTAGGGGTACACATGCTTTTTCCAACCTACACTGTGAATATTTGACTGATGTATTCAATATGTACAATAACAATACAATAATTTGTGTGTTATTAGTAAAAACAGAATGTTTATTCATTATTGTAACTTATTTAGCTTTACTTTAGTGTGTAACATAGCTCTTTGTGCATGTAAAATGTCTGCAGAGGTTCAAAGCACAAAGGGAGTTATTCTCTCCCACAGACAACCTGTAAGTATGTTTGATTATTTGTGGATTTATCTGCTACCGAGAGTTCAAATGCGGGTTTTGTGTTGTAGCTACGGTGTACACCCAGTGCACAGCTGTAGGCCTCTGCTAACCTGTTAGCTAATGTTATTGTGTTGAAATAGTTTTGCTAATCAGCTGCGGCCCGATTTTACCTACAATTTTGTAAAATTATGCAGATTGTTTGTCGTTCTTACTATCATGAATAGTGATCAAGTGTGGAGATTAGTTTTAGTTATTAGATTAGATATAGTTTTTACAAACGGTCATCAATCTTATCCAATGTATGCAATCCCCGGCAGTGCTCGGTTAACCTGCTATGTAATGTTATTGTTTTGGTAAGGGCTTACTATTCAGTTGTGGGCTGGCTTTTACCTACTTTTTACCTACTGGCTTTTACCTACTGTTACTAACTATGTAACAAAATGGTCAATCTCAAGAGTCTTATATAATGATATTATTACAAGCTGTAATGTTTTGGCCGCTATCCACAGTAGTCCACGGCTAACTTGCTAATACACCCGGTAATGAGGTAGTAAGCCTCTGTTCTCCATTCATATCTCGGGGTGAAAAAAGTTTGGCTACAACCATTCCAGCAAAATATGACTAACTTAGATGCACTACGTGTCTTTTACTTGAAGCTTTGTTAGGAACACAATAATCAACAGTGTACTTGTAAGAAAGCTACAAAACTAAAACTTACCAAAGTGAGACGTCCTGCTCAAGTCGTGCTTGCGAAGGTGGTTGATTAGCTTGTTCATCCAAACTTTCATTATCGGGCTCGGGCTAAAGCTGGTATGCCAAAAACCGATGCCACTGTTACCATAGTTACTATAGTGTTTACAGAGCTGTTCACTAAGCTTCGGGAGCTAAAACTCAGTTATGTAAGGGGCGTTATATTTCCGCTCTGCGGGATTGACCAATCTCAACAGACTAGGCCAGCTGACCAATTAGAGCACATTGGGCTTTTCGGAAAGGGGGGCTTTAAAGAGACAAGAAATAAATCAGAGCATTTCAGCCAGAGTATGAAGAACTGGGAAAAGAAATAGTATGAGAAAAATAATGTTTTTTTTAAAACATTAAACATGTAAGCATATTCTAGTAGACCCCCAATATAAAATTATGAACCTATGAATTAGCGTAATATGGGCTCTTTAAGGGTGGCAGAAAATGCCTTCATAATAAAGCTTTTATTTATCACATCTGATATAGCTCTTAATATTGTATTCTAAGACTAGTTTTACACATGACATAAAATATGATTTGATGTTGATGTTTTATGCGTAAGAGGTATATATTTTCAAAATTATTCAGATTGAGAATTTATGTTTCCTAATTAATTAAATTGAAGTATTTGAATAAAAGGATGACACAGTATACAGGGTATATATATATATTATATGTTAAAAGAAACAACTTCTTAAGAGTAAAAAAATGCCCCTGCAATCCATGTGGCAATTTCTGCCCCTTTATGAAAAAGTTAATTTCTGACACTACTGTGGACAATGTGAGCCTTTGCAGTGGTGCTGGTGGGTGGGTGTGTAATCTTACAGCCCAGTTTAATGGCACCCTGTCAAGGCTCCAGCTCCTTTCAAAGTCCCAAATAAGCAGCTATTGTAGAGCTTCAGCAGAGGAGACACATAGTGCTGAGAAAGCAGTCATTGTGCTGGGAAATAGGAGGAGAGGAAAGGGAGGATGGAGAGAGGGGGAGAAGAGAGGAGAAGATTGCATGGCGTTAGATGTTTGAGTGTCGTCTTCACAGCAAAACGCTTTTCCTTTTGTTCTGCTCTTAAAACAAGAGACTTCTCTCTCCATCCACCTCTCTTTCTCTTTTCTCTTCCATTTTAGTTTCAAAGTACTTATTGGCCTGAATGTTTTGCACACAATATTGCCAAAGCCTCAATACACGCTCTGTCTGTCTATCTGTCTGTCTGTCTGTCTACTGTATCTGCCTCTTTCTTTCTCTCTCTGTATTTCTCTCTGTTCATGGCTGGTAAGTCACAGCATGTTCGGCTTGAGCAAATAATTGATCAATGTGAAATTAAAACAATTGGATTTACAGCAGTGAATGAGAGTGTATTGAGCTCAGAGTGATTGATTTTAACTCTGGGGCTGTCCTGATCCAACTGAACACATCACAGAACATGGGGTTTGGTCGATCACAACATCAGCACGTTGATTATGTGTCCTGCTGAAACAAGCAGCATTTATGGATGCTGGTGTACTTTACAAGACATCTTTGGTCAATCAGCTCTATCTATCTATCTATCTATCTATCTATCTATCTATCTATCTATCTATCTATCTATCTATCTATCTATCTCTCTATCTATCTTTCTATCTATCTGTCTGTCTGTCTGTCTGTCTGCTTGCCTGCCTGCATGCCATATAGTTTAGTAACTATTTGGTAACTATAGAGAGTTTATCATAACATAGATTACTTTAATCTTATTTCAGTTAAACATTACATTACAACAATACAGTAAACCACAAAATAAAATATGGCAGCAACAATAATAAAACGACAACAGAATAACTAATCTCTTTGGTTGTTAGGGTGTTTCTAGTTGGTTGCAAGGGCGCTCTTGGTTTTTTCTAGGATGTTGCTGTTGGGTTCTGGGTGGTTGCTTTGTGGGTTTTCACAGGTCCAAGTCAGCAGTGTCCATGCAAAAGTCTCTCTATAGGCCCTTTCCCACTGCAGGGACTAAAGCCTGTTTTAGGTACTTTACACCGGGACTAGTACTTTTTGTCATTTTGCACTTGACGAACTATAGTTCCTCGTTTTAAGGGACATTTCCCATAACAGAAATAACAGAAAACCAACAAAGAATACAAAGAGTTTCGCCTGTTTCACATGTGTGTGTGTGAGGGGGAACAGAGCTAATGCGTGACTTCATCGGGAGAAGCTTTGAATTTTCATCGCATCTGTTGTGTTTGGACTGTATGACTAAACAAAAAATAAAAGTTATTTCTTGATTGCTACATTGTTTTGTTTTTTTCAAGGAAAATTACATAAATGATAAGACACTTTTCGAGAGTGGGTAAATAAAATCTATAATAAACTTAACTATCATGATATCTAATTTACATGAGGAAAGTGTAGCATGCCTGTTACTGCATGTTTAACTTGCATCAAGACGTCTTTTTTAAAGTCAATGAGTGAGTAGTTTAGTACAGTATTTTAGTATTTTTATGAAGTCATAGAATCCTTTATTGCAAATGATCATGTTGATAAATAGGTTTACAGTGCATTGTCAACATGTCGCACAGCTCACGCGCTCAGTGTAAAGAGTGTAACTTGAAGAAACAGGCTGCATCTGTAAGCTGGAAAATGCTGCCTTCTGAGGCTTATAAGGGGTAGGATGAAAATAAGGTGCTATTTAAACTGTTCAGAGACCAGTTTCATTAAGAGTTCTGTTCATTCAAAACCGCTGTTGTTTAAACCATTAACTGATTAGCCAGAAGGCAGCTGCCTACATTTTATGATGCAGCCACATTTTGTGTAAAACAGCCCTAAGGAAAGTGCAGCTCCGTTCCTGGAGTCCTCCATCGGTGTTGTTGATTTTGTTGAGTTGTTGCTATGGAATCAAGCATGCAAACATCATCAGAAGAAAGTGGTCAACACTATATGACATCACTACAGGGGTTAATTTTGTAAGTGCGAATGCAAGAGGAGAAAGGTCTCCTTGTGTCTCCCATTCCTCGGAAGAGTTCTCATCTAGAATGTTTCTAAGGGAGAAGTACCAGGACTGTAGGTGGGAAAGTGTGTTATGATATTCTGGTCTCTAGATATGGCCCTTGTTCATCCTTCACTGTAAGTCTTTGGTATTTTTCATCCCATTTTATTGTTCACATGATGAAAATTGCAAGTCTGATCTCTTAGAAAAGTAATAGCATACCTCTCTCAACAAGCCACTTGATCATCTTGACCAAGCGGTGCTGGATGAGGTACACATCAATGTTTAATGCTTAGGGTTAGGAGTTTGGTCAAACCCTAAAAGGAATGAACATTTAGACATATCAAACATTTTTTTCCTTTCATTACCATGCACTGATGAATTGTTAACAAACAGACTAGCAACATATAATAAGAAGTTGAACAGAGTCAATGTTGATTCATGATGACTTTAAATCATTCTCTCTCATTTTCATGCAAGAGCCAACTCTCTGTACATCTCAGCTCTGACCTATAAACTGTCTTTTTCTTCAACCATTTTGTTCTGTCTGTCTGTCATGGATGGCTGGCTCTGCATCCTGCTCTCTCTCTCTCTCTCTCTCTCTCTCCTCTCTCTCTCTCTCTCTATCCCTTTTGTAAATAGTTGTTATTTTATTGTTATTCTAATTAGATATTATTTGTATATTGGTATAGTTTTGTATGTGATGATGGTTTTTAATTGCAAAATAATGTTTTAGAGGGGAAAAAAAAATGCTTAAATAAAGAGGTATAAAACGTCAAAACGTGTCTCTCTCTCTCTCTCTCTCTCTCTCTCTCTCCCTCTCTCCCTCTCTCTGTCTCTTTCTTTCTCTCTCTCTCTCTCTCTTTCTTTCTCTCTCTCTCTCTCTCTCTCTTTATATCTCTGTTCTGCACTTTAATTACTCTGTATTCAGTCACTCTAATAGAAGCCATGATGAAAGTGATTAGACCTGGACAGGCCTGAATAGGACCGCAAATGGAGCAAAGGATGGAAAGATAAGTGGATGAAAGGAAGGACAGAGAAAGAGAAGAGGAAAAACAAGGGAGTGGAGGTGAATATCCTTTGAGCACAGATGATCTGCTGTAGCTTACAGTACAATAGAGCATCGACGAGCTGCAGCAATTTGTTGGAATAAAGTCCTATTCACTTCAAGAACAAAATTACATGGCAAAGACGACTGCCTCTGAAATTCGTCCTCAGATTTTCACCCCAAACTATTCATAATGCTGTGAAAAAACCTGAAATTAAAACAACATTGTTGAGATAATGCCTCACATTCTCCTGCATGGGCATGTTTGCATTTGTTTTTAGGTGAAGTGGGTAATGTTTTTGCCATATTGCTCTGTTTTTTGATCATAAAGTACTTATTGGCCTGATTGTTTTGCACACAATATTGCCAAAGCCTCAATACACGGTCTGTCTGTCTATCTGTCTGTCTGTCTGTCTACTGTATCTGCCTCTTTCCTTCTCTCTCTGTATTTCTCTCTGTTCATGGCTGGTAAGTCACAGCATGTTCGGCTTGAGCAAATAATTGATTGATGTGAAATTAAAACAATTGGATTTACAGCAGTGAATGAGAGTGTATTGAGCTCAGAGTGATTGATTTTAACTCTGGGGCTGTTCTGATCCAACTGAACACATCACAGAACATGGGGTTTGGGTCACAACGTCAGTACATTGATTATGCGTCCTGCTGAAACCAGCAGCATTTATGGATGCTGATGTTCTTTACAAGACATCTTTGGTCAATCAGCTTTATCAGAAAGACCGATCTGTCTGTCTGTTTGCCTATGAAACAATATTTTAGTAACTATTTGGTAACTATAGAGAGATAGTATATCATAACTTAGATTACTTTAATCTTATTTCAGTTAAACGTTACATTACAACAATATAGTAGACCACAAAATAAAATATGGTACCACCAATAACAACAGAATAGCTAGTCTTTCTGGTGCACTGGGTTGTTGCTATGGTGTCCTGGGTGGTTGCTTGGTAGGTATTAGACCTGGACAGGCCTGAATAGGACTGTAAATGTAGCAAAGGATGGAAAGATAAGTGGATGAAAGGAAGGACAGAGAACGAGAAGAGGAAAAACAAGGGAGTGGAGGTGAATATCCCTTGAGCACAGATGTTCTGCTGTAGCATACAGTACAATAGAGCATCGACGAGCTGCAGCAATTGCTAGTTTAAAGTCCTAGCCATATTGCTCTTTTTCTTTGATCCAAGGGTTTGGCTGGTCAATTTAGCCCCTCCTGGTAGACTTGTAAATACAATGTATTTCTAAGGCAGCATACCAGCTACCAGGCAACTAACTTTCAGATGAATGGAAATGCTAACAGATTGAGAATTCCAGGTGTAGTAGACCTCCTATGAATACTTGTTTCACTGTCGGTACTCAAAACAAAAACTAGTTCAGAACCGATTCCATGTACTGATTTTCATGACTTTCAGTTCCGTTAATGGTTCCCAAACATGCAGTTTTCCTCCTATGTGGACAGAACACCATACTAAATTAAGAGTGCATCCACTGTAATCTGATTCCCAAATGACAAGTGACTCTAATAAGTCAGTTCTTTTGAATCTACAAGGAGAAACATACAGTGCTACAAGTGTAGTCCTATTTACGGACAAATGACTCATATAAGCCAGTTCTTTTTAGTGAATCAAAAACATACAGCATGACCAGTGTAGCGCAGTTCCCACACAAAATGACTCTTTTGAGCTGCCTCTTTATGGTAAAGCAAAAACTCTTGCATGAGCTTGCATTTGCGGTTCTCCCAAGATTGGATGCCTATGAATGGAAGAGAATGGAGCACAAAGTCAAGTGTAATGTGCCCGCAGCTTAACACCGAACGCAGCTCACGTGTAAATGTGTGCAGATGTAAATTTATGACCTCTCCGCCTACTACAAGAAAGAAAGAGAACGAAAGAAACTTTGTGGAAGATGGAGGAAGGAATTTCACTGAAATTACTGGCCAGGTTGAACTGCGTTTCACATCCCTGATCACTGCCTTTATCACCTCGGTCTATTGACAATTGCATCTATGTCAAATTCTGCAGTTAATCCAGGCTGGACTTCAAAGACATTGGTCATTAATCTTACAGTTTAAACAAAATCTTTGTTTAAACACTGTCCCTTAACACTTACTTAGTTTAATCATTTTAAACCATGACTTGCACTATACATAAGTAATATGTACATTATATTCATGATGTTAGCCAGTTATGCATCGCAGCCAAACAGGCAAGAAAAGTCTAGATGAGACTTGAAGGTAAACAGACGAGAGACAAATGATCTGCAAAACACACACACACACACACACACACACACACAGGATGAGTGAGTGCTGAAACAGTTCTGTGGTTTGTGATTATTCATCACTCACACTACTGCAGTCATGGCCCAGCTACACACTACCCACCACCCCATCACCACACATACATCTAGAAAGACCCTACACACACACACACACACACACACACCAAATGTCATATAATAATAATATAAATAATTTATAAATCTGTGTGTTAATTTGCATTAAGATTCTGTTTAGATAAATAAATAGTATATATGGGATGAATTGACCTTCAGATCAAGTTTTGTAGAATATTTCCACATTTTAAGTCAAAACTGAAACCTCCAAGTCAAAACTACTTTGTGGAAACTGACACTGATCTCCACTGTGAGTTAAAAGCAAATCAAATAAGTGACCTAGTTTCCAAAAAACAAATGCATCAACCCAGTACTGTTTGTGGCCCTTTTGTTGTCTCAATGTCAATACCATTCATTGTTTTATGCGAACATACACATTTTATAATTAATAATGACAGAGATTAAGCGAAGGAACTTCACTGAATGTACAGGTGAATGGACGACGGCTTAACGTCCTAATGACTGTCATAAATAATGGTTAACAGACACGCCAACCAGTGCAAATATACCCACTGCAGCATGTGACATCTCAATTAGCAGCGCAGTCAAATAAAATCCATCAAATAAACAGTGAGCATGGATACAAGCTTATTTAATGGACATCTGACACCAGTGACATCACTGCAGCCTGAGAGAAATTGAAGCAGTAGCATTAGTTCTAGCAGGAAGACTCTGCATCCTTACACATTCATTCAATCAGGCATCTCATCCAATCAAAATACAGCTATTTGTTCGAATACTTCCGTTGTTTTTACTCTCACGCATGCGAGTGAAACATACATCAGATTACATGCCTCGCTTCTCCAAGCATTAATCGCTTCATGTCGGATTATTATTCACCTTGATGTCACAATCGTCACTAGCCAGTCTACATAGGGAAATTACGCTAAATTCTCAGTCTATTCCTGTTTTGCAGAACAATCATCAATGCAAATAGCTAGTGATAGATGGGGTTCCAGACCTTCTGCTTCAAAGGTCTCAATAGAGAATGGGATTGTGATGTCATCCGAAGTGTGCAACGCAGGGCATTCTGGAATTTTAGGGCACGGAAGCTACAGTAGAGACAGAGTAGTAGTGGAGGTAGACGTCGCGGTGGTGTTTACAGTATATTATCCAACTTAAAAGCATGGTGGAATGGTGAACGCTTGCTGTATTATCAACTACCAAAACCATTCTCATGAGTGTGGAAAACGTATCACAAATGGAGTGCGATTTTTCAGCTTTCCAGTTTGGAAGCAAAACATTGGAACTCAGGTCGCCGAGTTAAAAAAAGAGACATCGCATGGCATGGGTAGCAGCTGTAAGATGAACAAACATCACCTTCAGCAACATTTCTTGACACAGGTTCACGTGTTCACAGCATTTTCACACAGGTAAGTTATAATCAAAACACATTTAACTGTTATGCGGTTACCGCTAGCAACGCAAACATGATGTATGGTTGTTGCTACACAGCTAACTTTGCACAACTAGCTGGCTGCATAGCTACATAGAAGACTGGCCGCCATGGACACCTCAACGCTGGGCGAAGTCATCCGTGCCTGGCTAGCATCCAGGAACTCCTCCAAGCCCAGGCAGAGGATTGGCAGGCCTTACGGAGCTAGTTAGTCCAAATGAAGCCAGAAGCAGCAATGAAGCCACACCTGCTGCCAATCCGGGGGCATTTGTGAGACTGTTTGAGCAGTAGGCCACTGCCTTCAGCTGGCCGCGAACCCAATAGGCCCTCCACTGCTGCCGCTGCTTTCTGGGGAGGCCCTGCTCGCAGCATAGCAACTACCCACTGAGGACCACCTGGACTGCACGAAACTGAAGACAGCTGTCCTGCAACGGGTTGGCCGCACGCCAGAAGAATACAGCCAGTGGTTCTGCTCTCTCACCCTGAGCGAAGCCGGCTGCCCGTTTGCGTTTGTCCAGCAGCACCGTGATGCCTTCTTGGAAATAGGTGCTAGACGAGGAAGGCTGTGGCTTGGAGGACGTCATCGAGCTGATGGTGCTGGAGCAGCTGACCGTTCGTCTGCCCCTAAGAACCGCAGAATGGGTCCAGTGCCATTGCCCCATGTCGATGAATGATGCTGTCCAGCTGGCCGAAGCCACATGGTGGCCTACAAGGAAGCCGGCGAGCAGCAGTCCAGGTCTCTCTATCTCTCTCACTCTCTCCCTCTTGCTGCTCCTCCTCCTCTTGTCCCTCCCTCTTGTCCCTCCCTCTTGTCCCTCTCGCCCTATACCCGATCCCCGGAAACGGGGAGTGTCTCCACCCAAACTGGCACCCGCTTTAGCGGGCTACACTATGTGCCAGCCCCCTCCCCTACCTCTCTCCGTCGCCCTTCCCAGGATGATGCCACCACGAGTGCAGCCGGGGAGCCTTGGCCGATCTGTTGGAGTTGCAGGGAGCCAAGAAATGTCCAAGACTGTGTAGTGGAGGTAGGGATATGGATCTTGGTCGCCGACATGCTACAGACCACCCCCGATCGAGCTGGGCCATACGAACCATGTCCTGGTGGATTTGGGCTGTAATCAAACATTGATTCACCATGGCTTGGCTCATGATGGGGCTTTGGGTGCAAAACATAAGGTGATGGTGAGGTGTGTGCATGGGGATGTTTACGAGTATCCGGTAGTGACAGTCATTATTAAATTCTGGGGGAAAATGCATGGTGTGGAGTCTGTGGTTAATTCCAGCCTCACCCATCCACAGAGGAGAATTTCCCTCTAGAGCAGTCATGTGACAAAACCCTTAGGCACGCCTTTGACCAAGTGAGAGTAATCGATGGCCAGCAGGAGTAGGCGAGGACCAGCAGGAGGAGGCGAGGACCGGTTTGATCATATAAATAATAGTTTAATAATAAACTGAACCAAAAAGACAAACACACACAGGTGTTGGGCAGCTGCCAATAAATCTCTCTCTCTCTGTCGCACTGTCATCTCCGGTCACTCTTATCCCTCTCAAGGGCTTAATTAGCCTGATTAGGGGCCGGGTGTGTAGCATCACAACCCGACCCTGCCCTACGCCCTGCCACAGTACCCTTCCTAATTAGCGTTAGTACCAAGAAGCTTTCATGGTGCTTTATCACAAACATTTGAAATTCCAAGTTTCATTACTCAGTTTCTGAATACATTTAATTTCTGAGCTGCTATTCAAATCATAAGCTCCCCATTAATGCTTTCTATGTTAGTTCATCAACATATGTGTTCACTATATGTGCTCATGGCAATAACATTTAGTAGCAGGTAAGTAAGGTATTACTATGACTTTGTTGGGATTGTTATTCTTTTGCAAAGTTATTGCACAAACAACATAGCCCCTTATCTCTAAACATTTCTCTACATTCATAATAATTCCAATCATCCAGTGTCTTTTATGATATAAATGATGCCGATGCTTAGAATAGTATACTAAAATACTACTCTTACTATTGCTGCAGTGCATAGTATGTAGGGTGTGTACAGTTTGCACATATTCTGAATACACCGAATACCAAAATTTGCCAAAATATGTGCAACGCTCCCCTAGATTTTCTTGTGTGGATCCATCAGAAGCTGTCGCTGATTTGATGTTAGCATCGAACGGCAGATTTTTAGCTGGGAGCAGCATTCATCTACACACACACACACACATGGATCAGCACAGCTATGCATCCTTTGGCCAGCTAGAACATTAAAGCTAATCATTTAATGCCAGTTTCTCTCCCAACATTTCATCCTCAAACAGAATTCAGTTAATGGCACCAGAGACATGCAGTTCATCAGTGCTGTCTGAGGGTTACCAGATCCTCTCCACATAAGTAACCAATTAGCACAAATTATTCAAATAAGTGAGAGTGAGTTCATGAGGGTGGGGTCTCAACTCATCTGAACTCCTGAACTGAATAATAACACTCAGATCTTAATAAATAACACATTTGCATAAATACTCAGTTTAGTTGTTGGTACTAAGTAAATATTGATTATTTATTTACTGTGAAGAGTGCTTGTACCAAGTGCATTAATTTTTCACCCTCCCAGAGAATATAATCAGATCTTTTCGTCAGGAGATGCTTTTGAAGATGTTTGCAGTTTTTTTGTTTGTTTGTTTTTTTAATTCACACCAAAATGAAAATTATAGGTTTGGGTGAGAATCAGATCAAGATTTAAGTCATTTTTTTACCATATATATTCACATTCCTCTTCTTTTGTGTTTGTCGTTTCACATTCTTTGTGCATATCGCCACCTACTGGGCAGGGAGGAGAATTTGTAGTAAAAAAAAGGACATCTATATTGATCTGTTTCTTACCCACACCTATAATATTACTTCTGAAGATATAGATGCAACCACTAGAGCCTTATGGATTACTTTTATGCTGCCTTTATGTGCTTTTTGGACTTTCAATGTTCTGGTCACCATTCACTGTTGTATTGAATGGACCTACAGAGCTGAAATATTTTTCTAAAAACCTTCATTTGTGTTCAGCGGAAAAAAGAAAGATAGTCATACAAATGTGGGATGCCAAGACGGTGAGTAAATGATGGGGTTTTTTTTGGGTGAACTATTCCTTATATAATTCCAAAGCTCTAGCTTTTCTATCGTCCGTAGAACATTAAACGTTGTCAGTTTAAAGATTGTTTACAGTGCCATTGTAAACAGTGAATAACAACTTAAATCTGGGACAGATTCTCACACAAAGCTGTCATATTAATTCAGAAGACTTGAAATATAAAGCACTGGTGTTATGGACTATTTTATAGTACTTTAAAATTTGTTATTTTGTTTTTGTTTGTTTGTATTTTGCATTGCATCATTAATTTACATCCTTGTGACAATGGAATTATTTTGCATTAAAAATGAGTCAATAATTGAAATGCTACCTTGCATTAAAACATTAATACACTTGTTTGTTTTGCTTGCTTCATGCAAGTAATAGTGTAATAGAGTTGTTGAGAACCTGAGATAAAAAATTAAAAAACATGTAAGAACATTTTGCACAGTACATTTTTTAAGAAGATGCACAATCAGAACAGTCACAGCTGGCTCAACTCTTTCCTCTGCAAACAGAAAGATCAGAGAAGAAGTGTGCATGCATTTGTTGCCCATGATTAATTTAGTCTGCCTCCTGAAAGTGTCTGATAATAGGTTACTGAGAATGAGAGGTTACATAGACTGATTATTTGATTTTAAAAACCAGTCACCAATAGCCCATAAGTGGACATAATTTTAAACAGGTTTGACAAAAGTTTATTTCTTTAGGTGCAAGACCTTTTTAATGTGGAAAAGTACTTAGTGTACATTTAAAACATATGTCAGCAGGCCGTAGCATTGATACCTGTGGTATCGCCGTCATTGTATTTCTGTGTGTGTTTCTGCTGCTATCTAGCGGTCGAATCATAACACGTTATTGTTAAGCTACTTATTCTTATTATAAAGCGAGGTGAAAGAAATTCAAATCCATTTATGGATTTTTCTATCTTTACTTCAGAAATACTTTTATGACTTTTTATGGTGTTGATTTTTTTTGTTCTATTTATGTATTCATTATATATATATATATATATATATATATATATATATATATATATATATATATATATATATATATATATCCCTTTGTGATTTTTGCTCTGTTTTTAGGAAGTTCATAATATTTGTTCAATAACCCCGCCCCTTTTGTGCGTCATCTCCATGCGCCCTGTCCTATTTGCAAAGAATATATTTAGCAGAGACGAGCCACTTCTATTTAAATGAACGGGAGAAGCTGGAACGCCCAACCGAACTGCTCTGGCGCCCAACGGTCAGCAGATGTAGAAAGAAAGTCCCGCCTGTTAAAAGAGACAATCACCTTTTAAATACAGACATCACCCGCCAATCAACTCTAGAACGCGCATGCGCATTAGCTACACAAATCGGCACAATTGCGTGTTTTAGCCATAGGGTTTTAGCATAATCTGAGGTAAATAATCACAATTTATTTTTCCAATATTATCTAATTTTATTGCTGATCTGAAGTAGATTCTTTGATCGTAATCTTGACCAACAGTTGAGATTTTGGTCTTTCTCCATTCAAGTCACCACCACCACCACTCCACTTATTAGAAAGACTTTTGTTTTCAGCTGCAGTTTTGTGCGCATCTGCCGCCGGTATCAGGAGTTTGACTCGAACTCGTCCCGTTTACGCAGTTAAACTCTGACAACTGCGCGAGGAAACGCATAATGCGAGGGTTTCATTCATAGAAATCACAGCAGTTCTGCCGCTTTGAGTTCAAATACAAGTTGTTTCACATGATCACAGATTTCAGCCTGTGTCTTATGATTTTACCTAGGCTTAGAATAATGTTAATGCGGTTATTAATAACTGTTAACATTAATAACTGTTAACATTATTGCAATAAATTACATGAGAATAATAGCATATGATACAGTGCATCTGGAAAGCTTCACTTTTTGTTGTTACGGTCTTTTTCCAAAATTTATTAAATTAATAATTTTCCTCAATTCTACAAACAATACCCCATAATGACAACGTGAAAGAAGTTTCTTTGAAATCTTTGCAAATATAAATATATATATATATATATATATATATATATATATATATATATATATATATATATATAAATAATTAAAAAAAAATAATCACATGTACTTAAGTATTCACAGCCTTTGCTCAATACTTTGTTGAAGCACCTTTGGCACCAATTACAGCCTCAAGTCTTTTTGTGTATGATGCTACAAGCTTGGCACACCTATTTTGGGGCAGTTTCTCCCATTCTTCTTTGCAGGACCTCTCAAGCTCCATAAGGTTGGATGGGGAGTGTCAGTGCACAGTCATTTTCAGATCTCTCCAGAGATGTTCAATCAGGTTCAGGTCTGGGATCTGGCTGAGCCACTCAAGGACATTCACAGAGTTGTCCCGCAGCCACTCCTTTGTTATCTTGGCGGTGTGCTTAGGGTCACTGTCCTGTTGGAAGATGAACCTTCACCCCAGTCTGAGGTCCAGAGCGCTCTGCTCTGTCCAGAGCAGGTTTTCATCAAGGATGTCTCTGTACATTGCTGCATTTATCTTTCCCTCGATCCTGACCAGTCCCCCAGTTCCTGTCACTGAAAAACATCCCCAGAGCATGATGCTGCCACCACCATGCTTCACTGTAGGGATGGTATTCGCCAGGTGATGAGCGGTGCCTGGTTTCCTCCAGACATGACGCTTGCCATTCAGGCCAATCTTTGTTTCATCAGACCAGAGAATTTTGTTTCTCATGGTCTGAGAGTCTTTCAGGTGCCTTTTGGAAAACTCCAGACGGGCTGTCATGTGCCTTATACTGAGGAGTGGCTTCCATCTGGCCACTCTACCATACAGTCCTGATTGGTGCAGTGCTGCAGAGATGGTTGTTCTTCTGGAAGGTTCTCCTCTCTCCACAGAGAAATGCTGGAGTGACCATCGGGTTCTTGGTCACTGCCTTGGTCCTCCCTTCTCCCCGATCGCTCAGTTTGGCCAGGTGGCCAGCTCTTGGAAGAGTCCTGGTGGTTCCAGACTTCTTCCATTTACGGATGATGGAGGCCACTGTGCTCATTGGGACCATCAATGCTGCAGACAGTTTTCTGTACCCTTCCCCAGATCTGTGCCTCAATACAATCCTGTCTCGGAGGTCTACAGACAATTCCTTGGACTTCATGGCTTGGTTTGTGCTCTGACATGCACTGTTAACTGTAGGACCTTATATAGACAGGTGTGTGTGCCTTTCCAAATCATGTCCAATCAACTGAATTTACCACAGGTGGACTCCGATCAAGTTGTAGAAACATCTCAAGGATGATCAGTGGAAACAGGATGCACCAGAGCTCAATTTTGAGTGTCATGGCAAAGGCTGTGAATACTTATGTATTTCTTTCCTTTTTTATTTTTAATATATTTGCAAAAATTTTAAACTTCTTTCACGTTGTCATTATGGGGTATTGTTTGTAGAATTTTGAGGAAAATAATGAATTTAATCAATTTTGGAATAAGGCTGTAACATAACAAAATGTGGAAAAAGTGAAGTGCTGTGAATACATTCCAGGTGGACTGTATAGTATAAACAGCTGTTAACACTTAAATTAACTCCTCTGGTGCAGCTCAGAGATTTCAGCTCAAGAGTCACGATTGGATTATCCCAGCACTAATGGGAAGCTTGATGTATCTAACCGAAAAACAGGAAGAACTCAAAGGTCTGTCAAAATAAAAGTCCCACTAACATGAAAGCTCTATTCAAATGGATGCATGAAGACCGAACAATGTATCTACTGTATAAAAATATAATATTCAAAAAGTAGCAATAATACTTATAATAACAATTATATAATATTAAATGGGTGTTTTAATATTATTATTATCTGTAAGCAATATCACAAATGCAAGTGTTTAATCAGCAAGTTGTGATTCAGCCATAACAGCTGTGTGCCTCAGTTAATCAGATTTTTCATTAATGTTTTTATAAATACTGTGAAGCTCTGTTGTACTTATGTTAAGTTTGCTGAAAATAAAAGCAGTTGAAAGTGAGAGGACATTTCTTTTTTTTAGTTTATTTGACTAAGGTGTATGTAAACCACTGACTTCAACTCTACATACATCTTCAGAAGTGATATGAGGTGTGGGTGAGAAACAAATTAATATTGAAGTCCTTTTTACTATCAATCTCCACTTCATGTTCACATCTGAAAATCACATGTTGTGCCTGTTTAATTTCA
This sequence comes from Moxostoma hubbsi, assembly GCA_032164185.1. Classification (NCBI taxonomy): domain Eukaryota; kingdom Metazoa; phylum Chordata; class Actinopteri; order Cypriniformes; family Catostomidae; genus Moxostoma; species Moxostoma hubbsi. The sequence goes on from JAVLUX010000019.1 coordinate 8,226,249, forward strand.
CTTTCACATCTGAAAGTGAAAGTGGCGATTCAGAGTAAAAAGACAATTATTTATCTGTTTCTTACACACACCTCATATCACTAATGAAGATATATTTTTTAACCACTGGAGTCGTATCGATTGCTTTTATGCTGCCTTTTTAGAGCTTCAAAGTTTTGGACCCTATTCTCTAGCATTGTGTGGACCTACAAAGCTGACATATTCTTCTAAAAATCTTAATTTGTGTTCTGCAAGAAGAAAAAAGTAATCCACATCTGGGATGGCACGAGGGTGAGATATTGATGAGGGCATTTTTTGGTTGAACTATCCGTTTAAGCAAGTGGTTCTCAATTTGTTTGATGAACTTTCATTCCCTTAGCCCAGGTTAACCCTAACCTAACCCAATAAATACAAAATATTAATATTTAAAATTTGCAACAATTTATTGTATTCCCTCACTCCTTTAATGTAGCCTATGGCAAATTTAATAGAGCTGAAGTGGTGATATGATATTATGTATCTATTTCTGCCTAAAGTACAGTTAGTGTTTCTATAATATATTCAAGGGTGGTCATGTAGAATTCTGTGCCAAATTCAAATGGTTTCCGCATCTCGCGCCGTGCTTCTCACTGGTTCTCGCAGTGCTGCAATGATCAGAAGTGCGCGTTTAAGAGCTTGTGTCTGGTCTGTGAGTAAAAACGCACCTGCTTTGCGCTCGTGCTGCTCTGTCCATTGAGCTGTATCCACCTACAGAGCCATACAGCTGCATTAGCGGAGTTGTGACCAGATACTTCAGATGCGTCACTAGACTTCAGAATCAGATGAACTGCAGTACAAATGCATACCAACCCGTATAATGGAGCCTAGATCATTTTTTTTCTTGATTTTAGATTTTATTAACATGACTGATAAACACCCCCCATTTGCTCTCAGTGACACCTGGCATCCTTTGAACGCCCACTGGGAGATGCGTTGAGAACCCCTGCTTTAAGCTTCCATGTTCCAGTCAAAAAGCCTCCTAAGAAATGTGTGTCTGTGGAATTTCAGTTCCTGTTTAACTGGTTGTGAAATTTTGGTCTGAATTTCTACACTGACCTTATTAGCCAGTTTAATACATCTAGGCTTTGTAAAGTTGTTTCCGTTTTGGATTTGACAGTTGTCTGTTTTCCTTTTTGTTTTGCAGCTACTCTGGTGGTAAGATGTTTCTCTCATGCTGAAGTAGAAACTGATGAGGAGTTTGACTCTCGCTGGGTGATGTACTTCAGCAAACCTGACCTTGACGCATGGGAGCTGCGCAAAGGTGATAAACACCAAACACACAGATAGCATAGTATACATATAGAAGAAGAAAAAACAACATTGCACAAAGCACACCTGCGTCCATCCACAAATATTAGCACAATCAAAAAATTTTATTGTGTATCAATAAGTAAAGGTGTTTTTTCATTCTCTCAGGTATGAACACACTGATTGGATCCGACCTTGTTCCAGAACCCAAAATTTTTACGCAAAATTTTTTGCGTGCTTGCAGACGGTTGAATGATCTGGCCAGCGTTAGAGGCTGTCAAAGTGAGCGAAGGATTCATTTATTCATTATGACATAATTAAAATGCATTTCGAATGGTTTTGGATCTGTAATATATTTGGCTTAAAGGTTAAAGGGCCTTTCTTTTATTAAAAAAAGATATCACAGAGATCATCTTTAGAGTTATTCTGGAATGAATAATGATTCTTTTAGAATTTGGATTTATTGTTTAAACTGGCCTTAGAATTTCTGTGGAACTTTATCGCAAGACAGCTGTTGGCCTCTAATCTTTATACTTACTGAAAGTAATTAATGTTTAATTACAAAATGGGCTAATCTGTTTAAATTTGCTCTGTTATTATCATCAGTAAGCAGGAGGTTACTTGTTTTTGAGTGCAAGTTTGTGAGTATAATCCACCTCTTGTGTCTTCTCATTAATATGCTATGCACGCTTTTGAAATTCCCTGAAATATTTTGTCAGGAGAAATCGGGTCCTCATAAGGAGATCTACCCGTATGTGATCCAGGAACTCACGCCAACACTGCAGGAGCTGGGCATCTCTACCCCAGAAGAGCTGGGCATTGATAAAGTGTGATTGTCTCACACACGGTGAGTGGGGATTCTTCCACATCGGTGACACAACTATTAAACTGACTGTTAACTATCAACTGTCAACTATTAAACTAACGGTGATAAACAGTGAAAATATGTTATTAACCGGAAGGAGTCCCCAGAGTTCATTTAAACTGCCAAACCAGTTTCATAACTACTGTGATTATACTAGCCATGTTGAAACACTTTAGGGTTCATGACGATGCTCATCATTTCATGTGATGCATTAAAGGGATCATGACATGAGGAATCACATTTTCCTTGATCTTTTAACATACTTTTAACAGAACTGAAAACTAAATCCTCACTGCCAAAAAGAGTTTTTTTAAACCAAGCTGCCAAAATGACTTGTTCTCTACTTCCTCCATATTGTAATGTCATACTGTGGTAGACATTTGCATCTGACCGCCTCCACAACAACACATCAATGCCTACTTTACCTTTAATCCCTTTAGGGTAAAGGTAAAGTACCCTAGAAGTGTATCTGGTCAGTCAAGAGCAGAGAGCCAATGATCAGAGTGGGGGTGTAATGTCAAATCTTAAAGGAGAAGCACCACTAAAATCAAGTGTTTTCTGACAGAGGGTCAGAATGGAGGAAAATTATGATGTTTTACAAATATATGACCATTTTTTGTGCAAAATTTCCTTTTTACTAATATTATAAGTGAATCTCAAACAACATATCAAAATAATAAAAAAGGCATGTCATGACCCCTTTAAATTCAGCATCATAAAGTAATAATTAAAATCACTCTTACCATGATAATATCCTGATGTTAATATCTAAATTAATGTTCTTTTTAAACATATTTTAAATGTCTTTCTTTCTCTTACAGGTTTTGTGTGTGTGTGTGTGTGTGTGTGTGAATTTATTGAGGTTTACTACCTCTGCTCTACACTGTGTGATGTTCAGTGGGTCAAACTCTGTCCCATCCTGTATAAAATAATAATGGACCTAATAAAACAAGCAATGCTCAAAGAGTGTGTGAGTGTGTTTTCCTCATTCAGTTTCACTTTTGTACAGATATATATAGCTGAGATGTAAAAAAAAAAAAAAGCTGTAACTTCATTCATTCATCTTCAACCGCTTATCCTGTACAGGGTCACGGGGGGCTGGAGCCTATCCCAGCTAACATTGGGCGAAAGGCAGGGTACACCCTGGACAGGTCGCCAGTCCATCGCAGGGCCACACATATACAGACACACACTCATACTCACATCCACACCTAGGGCAATTTTTGGAGACACCAATTAACCTAGCCTGCATGTCTTTGGATGGTGGGAGGAAGCCGGAGCACCCGGAGAGAACCCACGCAGACACGGGGAGAACATGCAAACTCCACACAGAAAGGCCGGGGCAACCGGGGTTTGAACCCATGACCTTCTTGCTGTGAGGCGACAGTGCTAACCACTGCACCACCGTGCCGCCCAAGCTGTAACTTAACAAACAAAAAAAAAATATAACAAAAAAATGAAGCTTTACCACGTCAATATGTGTTAATTTTTGTAAAGGACATTTTGGACAAGTACATTTCTGAATTGAACTGACAAAAAACAAGATTATTGTTTTGCAGCCCATTAAAATCCCAACTTAAAAAATTGGCAATAACTGGGGGTCCAACACTTTCAAGCTCCAAAAAGCACATAAAGGCAGCATAAAAGTAATCCATGAGACTCCATTGGTGTAATCCATGTCTTCTGAAGCGATCCATCTGGCTTTGGTTGAGGATAGACCAAAATGTGACTCCTTTTTTACTGTTCATCTTGCCATTGCAGTCTCTAGGCACAATCAGGATTTCAAGCTTGATTGACACATACGCAGAGCACTAGCTGGCGTTAGGAAGTGTAATCGAGCTTGAAATCATGCTAGCCAAGGAGACTGCTGATGTCAAGATTTCCTGTGAAAAAAAAAAAGTTACATTTTGCTCCGTTCTTACCCAGACAATGAGACAATTTTCATTTTTGGGTGAACTATTCCTTGAAGGTTTGGGGGATCTGAAATATAAACTTTAGCTATTGCAATTTAGTATACAACCAGAGCACAGTGTGTGGGATACTAATCTCCATTTTGGCTCAATATTTAGTCAGACTGATAAAGGTTTAAACATTTCTACACAAAACTTGATTATATTATATATCAATGTTTTGCATACTATAAAAAATCATTTTGGACATAGACTGAAATATATTTTTTGTTGTTGTTGTTGTTGTCTAGTATGGCCATATACAGTGTGTATATCAGGCTGCACAACCACTGGAGCGCCTGTGGTTGGAAGCAGTGCGCTAAATGAGCTGAAAGTGACGTCAAGTGAAGAAGAGTCTGTTTACTGTAGCGTTAAAAGTGTCACTATGAGTTCCATCTGTGCGATTTAAGACATGATTTCACATTTAAACCATCATTCTTAGACACAGACATGAACGACTCGACGGAGCGCGCGGAGCAGGGCACTCTGTCCGTGTCTACAGCGGCGAGACTTAAGGTCATTTTAGTTGATTTTTATTGAGTTTTTTTGCCCCAATCATGTGACGTTTGATTACACTCTCTGAATAATCACTAAACACTCGTATAAATGATGATTATGTGTTCTAACAGAAACTAACCAACCGTAAAACTTTATTAGCAGCTAGTTTATATGCTGTGGAGAATTGAGTCCAATCAGACAGATTTGAGTATTTTTCCCTTTGTAACAGCGTGTGTTTGTTAAAAAATATTCCCTTAAACCAGCAGTAAATCTTTACATTTGTATTAGTGTCATCAGTAATACTTACTTGGTTTAATTGCCACATAAAATTATGATTTATAAAGAAAAGTTATACACACACAGCTACAGTGGCAAGAAAGATTATGTGAACCCTTTGTAATTACCTGCATTTGTGTATAAATCAGCCTTGAAGTCTGATTTGATCTTGATCTAAGTAGCAATAATGAACAAACTCAATTATTAAATGTGTGTGTACATATTGAATACATCATTCAAACATTCACAGTGTAGGTTGTAAAAAAAAGTATTTGAACCCCTTGGATAATGAGGTCAACAAAAGATAATTAGAGTCAGGAGTTGGCAAACCTGGCATCCAATTAACCAAGCTAGATTGGAGGTGTGGGTTGGAGCTACTCTGACTAATAAAAAGCACTCAAACCTTTTGAGTTTTCGATTTACATGAAGCATTTGCTGATGTGGACCATGCCTCGCAAAAAAAGAGGTCCCAGAAGACCTACCATCAAGAACTGTTGCTTTGCATGAAGCTGGAATGGGTTATAAAGTTATCTTGTATAGCTTAGATATTTATCTGTCCACAGTTAGACAAATTGTCTGTAAATGGAGGCGATTTAGTACCGTGGCTTTTCTCCCTAGAAGTGGCCGTCCAACCAAGACATCTCAAAGGGCACACCGCAGGATGCTCAATGAGGCAGTAAAGAACACAAGAGTGACACCTAACGACTTGAAGGGATCGTTGGAACTGGTTAACATCCTCTGTTCATGAATCTACTATACAGAAAAAATTAAACCGGCATGGTGTCCACGGCTGGACCTCACAAAGGAAGCCGCTGCTTTAAAAATAAAAACGTTGTACGCCTGGAAGTTTGCCAAAGACCATCTTGGCACTCCACAACACTACGGGGAAAATGTTTTGTGGACTGATGAAGCTAAGGTTGAAGTTTTGGGAAGAACATGCAGCACTACGTATGGTGAAAAAATGGGCACTGCATACAAACATGAAAACATCGTCCCAATGGTGAAGTGCGGTGGAGGGAGTATCATTATTTGGGGCCTGGAAAGCTTCCCATCATAGAGGGAAAAATTAATTCCCAAGTTTTTTCCAAGATATCCTACAGGATAATGGAAGGGTGGTTGTGCGCCAGCTGAAGCCCAGTAGAAGTTGGGTGATGATCGAAGTAAATCTACTACAGAATGTCTTCAAAAATAAGAAAATCCACCTTTTGGAGTGGCTTAGTCGGAGCCCAAACCTTAACTAAATAGAGGAATGCTGTGAAATGACCTCAAGAGAGCTGTTCACACCAGACATCTTAAGATTATGGCTGAGCCGAAGCATTTCTGTTTGGACGAATGGTTCGAAATTCCTTCTGAACAGTTGTCCAGGTCTAATCCACAGCTACCGGAAAAGCTTGTTTGAGGTTATTGCTGCCAAAGGAGGATCCACCAGTTATTAAATCCAAGAGTTCACTTACATTTTCCACAGCACTGTGAATGTTTACTGGGATGTGTTCAATAAAAACATGAAAGATTGAAATATGTTGTGTGTTTTTAGCTTAAGCACATTGTGCTTGTCTGTACTTGTGACTTTTTAATAAAGATGAGATCACATTTAATGGCCAATGAATGCAGAAAACCAGCTAATTTGAAAGGTTCACATACTTTTTCTTGCCACTGTATATGTAATTATCATTATATTACTCATACAATACACCTTAACAAAATACAGTATGGCACAGAGTATATACTGTTCACACTAATTACATATATAATGAAATTATTCCTTTATTTGACTAGCTGACCCATGTCAGCATGTTGATCCATAAAATCGATCGAACTGACCGAACAAATCATCTTTAATCATCAGAGTGCTGAAAGCAGTGAGAAGCCACAGATAGGAGATGAGAGAATCAAAGCGGTAGAGAAGAGAGGACCGTATATCATGTCAAAAGCACCTGCGTTCCACATGAAACTCCGTAAGTACTGCTGAAAATGCAGAAGTATTCAATAACGTATTTGCTTTGAATTGAATGTTTTCACAGATATGTAAAGCATGATCGGATGTGTTGCCTAGTCTGCGTAGCAAGATTTATAGCCGTGTATATCTTCTGTCATGAACAGTTGCCATGTGTAAATGTGTGTGTTGTGCGATTGTGCTGTGTGTTTATGAGTTGTATTATTTACAGAGAAACACAGAGACTCGGCCAGAAGAGCTCTGCACAACAGAGGCTTCAGCTTGGGCAGGCCTGGGCTTCAACCACCCCGACGCAAACCAAAGAAGTGAGTCTTATGAGTCATAAACGGACACCCTGTGTTTAAAAATATTCTGCCGTTATTTTCTGATTTAAACCTCTTTGGTCTGCTTGTCGTGCTTAATGTGTTGTACGCCAAGAATATGCATTATAGTTATGTAGTATAGTTTTTGCCTTCCATAAAAACCCTTCTGAAAGATGTTTAAAACTCAACAGTACGTAACAGGTTCCCGCGTGTCCCGTACGGTAAATCGGTCTGGCTTGTGTGAGTGATTGTAGTGTGTTTCAAGCCCTCTTTTATTTCTTCTCGAATTCAAACAAACCGATCGTAAATGATGCAAGAAACCATGTGCTTGCCAGGACAACATGCCATGACATATTTCATTGTTACATTCATTTTTCCTTATTGATATTGAGTTATTGTGTAATGTTTGCAGTGTGAAGTTTAATAAGGGATATGCTGCTCTGAGTCAGACAGCAGAAGATTCACTCATCTCATTGGATTCGGACAGGTACGACAGCCTCTCAATTATTAACATGCTCTCACATCTCACTGTTATTAACAATCAGGAAGTCTTGAATGTTGTGATTTATTGTGCACTGTTTAATCTCATTAGTGATAGAGAGCTGGATTGTTCATCTGGATATTCCTCAGCTGAGGTGAGGCGCTTGCATACAAGCCTAATTACATTAATTAGATTCATAATTAGCCAATATGTAACACTTTATTTCCCCCACAGTGTATGACCCTGGTTGTGATTGAAAAATCTGTATATTCCTGTGGAATATTTTTTTAAATGTGCTAAACATGCCAAATGCCAACATGCAATGGGGTAGGGCATGTGAAAAAGTTTTGAATTTTGGATGCTTAAATCGGTGTGCTTTTTGTGGAATTATGCTTGTCCTGATTACGTGCTGTCCTATTCATTCAGTATGTATTATATAGTTGCGTAACTTTTCATTAAGCAGATATGTTCTGTCCTGAACAGCTGCACTCGTTTCTGTAGTTTCTGGGTCACGAGTATTCATTATTGAACTTGTAATGTTTGTTTATAGCAGTGCCGGTCACCACACTCCCGGTTTACACACTTCGTCTGTTGCTTAGTAACTTGGCTGCCAATAACTGACCCAGAGCATTGACTCTCATTCACTAATAATTGCGTACTTATATCAGCAAAAGATGATTTTGCACATGAATTAGTGTTATATATGTTGTTTTTTAATGCATAATGAGATTGAGCTATAACTCCTATTTACTCTGAATTAAGTCACATTTATTGTAGGGTCACTTAGTTATAAAATGTTATTATTTTAAATACATATATATTGTTGTAAATTTGATCCTAATTCCAGAAATAAATGTGAAGAAATGGATGAATTATGATTTCTGCAGGGTTCCCACTGTCATGGAAAACCTGAAAACATTAGGGAATTTTCTAATAAGTATTCCCAGGCCTGGAAATGTCAAGTTAAATGTTTAAAAGTAATTAGAAAAGTCATGGAAATTTTTGTAGTGAATATATTCTAGTCTCGTCTCTTCTGTACAATATTGCATTGGCTAGCAGATGTTCTTAAATGCTATCAACAGGGCTGAGAAACTAAATTCAAAATTTTCACTGAAATATTACCACAATTCGAATTGTATTCATATTGTAAGACATTATTTCAGGTGGGCGGAAAAATCTACACAACATCTGATTTTTAAATTGACGTTGTCTCCTACGTCCACAAAAGTGTGCATCAAATCAATATAAACATGTCAGCACTGTTACAGTGATTTGTTTATTGCAAAGAACACATTGGCTGTTAACAAATGTGCGTAAAAGGATCAATTCATAAGATTTACTCAGATCATGTTCTCAGATATTTAGTAAAAAAGTAGAAAATGTTTTATGTTAGCATGCACTAGATGGATATCTTTGACTGTTGCATCATGTCTTGCAGTTTTTCAGTAAAGCAATCCTCAGTGCTTGGCACACATCCAGAATTCAATTGGTCATTTTAGCATTCGAATATGCATTTTTATCTTCAATTTGATGGATATTAAAATGTCATATTTCTATTCGACAGCCATAGTGAATGAGACTCATTGTCTGTCCCATCAAGCTGAAACGGTCTCTTTTGTTCTCCTCAGGTGCATCCAGACCTGAGCAGACAGCTGTTAAAGGATGGTTATCACCTGGACGAAATACCTGATGATGAAGACCTGGACCTGATCCCCCCTAAAGCCTTGACCTCCTCTGTGTGCTGCTGTTCAGATGTGTCGTCCTGCTGCGTGCAGTGATCGAACCCGCAACACCTGCGCTGAACCCAGACATCTACAACTTGATATTCGGTTTGGCCATCATGTTAAACTTCTGTGGCGCCACTCCCATTTGTGAAACGGAGCAGAAACGTATCATTTGAGTTCTTATGATGTTTTTAAAAACTACAAAGTGTTTTGGATGTTATTGTTGTTTAAGCCCAGTGTCTCGTTACTAATAAATTTTTTTACCTTGAATCGAAGCTGCTGTTAAAGTAATAATTCACCCCAAAATAGAATTTGTCATCATTTACTCACCCTAGTGTTGATCCAAACCAGTGTTGCTTTCTTTGTAACACAATAGGAGATATGTAGTAGAATGCCCAAGAAGCTCTTTTCCACATAATAAAATTTGACAGTGATTATTGATCAGTGATCAGTCATCTGACAAGTTAGAATCAGTGGACGTCAAACCTGGTGTGGTGCAATTACTATTAATTCATATTTGAATTAAAGAAGATTTTCAGTGAATAATGATGAATTGGGGCCCGTTCCTTTTTTAAAGCTATTGTGTTTGACTTGAGAAGACTTGGAATATAGCTCACAAGTCATATGCACTACTTTTAAGATCATACAGGTCAAAGTCATACAGGTTTGGAACAAAACGAGGGTGAGTAAATGATGAATGAATTTTCACCTTTGAGTGAACTGTCACTTTAAAGCAGCGATTGTTGCCTATCACACCCCCACCGGCACGATGCACTGAACTCTGAAGTATGAAACGAAGGCCCTTATTTAATAGAAATATGTGACTTTCACTGATTTCCTCAGTCAAAGATTAGTGATGTTTGTTTTAGCTGTCTTTATATGTGTTTGAGTTTAAAAACAAAAAACAAAACCGTGTTTTTGTTGGGGTCAGAAAGCTCAGGATGTGGACGAGTGTAACTTGAAAACAAAATGCCCATAATTCCATCCCATATTCAGCACCGTGTTAGAGGAAGTGGAGTGTTACTGGTATTGAGAAACCCGACACTAATTTACATACAGTTGAGACTAACTGAATTTATAGGTTGGGGGGTGTGTGTGTGTGTGTGTGTGTGTGTGTGTGTGTGTGTGTGTGTGTGTGTGTGTTTGAGTGTTTCTCCTATAGAGCTCATGTATTATTTACCACTCCTCTATGGAGTTTCAGGACTAGGTGACATCCAGTCTCTGTGTTATAAAGTGTGTTTTAATAACTCTTTTTATCATTCATCTGTGAGCTTTTCCTTTTTCAAATTGATGCTTTAAAGATGTATGATTTGACAAAAAACACTTCTATTGTACAAGTATTGCACTTTTCTCTTTATGTTTTGTTACTAAAAACACCTGGTTCTCCTTCGGTTTTAGGGGCAGTTAAATTTTAAGTTTATTTTCTTTTTTTTTTATTATGCGAGTATTACTTTAGCTAAAAACCTGCTGTGAGGGATGTGTTATTTTGTATCCAGTTTCAGTTGAAATAGTGGAATATTTGTATCCGCCCCTAAAAAACTGAAAAAACATGTTTGCATGAGTATTACAAGTGTTGTGTAACATTAGTGTTTGCAATTCATGTGTACTGTATGCATGTTTGGCATCAGACTTGACAATCTGCAACACTATGCAATGAAACACTTTAATTCTTCTTTGTAGCCACAATGAATCAGTTACTGACTTAACACGCAATAACGTAAAATACATTTATTTTGTTGTAAGAGAAATATTATTTGTATTTAACTGTGTGAAATTAAAGGAAACATACCTAAACTATAGCTGTCTTAATGCTTTTATTAACGACTGTTGAATGTTTTATTGATTCTGAATATCAGCATGGGCTCAGAACATTACAATTATATACTATTTTACTAGTAAAGACAAACTCTTAATGTTGGCTTGACAAAGCCTTGTTTAAAGGTTGAGGTTTGAATATTATTTAGGCCTTATGCAGTTTGAATCTTAAACAGGGATTTTAAAGGAATAAAAACATAATCCACATTTTTACAAAACAAAATTCAACAAACTTTAAATATTTTTCCTATCAATTGTAAATCTGCACCCACTACATATGAACACTAGAGGGCGCGCGTGTGTAACACTCACTGAGTGCACTGACTATTACAGTACCACAAATAAACATATTCATAAAATTCATCAGGCTCTGCTCAAAACTTAGTGAATGCCAACCTAGACTGCATATTTGGGCATCATTGTCGCCTACGATGCCTAACAACGCTGTGTAGTTAGGCTGCTTTTTTGGTATCTTAAAGAGTTTCAGCATACCGTTTCATGACAGATACTTATAGTTCTAAATATTTTCTCAATATTTCATTTATTGTTATCATTACTGGTTTATAATTAGTTTTTAATAATTATAAAAATTATTTTGTATAATTTTCAGAATACCAAACGCACGCGTATTATTCTACTGTGTGAGTTGGAGCGGTTCTGTAAACTCATTTCACGCAGCGTGTGCAGGTCGCTCGCGCGGGGCGGGGGTAGGAAACGGCTAACATAGAGAGACGGGAACGGAGGGTAGTTGTGATCTGAACACCAGCCGGGCCGGAGGTCTGATATCGGGGTCCTGCTCATTTAAACGGAGAGATATCAGCGGCTGAACGCGCACCGGATTCACACGCGCTCGGTGGACGAACGGAAAGTGTCGCCGGTGCGCGTGCACGACTTATCGACGGGACAGTGACTGAGAGAGACATCGAGGAGATCGGGAGGAATGGTGGACAACACCGGCAGCAGTAAAACACAGATGGTGAGCAGACCAAGGATTTACTCGCTTATATGAGAGAATTTTTAAATAGTTTTGAGAAATTCACAAAGTCTTGAAAAGTCTTGGGAATATATGTGTACTCTATTAATAATTCAATTAAATTAACTAATTCAGGAATTGAGAGCCACTGTTGAGGTAATGAAAATGATTAAAATTCTAGTAAATATACATTTTCAAGTTATGCTTCGCTCTAAAAAATTTAATTGACAAAAAATGCATCTTGCGTAGAGTAAATTTCTAACAAGCTTCAGTGACGTTTGATTTGATATTGAATCGTTCTTTTGAGTCGGCTCTTTTCATTGAATCGAATCGGTTCACTAATCGCTCTAAATGATTAATTGGTGTACAATAATTTGCCAGTAATCACACGCAACTGGAAAGGTTATGGAGATTAATTGTTCTAAATGTGTGTACATTTTGCAATACAAATGATGCGTTAATAACTCGCTAAAGAGATTTATTTAAATGTAAATATAATTTTAAATGTTATAATGTTGTAAACACCAGTGTTTTGTTTAAACCTTGTGGTGCTGCTGCTGCTTTGAACATCCATTTGTTTTTTATATCATAGTGGGGATAAATTTAACCGAGAAGCAAAACTGCATTCTTTAATACATTTTATGAGGTAGTTTTCATCATGGTGAGCCACATTGTTGGTGATTTTAGGTTTTATTATCATTGTCTGGACATTTGGCACACACACACACACACACACACACACTGCTCTGCACCAGAAGCATTTGAATGTAAAAACATGCTGCTTTTATTAAGGGACTGCACTTTGAACTGGTTTTAGTTTTTAGACATCTTAAAATTGAATTCCCTTAAACCACATTTATTCTGAAGAATAGCTGTTTTGTACTCTCGATGGTTACTTGTCGAACGGCTCGTGCCTTAAAAAAAAATAAAGCCAATAGGCTTTAGTTTACATTGCAGCTCCCGGCTAAGCCACACACACACACACACACACACACACACACACACACACATACCCCTGCTGCTTTTCATAAGAGTGTTGGTGTTCAGGCGGTGAAACTGAGAAGCAATCTCAATACCGAGTCTGACCATTTTTCCACTGACCTGAGAACCGAACAATGATCTAACTGACCACGTTGCCTCATAACCAGCCCACAAACAAACACAGCGCATCGTTGTCTTTGCTTACGACGAGGCTGGAGCCGTTGTTCAAGATGAACGAGAAAAAAGCGAGTGAAAGATCACAATATATCAATGTTTTTAATCACAATACACTTGAACGGAAAGAATAAAGAACACTTACCTACGAAAACTACCAAAAAATGGCTGCGTTAACTCCATATAAACCATCCGTTTTCCTTGCATCCATCTCCCACGTTTGTGCTCACTAGAACTCACTTTTTAGGGGCCTGGGTAGATCAGCAAGTAAAGACGCTGACTATCACACGTGGAGTCGCAAGTTCGAATCCAAGGCGTGCTGAGTGACTCCAGCCAGGCTTCCTAAGCAACCAATTGACCCGGTTGCTAGGGAGGGTGGAGTCACATGGGGTAACCTCCTCGTGGTCGCTATAATGTGGTTCTCGTTCTCCGTGGGGCGCATGGTGAGTTGTGCATGGATGCTGCGGAGAATAGCGGGAAGCCTCTGAACGCGCTAGGTCTCCACGGTAACGCGCTCAACCAGCCACGTGATAAGATGCACGGATTGACGGTCTCAGACGTGGAGGCAACTGAGATTCGTCCACCGCCACCAGGATTGAGGCGAGTCACTACGCCACCACGAGGACTTAGAGCGCATTGGGAATTGGGCATTCCAAATTTGGGAAAGAAAGAAACTCACTTTTTAAGTGATGCTTATTTTCAAATCTGTTTGGAACGATCCTAAAGCATGGATTGTGCTGCCTTTGAATCGCCCTGCAAAGGCATCTTCAGCACAGGTGATAAGAACACAGCCATGTGCGCTGATCAGATGTAGGGGGAAGGGTGCATTTTCATTCCAGGAAGTATTTGATTGGACAAAGTTTCTCATGCAATGTTTTTTTTTTTTTTTGCCAGAAGAGAGAGACTGCGGATTAAATGCTTTTATCTTCTGATTTTTTTTTTTTTGGTCATTTACCTTAAAGCTAACACATATGTACTAAAAGCACCAAAACTTAAATTTAGTCTTTAGTCTTTAAACTACTGTTTTTGCAATAGTGTGAGTCGAGTCAAGACAGTGTATTGCAAAAGTGTAGGTTATTACACCAGTCTGACCACCTAAAACTGCATATCTTAAAAACCTTTTAACAGCCCGGTCGTCTATTGCGCAATAACTTCGCGATATGCAAAAACTCAAAAATTAAAAGATAAACATATCTTACATCGTTGGAAAGCTGAGACTCTTGTGATTCGAACGATGTAAACCATTTTAATATACACTTAACACAGCGGGTACAATCGGTGTATTTCTCAGACCACTTACAGCAAAATAAACGAATACAAAATGGTAGAAACTCACTTATAATGCTCATCTTACTCTACTGATCCACTTCATTCCATCAAAAATGGTTTAGTTACACTGTAAAGGGTCCATACAATCCAATTCAACGAAGTATTTGGTCCATAACACATTTATATATCAATAAACACCCACGTAGTATTTACGTAGCATTTCGAGCTAACCGACAGAGCTAACACAACTTCGCATTCTTTGATGAAGCTACCTTGAACATGTAAACATTACAGATATTTTTATGTCAAAATGTCCGCTGACCCCTGGACTTTAGATGGACAGGTCATTTGAGCCAGTCGGTGCATGATAGAGGTGTGGCCAGGTATCAATATCCTTGAAGCCTATACATACACTTGGATAAACATGTGTAAAACACTCATTTTCTAATGTATTGTTGTCAAATTTTAAATTGGGTTTGGTAAGGCTTCATGCTGTGATCTAATTGTGTTTTCCAGCTAATTCCTCCCAGCTGTAGTTATCTGCAGGCATCTTTTTACAAAAAAAAAATGTAGGCGGAGTTTATTTCCCCTTTTTGAGTGTGTTCAAAGTTCTATTACTCAATACAAGTAAGACTTACAGTGATTCTGACTATTTAGGAACAAACCTCAAAGTCTCCCCTTTCCAAGAGACCAAAAGCATGCATATACTCCAAAGGATTCAAGAACAGCATGCATTTTAATTTGGGTAGGCCTTTTTTAGGCGTTTTTGGCAAATATTGCAGGATGTTTAAAAGGTTAAATCTCAATCTGACAATTATGATTGAATATTTGATATATTGATTATTGAATACAGAACCGCTTTGCTTAAGTTTGCTTTAGGCTACGTCCACATTAATCTGGATACATTTGAAAACTGTCCACACTGCCGTTTTCAAGCATTTTCAAAAGTTGCTCGTCCAACCTAAATGTATGAAAACTCCTAAATCCGCTAATTGCACTTGCAAATGTTGTACAAAGTAACATTTATCTTTAAAGGGTTAGTTCACAGAAAAATGTAAATTCTCTGATCGTTTACTGGCCCTCATTCCACCCCATTTGAGGGAAAAATAGAAAAATATATTTACACAGTAGGTCCTTATAATGCAAGTGGATGGTGATCAGACATTTGAAGCTCCAAAAATCACAGACATTCAGCATAAACGTCATCCATACAATTCCAGTGGATATATGCATGTCTTCTATAGTGAAATCATCAAGATCAATATACTTCTCTAACTATAAATTATCTGTTCCGGCCAGCAGCAGTATTTATGTGTGACGTAATTGCATTGGCATGTTCATGCGAGAACTGCTGCTGACCAGAAGTGATGATTTATAGTTAAGAAGTACTAAATATGGATCTATATCGCACCAAAAGTGGTCGTTTCATTTTAGAGGACATTAATGTAACCAGTGGAGTCATATGGATGACGTTTATGCTGACTGTATGTAATTTTAGGAGCTTCAAAGTTCGGATCACCATTCACTTGCATTTCAACGACCTACTGAGCTAAGATATTTTTCAGATTTTCTGCTGAAGAAAGTCCTACACATCTGTGATGGCATGAGGGTGAGTAAATGATGAGAGATTTTTGGATGAACTATCCCTTTGAAAGTGATTTCAAAGTGAATAACAGGCTTACAACAACGTAGCTAAAACATGGGCCGCCATCTTGATTGTTTTGGATCACATGACTGCGTCACATGACAACAAACAAGTCATCATTTTCAGAAAGGCTTATCTCCATTTCCCCCTGTCCACACTACAATGCAAAGAGGGCGTTTTCAAATGTATTCAGTTGGGGGAGCGTTTTCGAAAAGCTCAGTTTTCGCTGTCAGAAACACCGTCTCAGTGTGGACGGAAGGCCAAAACCTAGAGAAAAATATGCGTTTTCAAATGAAAATGTATTATTGTGGGCATGGCCTGAGTTTGGGCAGTTTACAGATCATAGGTAGGGCCTTCTGTTTGATTTTCAAGTGCTGGAAGATAACACTTTAGTTTATGATGTTTATATTTCTGATGAACGTACAGATTTGTACAGTTTAGCACGTTGCATTATAGTGCACGTGTGGCCTATTTTCAGTTCATTCCAGATGTTCTTGGATATGGGGTAGTATTTGTTTTGGGAAAATATGGGCTGAAAGGGTTTTTTCCTAGTTCAATGTTGTTCTATTACATGATTTCAAGTATTTTCTTGTCCATTAAACCTCCATGTTTCAGTTTTAATGTTTACTTTTTTGCCATGACAAATAATTTTACATTTGTCTTGCTAAAGTATTTGCAACTTATTGAAAATAGTACAAATCAACGCACATAAATTAAGTAAAACACATTCCAAGTTAAGCATTTAAAGACCCCATACAAACAATATAAGATTGTGTGGCTTTTAGTCCATGTCTATTATGCTAGTCTAGTCCAAAAGACTGATAAAATGAACTATTTGCAGATATACACGTTTAAAAATGGTGGGAAAATGGGCTAAAGTGCTCTCTTAGATAAGAATGTCCCTCCTCCTAATACTACCTGCCTCTGTCAAGCTATATCAAGTAACAAATCATGGTTCAAGGCTGTGACATAAACTAAAGGCTATTGGCCATTAAAAAAACAAAAGAGATGAGCCCTTTGATATATCCTGCCACATCTTCCTGTTTCAATTGGAAATACGTCAACACAGGACAGTGAACTCAGTTGTCAAGCCATTTCATGGGTTCTCTGAAGCTTTAAAAGATTCCACTGTAATTTGAGTGCTAATTTATGGCTTGTCATTGATTTCTTTGTCTCTTTCTCTCAGGAGGGGGGTTTGGGGGGCGGGTACCCTCTGAGTGGCCCATCAGGGGTGAAGCTAGAAGCCATGATGGAGCAGCTTCAACGCCAACAACAGGCACGTTTGGACATGGAGCGGAAGGAGCGGGTGTTGCGTGAAGCTCACATTATGTATGCGCAACAGGTTGCGGCGCAGCAGGCCATTCTGGCCGCCGCCCGAGCTTCTGGAGCTCACTTCATGGGCAAGAGCTTCAGCACAGGGGCTGCGGCACCCCTGGGGGTCGGGCAGCTGTCTCGAGTGTCTAATCAGAGCAGTGTGGACTCGGAACGCGAGGATGAGGAGGAACGGGGTCGAGATTCGGGTGAGGAAGATGATGACGATGAAGATGAGATGATGGAGGGAGATGAAGGCAGTGAGGAGGACGACAGGGCACCCAGCGGGCTGGAGTTTCTCAGGAAGCAGACGCTGGCACTGCAGCAGGGAGCAGCCCGGATCCCTGCACGTCCGTTTGGGAATTTTGAGGACTCGCCAGCACCCGCAGGCACCCAGAGAGCTCTGCCACTTCCTGTCAGGGTGAAACAGGAGACAGAAGACGATCTCTCACCCCTTGCACGGCCATCGGCGTCTTCTCCTAATGGCCAAGCAGACTGGAGCTATGACGAGCATTTTAAACAGGTAAGAAAACCTGTCCAGAACATGTCCAGGTTATATTTAATCTCAAAGTCAAAAGGTTATGTTTTACTTGACAATTATACTGATTTTTGGACAATTAAGAGTTTTTTGCATCGTGACATTGTTTTCTTGACATATGACTTGGATTTGTTTGTTTGGCGCAGTGTGTTTGTATTTGAAAGTGTGTTTAAGCTTTTGAGCAATAGGTTAAACATTTTGGAAGCTGTCGGGATTGGATTTCAGTGCGCTGTCGCTTTAAAGGTTTAGTTTGGAAGGGGTTCTCCCTATCGCCCTCTTAGCACCTTTCTGCATGTTTCTCTGTGTGTTTATGTAACGTGTTAGTAGCGGTGCAGTAACTGCGCCTCTGGAGAAACATCTGTTCTCTGGAGGTGTTGCTGGCACATTGCCGGACACTTAGCAGCACTTATTTGTTCTGTCTCACTGCTGCCAAATGCTGAGTCGAGTTTGGCTCATGTCCAGACTGCATATAGAGACGTTTGGCCCCATTTTGTCAGTTAGTGCGTGAGAGTCACAGCAGGAGTATTTGTATGTGTGTGCAGTGGGCGGTGTTCACGGCGGGACGTGAGGAGGAAGTTGTACAGTAACTGCGGCTCTCCACATGTGATCCGAGTCATTTAACGTCAATGTGAAATATTGTTAGTTGCCCATTTTACTTCTGCAATGCAGCATAGTTCAGAGTGATACTGGATATTGAATAAGAAGGAAAAAAGTATGGTGGGTTTGATTTCATCAGGAATTCATTGTATGGTGTAGAGTGGTCTCTATTTAACAGGTGGTTGAAAATGAAGAGGGCTTGGTGACATCAGCCAAAAAGAAAAGATGTTTCAGAAGCGGAGTAAGTTATTATTTTGATGATTGTGTTGAAGACACAATAAGACCAGAAGCCTATTAGGAAAGTAAACCGGGTTCATTTTGAATTCTTGTTGATTTTAAATTAAGCTAAATCTGTTAATGCTGTGCTTATGTGTGCTGCTGTTGCCAATGGACCATCAAGAGATCTGTCCACATGAAGAGCGTATGATGTGATTAAAGCGGGTGTGGAAGATTTCTATTTATAGAGGAAAGACTGCCACATTCATTTTGCCTTTCCTAATATAGAACAGCAATGTGGAAACAGACAATCCTAAAAGTGTATACAGAGGCTTGCGGATAAGTCATGTCTGTAGTCGTAATTAAATGGTAAATGGTCTGCACTTATATAGCGCCTTTTTAACCTTAGCGGTATTCAAAGCGCTTTACACTGTGACTCATTCACCCATTCACTCACACATTCATACACCAATGGCGGCAGAGCTGCCATGCAAGGCACTAGCCTGCCATTGGGAGCAACATGGGGTTCAGTGTCTTGCCCAAGGACACTTGGGCACGTGGAGTCGTGTGGGCCGGGATTCGAACCACGAACCCTGCGATTAGTGGCCGACCCGCTCTACCAATTTTGGTTGGGCGGTTTCATAGTTGTTTTTCAATAAGTGACATATACAGGAAGATTTTTTTTTTAGCAGTAGGGGAACAAAATAAAAAAAATAATGCATATTCTGTGTATAATTGATGCTTTATCTATTGATTTTATTATTATTGTGCGGCCACCGAGGATTATTAGAAATGTATTTTTGTCGCCTCAAACTCTGTCAACTTCTAAATGTGTCATTTTTTCAGTGCAAGCTTTTTTCACTATTCTTTATCAACTGTTTGCAAAACTTCATGATCACACGGCAAATCGAAATGTGGCTATCGAATGTTCAGGCACCCTGAAATGAAATCGAACCCATTCTGTCAAGTTGCTGACAAGCAGCATTTCACCATTTCCTGCTGCTTGAGAGCAGCCTTGGAGACAAGGGTGCCACGGAAACCATAATCAATAATGAGAGTGATTCGGATGTTGTGTTTTCTCTCTAAAATTACATTTTTACTCCACTGATAGAATAAAAATCCCACTTTGGGTTAGGGTGAATGGAAAGTAAAATATGCATTCCTGTTGTCAGTATTATGTAATTTACAGCTAAAACTATAACCCAGTTACAACCGTGTCCAACACTTCCAGATTCAGCCACTGTGGACATTGTTATTTCAGAAAGCAAAGACCCATTTTAGCTGAAGAACTTTTGACCTACTGTCGCAGAATAAACACTGAGTCCAGTCTGGGCAAAATTTGTCTAATGTAAATTGTGCAGTCAACATTTACGATGAAATCTTTACGCTTCTGCCATGATTCATTAAAGGAATAATTCACCCAAAAATGAACACTCTCTCTATCCTAAATTTGTATGACTTTCTTTCTTCAAATATTTTTAGCTCTAATATCTTAGCTCTGAAGGTCCATACAATGCAAGTGAATGGTGTTCAGGACTTTGAACGTACAAAAAGCATATAAAGGCAGCATAAAATGAATCCATACGACACCAGTGGTTAAACGCATATCTTCAGAAGCGATATGATACGTGTGAGTGAAATACAGATCAATATTTATGTCCTTTTTTACTATAAATCTCATTTTAACTTTAACATTCTTCTTTTGTTTTTGGCTATTTACATTCTTCATGCATATTGCCACAAACTGGGCAAGGAGGAGAATGTATAATAAAAAAAAGGACTTAAATATTGATTTATTTCTTACTCACACCTATCATATCTATTCTGAAGGCATGGATTTAACCACTGGAGTCATATGGGTTAATTTTAATGTTCCTTTATATACTTTTTGGAATTTAAAATGTCTAGCCAAAATTCACTTGCATTTTATGGGCCTACAGAGCTGAACTATTCCACAAATATGTATTTTTGTAAGTCATGCACATCTAGGATGGCATGCGGGTGAGCACATGATGTAAGAATGTTCATTTTTGGGTGAGCTATACCTTTAATTGATACATAAACAACTTGAAAAGTTGGGTCTCTCGAGTATCCCACTGTGGTGGCGTTCATGTGCGCTCATCTAATAATTATGATCATTCCAACATGACTTGATCGCAGTAAGTAACAGCAGAGAGTATCAAACAGATTCTGATCAAGCCTATGAGGAAAACTAATATTTGATTATGAAATAATTTATGAAACCCTAATCAGGCTGTCAGTGTTGCAATGTAAAGCAGAGGCACAAGATTTCTGAGCATGTTTCTTTTAGAGAAAAAGGGAAGTACAGATGGTGAGACAGGGGGATGGGCACAACATTGTGCTGTTAGACAGCTCTGTCTCTCTTTGTATCCTGTCTTTTATGCATTCTGTCATTATGTGTGGACAGCAGTATAATGACACCTCATCACGGACGCAGTTTCAGGTTGAGCGGTTGATGTTGATGGGGAGGGGGTTTCTGAGACAGCAGGACGATACACACTCATTTTATTGGTATTTAGCCCAAGTGTGAAACTTCCTTAATAACAGATAGAGATTTTTTTTCCTGAAATGATCTGACAGGATATTGTTGCATTGAGACGATGCCTGATTGATTGATCAGAAATCATGATTAAATCGCATGCTGGTCTATGGATCATCATGATGGATTCTTCTGGTTGGCTGGTTGCCAATGTTGAGGTTTCATGATCAGTAAATGAATTGCATGAGTATAAATTATAGAACGTATAGTCAGAGACAATTTAGCCAATGACGGCGCACTTGTATTAAAATCAATACGAGAAATTGGAGCACCTAAAATGGCAGTAGGATGTCCCAACATCCAGTCACCTTTTAGATACAGACATCACCTGTCAATCAACAAGAGACTGTGCATACACATTAGCTGGACCAGCCTCACAAATAGCATTTTTTGTGTGTTCTGAGCTAAAGAAGCACAATTTATGGATGTTGTCAGATTTTACTACTGATTTTAAATGTTTATTCATCATAATCTTGACCAACTGTTTTGGAGATTTCAGTTTTTCCGAACGATAGCCTCAGTCACCATTCACATTCATTACATTTTGTTTTCCCATACAATGAAAGTGAATGGAGGCAGTCATTCTAAAATCTCTGTTTGCACACCACGGAAGAAAGTCTAAGAGGTTTGAACCACATAAGGGTGAGTAAATGATGAGTTTTCATTTTTGGATGAACTGTCTCTTTAAGGATTCATCACGCCAAGAGAGACACAACAAAGCTTGCAAATCGGCAGCGAATTTACACGTCAAAACTACTCGCAATGAGCATGATGCAAATTTTCGTCAGGTTCTGCAAGAGTTCACATACCTGAACGAAAGTGAAACATACTCTTGTATTGTGCATTAATGGAATCCACATAAGAGTCCATAGATCTCCTCAAGTTATTAAATAAACCAAATTCTGTCAAATTAAACAAAAAAATCAATAAAAGATTCAATTCAACAAGTGTGGCGGTAAGTGTAAGACGTTACTGAATAATGTTTGTGTGTATGTATGTGTGTGTGTGTGTGTGTGTGTGTGTGTGATAGTTTGGGTCTGTGGGGGTTTTGTCATTGATGTATGAGTGCTGACCTTAACCCCCTCCCCTCCTCTGCAGAGTAAATAATTGTTAAACAAGTGGATGGACAAAGGTGTTGTGTGCTGTGTGCAATAGGGAAGGTCCAGCAATCTATGAGGGCTTTTCTCTCACCAGGCATGAACTGCAGTGAGATTTATACATTAGGTCAGCTGACCCTGATAATCCTCCGGTCTGTCCCTGGGGTCCAGAGGGGCTGGTCGCTTTGCTTATGTTGGTTGAGTTCCCTGCCCCCTTCTAATCCGACAGTGAATAATAGGGTTTTAATAATGCCTGCTGAATGCATGTGCTACAGTGAATTGTTGTCTGGTGGTTGTAGAGTTAATACATTCTCTCTTTTTTTCTTTTGTATGTCCAGTTACTAAAATCAGATTTCACTGTCATTTTAATGTAATGTGGTCAGTATTTGACCTTCTATGCTAGTGATAGACCGATATCAGCTGGTCCAGTTTTTTGGTTGATATTGAGATATTCAACATTCAGCCCAAAAACTGCACTTAAAATTCTGTAATTATAGGGATGTTCCAGGTTCATTAAACTCAACCGACAGCTTTTTTGGCATTATGGTGTTAGGGCATTAACCAGATTAGAATGGTTATTAGAGTAATGCATATTTTTCAAACAAAGTTGTAATATTGAACATAACTTTACACACAGTTAGTAAGAGGTTTTATCTCACAAAAATCATGCAAACATGTCAAATGTTTACGTGTTATGGCTGTGTTACTTGTATTTTGACATTTATAGAATCATTTTCAATGCAAGTGCCTAAAGGCCTGGGTATACTTTGTTTATGCTCATTCCTCATCGAATCGGATCACGCTGGCCAACGGCGTTCCCTTTGTGAGTATACTTTTCTGACCATGAATGAATAGGAACATGTTTGACGCATGCACACTACAACTGCTTTGTGTACTCTTTTAGTACAGTCAGTGGCCAGCACATGCGCAGACGACATGCACTGACAAGTACCATGTGCGAGTCAAGAAAATCTAGGCGGTGCTCGGTCAAGCCGCGCGGCTGTGCTGATGACGCAATTTGCATCACACATATTGTGCACGTAGCGATGAGCAACGCGGAAGCACGAAGTATACTTTGGCCTTTACCGTAACCACAATTTTTGCGACGAGGGACAAGTCGAAAAAAAAATTTTGTTTAAGTGTTCCACACTTAAATGTGGAAATATGGAATTGTATTTTAACTTTAAAGTTCCAGTGTTGCAAATTTTGTGTAAAAATATGTAGCTGACAAGAAATTTCAAGCACTGACAAGTCATATCATGATTACACATGCAATATGACATCATATGGATAGAATAGGCTTTATTGAATTTATATAATTTACAAATATCTAAAATGTGGTTAAAGTCATATAAAACATTTCACATACTAAAAGATGTTGTATTGAGCTACACATTTTAATACAATGCATGTGTGTTTATTATATATATATATATATATATATATATATATATATATATATATATATATATATATATATATATATATATATATATATATATATATATATGCATATATCGCAAACCCCCCAGGTGTCCCAGTTTGAGACTTTCAAAATCTGGTCACCCTATAGAAAACGCACCAATTATGACATATTTGAACATTTATTGGAATGACTGTTCATTGTGTTGCCAATGCATGATGTTAAAACAAAGATAACTGAAACAATATAATATCCCGTAATTTCTATATGTATCTCGTGATATAAAAACTAAAACTAAAATAAATACTAATTGTAATGAAAAATAAACTATCAAATAGATATAATATTATCAAAATATATTATAACCTTAGTTTGGGGGCAGGGTGTGTCTTCAGATGCTTTTGGGGTTTCTGTGCGAACTGCTGCACAATGTGTCAAAATTACAACAAATGAAGGACTTGATTTGAAACCTGTTTTTTTTTTGTGTTTTTTTTCCGGTCTGGCGACCTAGCTTGAGAGACTTCGATATTGTTTTTGTAAAGTTTGTTTTAAATTCAAATCAACTAGGCTAATTTCTTTTCACTAAGCCATTTCTTTTCTCTCTCACGCACGCACATTCTGAAGTTAAAAGCTCATGTATTATTTATGCAGTTTCCCTGTCCATCAGGCAAGGAACTGGTGACTCATGACACTTTCGGCTTGGAATGTATTTCACAATATCATTAGAATTAGTTGTTTGCTCTTGTTTTGAATTAAAAATCATCGAGACATCATTGTCCACATTGTATTTCACCAAATGAACACCAGGAAAATCATTTTGAATGTTTTTTTTATTCATATGCTCCAAAATAACAGTATACTTGTTACTAATATTAATACACAGTCATATTTATCTATATATATTTGTACTAAAGAATTTTCATGGAAGATGCCAGGTGGAGTTTGAATGAAATGGAAAGTTTCAAGAACTGATTAAAGAAACTAGTCGATGTTTCAGTCAAAACCTCAACTGGCACACTCCTGACATGGTTTTTAGGAAACATGATAAAAGCCAAATAAAATTCACATTAAAGTCATTGCTTATTTACATTGTTTAAAATATACCATAAATGTTAGGGTGGGGTGTCAATACATATTTTAAGCTTTCCATTCCTACTGTCTGTTTTCCTTACTTATGAAAGAAAATGTATCTCAGCTAATGCTGTAAGAAATATAGGAATCTTCTAACTTGATACATAGTAAAAATATTAATGTAAATAATGTAAATAAAAATTAACAAAAGAGCCCAAACTATGCAATTTAATTGCTATTTAGTACAGATGTAATAAACACAACAAAAACTGATTTAAAATAAAAGTAAAAGAGCGATCTAGTTCAGATGAATATCACGATTAATCAAAAGCCCTAATAAATCACCCAGCTCTACTTGCACATCATAAAACTGTTTGAAATTATGTTTCAAACTGTGAGGATCTTTTGACAAATGTTGTAGATTTGCTGCTACAGGCGTGTTGTATTTAGCTCCTCAGTTATATTTGAATGCTTTATTTTCATAACCAAGCCTCTCCCAGTAAATGTGGCATAACCAGACAGCCTTTGGAATGGCCGAATTCCGTGTTTACCCAGTTTAATGGCATGCTACGTTGACTACACTGAGGGATTGTGGGTTGATTTTCCGTGGGCCCAATATTTTCACCTTGAAATGTAAACATCCATCGGTTGCGTCTTTTTATACAGGTCTATTTTACTGCTGCAGAAATAAGCATACTCATCCAAAGACTAAATAAGTTGCTTTTAAGTTTGTACAGTATGACAATGTTTTTCAGTACCATTTTTATATCATGGTAGATATATCCACGCATGAAGTGGGTATGACTTACACATGAGAGCAACAAGAAACATGGTGTAATGTGAAAATATAGAGCGGGATGTGTCCAAAATGAGCCAACACAAGGAATAACTTGCTATTAAGATGTGTTTGTTAGGAACAACACAAAGAATAGTTTAGTTGTTTACTCTTACGTTGGAACTGCATTAAAGGCTCAATACAAGACAAAATCATTTGATAGCATATGTGGCATTTTAGTGCTTACTACATAGAACGACTGTAAAAATTATGGTTTAAACAACTTTACAGCTCAAATAATACTACGTCATATCCTCAACCTGGTCATCTAATGGTTAGATGGAGACCTGGAGAGGCCCTCAAGCCACAGCGTCTCACACCCACTGTGAAATTTGGTGGAGAATCAGTGATGATCTGGGGATGCTTCAGCAAGGCTAGAATCGGGCAGATTCGTCTTTGTGAAGGACGCATGAATCAAGCCACGTACAAGGTTATCCTGGAAGAAAACTTGCTTCCTTCTGCTCTGACAATATTCCCCAACTCTGAGGATAGGTTTTTTCAGCAGGACAATGCTCCATGCCACACATCCAGGTCACTCAAGGGGTGGATGGATGTCCACCGGATCAAGACCCTGTCAAGGCCAGCCCAATCTCCAGACCTGAACCCCATTGAAAATCTCTGGAATGTGATCAAGAGGAAGATGGATCAAACAAAGCCGAGTTTTGCACCAGGAGTGGCATAAAGTCGCCCAACAGCAATGTGAAACTTTTAGAGATCATGCCAAGATGCATGAAAGCTGTGATTTGAAAATCAGCGCTATTCCACCAAATATTGATTTCTGAGCTCTTTCTAAGTTAAAATATTAGTATTGTGTTTACATATGAATATGAACTTATTTTCTTTGCATTATTCGAGGTCTGAAAAAACTGCATTGTTTTTGTTTTTTTTGACCAGTTGTCATTTTCTGCAAATAAATGCTTTAAATTACAATATTTTTATTTATTTGGGGGAAATGTTGTCAGTACTTTATAGAATAAAACAAAAATGTTAAGTGGATTGTAAATCCAATAAAATAATTATATATATATATATATATATATATATATATATATATATATATATATAAAATAATCTGGGATTATCTATGTGTGTGTGTGTGTGTGTGTGTGTGTGTGTTTAGGGTGTGCCTGTAGAATCATGCCCCTAACAGTCAAGTGTTGTAGATTCCTCAGGGCCAGAAATAGATCTATTGAATGTGGGGGATGGTGACAGTTAAGTCCTCAAACTTGACAGATTTCCAATCGGACCGTAGCTGTTTTGATAATACCGCAGGTTTCATCCGTGCTCCTCCTGGTTTATGTGACCACTTGTCAATAAAATTGAGGACGTTAGGAGGAAGGCGCTATTCAGACACTGTTTAGACTTTTATTGGTGGTGCTTCACAATCACACAAGAACTTCAGCGTGTAAATCGTTACTTGTGCCATCAACATGAATGATACCTCATGTTATGACTTACTGTATGATTTTCACCCAGCAGGCAATAAAATCAGTGAAAAAATCCCATAGACTTTCATTGCAGGAGGGACACGAGCCATATCTAGATACCAGAATATCATAATGACTTGGAAGTGGGCACTTTTTACTTATAAGAAACCACCCACAATACCCTAGCAACCACCTAGCAATCACTGAGAACAGACTAGCAGCTGCATAGCTATGCACTGACATGGATGAGGTTTTTGTGCTTTTAATTGCCTGTTTTTCTCTCGTAAAGTGTAATGACACACAAAGAAATGTACAGACATACGTTGTATTGGTTTGCTCTGATGTGCATAAACCTGCCTGTGATCTCTGCTTGACCTCTCACAGACATTTGCTTTGCCCAAAGGAAAATGCATTCAAAACAGGTCTGGCCTTGAACCGGCGTTAGACATTTTTACTACAAGAATGATGATGGAGTCACATGGTGCCATGCGAGGGTTGGCCGTGAGAACTTTGCGGACTTTGCTAGTTTTTTTATTCTTTTTATGTTATAAACTGGTGAGATATGATACACCCTGCTACATAACTGTGCTAAGAAGTCAACATGTCAAAGAATTCAAAATCCTTGGGCTCTGGAGATATTAAAAGACACTTACGAGCTCAAGCTGATACCTCAGACAGGTCCGCCACATACAAGGGACTCGGTTTGGATGGTGCGGCGGGAGAAATCCAGCGGCAACTGGCGAGTATGTCCTTAATGCTAGCGAAAGTTATAGCGGACCTGGAGGATCTTGCTGTAATACGTTGATCGATTACAGCGATGGAGGCAAAATTCTCTGAATTGGTTACAAGAATTGGGGACAATGAGAAACGGATTGATTATATGGAGTCATCTGAGAGGGAATTAGCTGCTAATCCGCTAGCGACCAAAGTAGATTTACAGTGCGTTTGGTAAAAGCTGGAAGACCTTGAGAATCGTAATCGACGAAACAATGTCCGAATTGTTGGAATTCCTGAGCATTAAGAAGGTCGAGATATGGTGAAATTCCTAGACGAGCTCATCCTGAGTCTGCTTGACATAACAGGCCATAAGCTGGAAATCGAGCAAGCTCATAGTCCCGGCTCACAGATCTGCAGACAGGCTCCGATCAATTTGGGCCAAATTTCTGAGATCATCCGATAAAGATGTTGTGTTACGCGAGGCGAGGAACAAAGGAAAGCTTTCATGGAAAAACCACAGCATTTTCTTGTTCCTAGACTTCGCGAATTCGACAAGAGATAAACGTGATGCAAGAAACTCTTACATCAACATAAGGTTGCTTTCAAAATTCAAAAATAATCAGAAGATAACATTATTTTCTGCGTAGAGCCACAGCTGCGTGCGTCTTCGCCATTGTGGAAGCCCAGCTTGAGCACGCTGCAAACGCTCCTCTCACGCCCCGCTTACAGAGGATGTGTGAACTCGGCGTTAGACTGGGAATACTCAAGACTATGCAACTGCATCTGGGTCAGGTCGACATTCGTATTTGTAACACACGAATTAAAAAAAAAAAGAATAACATCAATCTTCAGAAAGTTACACAGTTGTAAGATGCCACTGTGAACCGTTTGTGCACAGTTTATGTTGGATGAACGTTTAGACCCCTAGTAAAATTACAAAAGCATCCAAATAAAAAATCTAAAACCATTCTTAGGCTGTTTTTAAGCACACAGTCAAGCTAGATTGATTTAAAAATAGCATGATTGTCTGACTTGACTGTTCACTTATTGCAAAAAACATTTTTTTAAATCTTATATGTATCCCATTTATTTCCAAAAATGCCTCGGATCAAAAATGTTAAATGTCAGATTCATTGTTGTTTATGCTGTTTACACTGTCATCCAAACAGATGAGCGGGGAAACCATAAGCTTTGGCCCAATTTCAGCAGTGAACTGTAAACACAGCCTTAGGGTTTGTTTCCACTGCACAGAAATGTAATTTGTTTTTCAAATGTGATCTTCAGGACAATGTCGGCACTGTCATTTTGCAAGTGATGAAATCAGATCCGTTTGTTGAGACAGTGTAGTCAATATCCGCTCGATATCATTTGCACGATAACAATTTTTAAAATTGCGAGATTGATCTTTTACTTTTACTTAGAGTTTGGGTCCTGTTGTTCATTTTTTTTTAATTCATATTTTCATGTACCAATGTACTGAGTTAGACGGTTCCCTGTATAATTTACAGAAAAAGCTGAGAACAGAAATCGTATCGAAATTGTATTGAGATCAGAATTAAATCAACTCGGGAAACTTATGTGTATTGATACCCAGCCCTAGTAAATGATTGAATTCAGACATGGCTGTAGATACTAATGTGCTTTGTGTATTAAAGTACTAACAATAATCTGATTTTAATCATTAATGGATGCGGTTTTCATGCTGTTCAGACCAAAGAACAATTAAGTTGGACATGCAACATATTGTATTTCCGCTGCCTGTCTGAACAAAGCTAGCTTTGACTAAATTGATTAGTTTTGAGTCACAATGAGCACATTGATATGCACAATCTTGCACTGTTTAATAAATCTTAACAAGCCGACAACATGTAAGGTCATCTAAATGCCAGGAAAGGTCATAAACTGCACTGAAAAAAGTAACTAGTTAAATTTAATTTGTATTTTGCACACAGTTTTTCTTAGTAAATCTTAATTATTTTAAAATTATTCAATTTTACGTACAAATATGATATATATGATATTGCATTTTTTTAAATGAACTTATTAAAACATGTCACATTTTGAACTTTTCTTACACAGACATGTTTAATCATGTACCAAATGACATACAGAAGCGTCCAACTGGGACGTTTAATTCATGCTTTTTAATCTATGAGACAACATCACCTTGCATTATTAGTGATATAAATAAGATACAGAGCACTCTGTAGGATACAGAAACACAAAACACGATGTTGATGGTGACAATCAAGAGAATTTTATTATCACAAATGTGTCATTTTGAGTAGAAAATTAAGTTAGGACTGCATAAAACAAGAAGTTAGCAAATGTAACAAAAAAAATTAACAATACAAATGGTGTAAAAACAGTGAAACCATATAAGCTCATTCATTGTTCAAGTCCAATGGATGCTGAGAACACCAGCTTAGTTAAGTAAAATTTACTCATTATATTTACCAGTAAAATTCACTCAAATGATCAAATAAATATGACACGGTTTTATACTTAAGGATTGATACATGATGCCACTTTTTTAAATATAACTATTAATCATAAATAATATTCACTTATAAGCTAGTGCATTCATGTTTGAATGTCAAATTTTATTCAATGTAGAAAGTACTTAATCTTTTCTGCTTTATTTACTTGACCACAAAAATATTGTTTTTAAGTGTGTTCAAGCAAAAAACGATCACCACACGATTTTTGCCTGTAAGCCCAGTTTCGTGTTGTGTGTAAACACCTCGACCAGCATTCTTACCGGCTTCTCCGATGTGTTCAAGGATAGTGTCAAAATCAGAGAATAATCTGATTATGTCAAATCTCATTTAAATGCGTTTTTGTTGCTTTGTCAGATTCATTTATTGGAATAATAAGTGTATGTTTGTAGTTATTGGCATGGTGCTGTGCATGTAAACATGCATAGTGTTTGCCTGATCTTTCCTGGGATCTAATATATTATTTTGTTAATCTGGTCAGTATGTTATCTGCGACCTCTTTCGCGTCTCCTCATATGTCTTTTTGGGGCAGTGGGTGAAGTCTGGCAGTGTGTGTGAGTTAACTCGACTATCTGATTCCTGCGACTTCCCTGTGGTGAGCGAGAAGTGAACGGGCCACAGTGATTGCTGTTCTGTCTCGTGTTGGCTGGGCGCTGGTCCAGATCAGCAGCTGAGTGACCTATCACAGACCTGCAGTGAGCTGGCATGCTGCCACAGACTGCACAGAGAGAGAGAGAGAGAGAGAGAGAGAGAGAGAGGTGTGTGTGCAAGGGTTTTATTTCATGCTTCTGCTGTAGTTGCAAACTACTCATGATGTAAGCTCTACCGTGCTGCAGGGCCTTTAACTGTGTGCCAAGAGTAAATTCCTTGCCAAAACAACCTTCTCAATCTCAGCCCGATTCATTCAGAGAGAGAGAGAGACAGAAGAGTTGATGTTACTTTAGTGAAGTTTCTAAAACTAGTTTTAGGCCTAAATTAAAATGATTTGGGCCTTTCTTTCCATTGAAACTGATGAGTCTTTATTAACAAAGTTTAATTATTTTTATTAATGAACTTTTATAAATAATGCCTTCAATAAATTCCCTGCCTGTCAGTGAAATTACATGAAAGTAGGGTGTAATTTACTCTAATCTCATGCCTATTCTAACCTGAGCAGACCTGATCTGTCCTGATGGTATCTCAAAACATACCAGTAATATAGCTATGTTTGCTTTTCCTTCTGGAATAGTAAAGTTGGAATAAACATTAATTTGTTAATGGTTTTCAAAGCTTACAGCATGAAATTTATAATTCCAGATATAAACACCAATTAGGGCTGTCACGATTGTGAAATTTAGCTGATGATTAATTGTCAAACAAATAATTTCGATTATGACGATTAATTGTCTGTTTTAGGGCTTTCGCGGTTAATTGTCACATAAATTGTCATATTTTTTACGGTCTTTGTGTTTCATACACCTTGTCTTTTTAACATATTTAACCTCAAATAATAAAATAATAAAATAGCGATATATGATTTCCTTTTAAGTCTTAAAAACTATATGAATTACAAGAAAAATATTGTTTTAAATATCAAAATATTTTTTAAAAACCAATGGATGGTTGTAAATGCGTTCGTGTGAACAGCCCCTTACATTTGGTGGAGGTACTTGGCCGTTGCGTCTTGCGCTCTTAGTAAGCCTTTCTCAGATTAAGCAATTCGTTTTTTAACGTTCATTTCCAGTCTGTTGTGTTCTGTCGGTTTGAGCAGCCCCTGTCCTCTGCTCATAGTCTGAGCCGCTTCACCACCGAGTTCAGCCGCATACCACTGCTATCTGGGAATATTGCTACCCTACATACACTGCAATGAATAAAAAGCAATGTGTTATGTCATGTTATTATGAAAGTTGAGCTGGGGGTAGTATACTGTGGCATCAGTAAGTGTAACACCATGCGAATATGGGCCGGCTAAAACCTTTTATTTATTTATTTAATGCACATTAGTTGAAAAGGGAATGCTCATATTTTAACAGCCATGAATGTTATTTGCAGTAATATAACGGTGCTGTATGGTTTATGTTTTAATGCACCCTCTTGTGAACTAAAAGGATAAAAGTACATTTTTATAATAAAAAAAAATAACTAAAAACCGCCATTTGGCACCTTAACGTTTCAGTCATTTTTTTTTGTCTGGAGCCCTGTGTTTGAACGTTGGAGATTTGAACATCAATTTAACAGGCAAATCAGAGTGACGCATAAGTGACACACACAAGCAGTGTCTCCTGTTGAGGGTATACCACACAAGACCTTTAAAGTCCTATCATGTGATTTGACTTATTCTGCATATGTTTGCTCAAGGTTTGTCATAACAGATGTCATATAATCCAACGCTCAATAGAGTTAAACCAAATGAACGCACTAGACAGTTTTAGATTAGGATGCCACCCAGACAATAAACGCTTTCAGTTTGGGTGCTGTGATAGTTCAAGAGAACTATGAATTATGTGCCGTCAACGACTCTAGATGTCTGGCTGGGTAAATCATTCAATGAAGGGAACCGAAATGTAATTATGAACTTTAATTTAATTTATTATGAATTAAACTGAAATATTTCTGATGCTGTTGGTCACTGAACTCACCAGTCACCTCACAAGAAATAACCAAATGGGGTTTTGATCACCGCAGACAGCTGGCTGCAAATACTAGTTATGCAAATTTGAGGCTTGTCCTGTTTTGCTATATGGAAATGAATATACCTTAATTTGGTTGATAAATGTTTGTTACCAAGTAACCTGTATTTCGTAATCTTTTGAAAACAACTCTAATAAAATCATAATGACCTTTGGTTTGAAATTCTCAGTATTTTGCTTATTTCACTTGTGTTTTAAGTAGGTCTGGGAAATGTAACATGTTAGTTTCTTCAGTAGTTGAGTGTTTAAGGTGTTTTTTTTTTACTTCCTGAAACTTAACTAATGTTTTTCCCCACTTCATGTGGCTAAAATTGGTGCACATACATTTCCAGGAGGTACACCCTTAGCACATCCTTGCCCCCGAAACTGATTGTGCGGAGCAGTGCATGTTTATTCATTACGCGCAACGCATGTCCCAGGCATGATAAACACGGGAGCGGATTTACTGTTCAGAGAATGGAGGCTTTGCCCGCAAGTTGTAAGCCAGGTGTGGGAGAGATACGGGACCACTGGGTGTCAAAGACCATGTGAGAGAGACCCAGCGTGTGCGCAATCGAATCTGAATGACAGCGAGAGAAGATAATAGTTTTGAGATTTTAAACTTTAGCAAATTAAACTTATGCATTCAGTTTGTTTTACTGTATATCTGAATCTGTATAGTTATTTATAATGCGTTGGCAATGTACACTTAAGTTTATCTTGCCATTAAAGCTTAATATTAATTGAATCTGCCCATTTGATCCTAATATTTTAAATATCCACTGGAAACCACCTGGATATTTGGCCTAAATTTAATTACAGCATGTTCACTGTTAGGGTGCTTTCACACTAGCACTTTTGGTGAAACAACTGCGAACCGCACCCGAGTCCACTTGAAATGGTGGTCTGGGGTACGGTTCATGTGAACTCCGTTGCGGTTCACTTCTAATATGAACACAGTCGTACCCTTATTGAAGTGACCCTTGATGACGTATAATTTGTGTCTTTGCAGGCTCGCAATTATTATGGTTTAATGAATTTCTCATACCAGCTACTCACATTCTTCACCCTTGCAACACATCCGCTGACTCGCGGCAGACAAACACTAATATTCTTCACATCACTGCACATTCAATGCATCCGTGGCAGACAAACATAACTGTCATTTTGTGCATGTAAAGTTTTGGTGGTAAATCCACTGAGATTAATACTTCAATAATACAGCGAAGCTGATGTCTTCTTGAGTTGTTGCCTAGTTAAAGTAGTAAACAGCTGCCAGTTTAATTCACATTGATGACAAAAAATATGATGTGAACAGACCAGCAGGGGGAGGGGGAGAAAATGAACTCTGGTTCGGTCCAAGATATCGAACCAAGTGTGAAAGTGCCCTTATTCTGGAAATGGTCCAGAATGCTGCCACTAGACTCTTGATGGGTGTACGCAAGCGTGAACACATTACACCAATTTTAATCTCTGTACAGTTGCTACCGGTGAATTAAAAATATTACTATTTATATACAAATCCTTAAACAATCCATCTTACCTCTCTGACCTGTTGTGTGTACATAATCCCTCTAGGTCTCTTAGGTCCTCTGGTCAGAGTCTGCTGACTGTTCCTAGGTCTTGATTAAAAAAGCATGGGACGAACATGCTTTTGCCGTAGCTGCCCTGAAGTTCTGGAAATGTATAGCAGAACTACTCCAGCATTATCTGACTTTAAATCAAAGCTCAAAACCCATCTCTTCTCTTTGGCATTTAAAGGTACATTCTGGGTTCCTTAAGATCATTCCAGTTGAATTCAATCAACAGCATTTGTGGCACAATATTGAATACCACAAAAATGATTTCATCTTGTCCCTCCTTTTCTTTAAATAAAGAAAGAATCTGGGTTGCAGTGAGGCAGTTACTATTGGAGTTAATGGGGTCAATCCGTAAATGTTCAAAAGTATAGCCACAAGACAAAAACAATATTACTAACATTTTCTGTGTAAAGTTATATCCAATTTTTTTATTTAATTAATCTAAATGCTTTTATAAAATTATAAGCTTCACATTTCTGCCTTTTTTTTTAAACCCTTCAAAAATGTGTCCCATTCACTTCCATTGTGTCTCACTGTAACCTCTATTTTTTCTTTATATATATATATATATATAAAACAAAGGAGGGATGAGTCAAAATGCATTTTTGTGGTAATCAACATTGTCACAAATGCTGTCGATTTGGCTTAACTTGTATTGAACCAGGAATATTATTATATTGTCTTTTATTGTCATTTTACCTTTTTTACTTTTTCATTTTCTATACCCATTGCTGTACTTGGCCAACTGTTGTCATTTTTAATCGTGTGTAAAATTGACACTGACACATTGTGTGTGTGTATAAAATCAATTCCCAGCCCTAGTTTTAAATAGAACATTTGGAGAATGGCCGGAGAACACATGGAAATGTGTCTTTCTCCCATGAGGGCCGTCAGTGAGATTTGTAATGATACCCTGTGCCTATATTGATAAAAGATCTTGAGGGAATATGAGTTGTCATCAGTACTGCTCCTCAGTGACTCTTTGTGGTTTTATGATTATGGTTGCTGTTAGTTGTCACATTTGTGCTGCTTATAAACCTCTAAACCTGCTTCACCACTGACAGTGGAAAAACAGCCGCTGGCTACGACTTAACATCCTTATAAATATTGTTTTTTTTGGCCCTCATGAAATGTAATTCAGCAGTTATGCACACAAATTAGTGATGCATTTCAGCTGCTTTGAATTCATAAAGTAGATTGTATGAAATGCTTGAAATAAGTTTAGAATGTAAGTGTGAGCAAACCAGTAAGTAATGTTTTTTTTTCATGTGCCATCATTTATCAGGTAAAGGTGATGCAGTTACATCATAGCTGTATAATTTCCCACTGTTTTGCAAGTTTTTTAAATGTAAAAACTTAATGTTTAAGTAATTATATCAAATTCTGCCACTATAAACAAAATGTATGTTTTTTTTTTTTTTTTTGGTTTCTTAATCTGGCCATTGAATATATATATATATATATATATATATATATATATATATATGCATATACACTCACTGAGCACTTCATTTGGAACACTATGGTTCTAATAAAGTGGGCAATGTGGTATTCTTCTGTTGCCCATCCACCTTAAGGTTTGACAAGGCCTGAGATGTTATTCTGCTCACTACAATTGTACAGAATTGTTATCTGAGTAACCGTAGCCTTTCCTGTCAGCTTGAACCAGTCTGGCCATTCTCCGTTGACCTCTCTCATCTACAAGTCATTTCCGTCTGTAGAACTGCTGCTTTCTGGATGTTTTTGGAGAAAACTCTAGAGACTGTTGTGCATGAAAACCCAGGAGATCAGCAGTTACAGAAATACTCAAACCAGCCCATCGGGCACCAACAATCATGCCATGGTCAAAATCACAGAGATCACATTTTTCCCCCATTCTGATGGTTGATGTGAACATTAACTGAAGCTCCTGACCCGTATCTGAATGACTTTCTGCACTGCATTGTTTCCACATGATTGGCTGATTAGATATTCGCATGGATATTTGTTAGTGCCAGATGGGCTGGTTTGAGTATTTCTGTAACTGCTGATCTCTTGGGACTTTCACACACACAGGTGCCAAAAACAAAAAACATTCAGTCAAGGTCAGTTCTGTGGACGGAAATGCCTTGTTGATGAGAGAGGTCAACAGAGAATGGCCAGATTGGTGTGAACTGACAAAGTCAACGGTAACTCAGATAACCACTCTGTACAATTGTAGTGAGAGGAATAGCATCTCAGAATGCTATTCTGAGATGCTGGTTGGCGCTGTTTAGGCGGCACAATGGGGACCTACACAATATTAGGCAGGTGGTTTTAATGTTGTGGCTGATCTGTATGTATATATATATATATATATATATATATATATATATATATATATATATATATATATATATACACACACACACAACACAGATACACAAACATCATAATGTTACTAGGCCTATATTGTGTATATTTTAACTTGACTGGAATGCTGCATTGACCAATCAGCACCCTGGACTGCAACTGTCCTTTTTTTTAACTCTGCTTATAAATCTCCATATGAACGTCTTGAATGTGAGAGAAAGGAATGTTTACAAAATACAGATGTTACAGTGTTTCAGCTCTGTGAACAGCTGTTCCAGGGTGATGTGAGGGTCTGTTTAGACATTCAACTACTAAATGTTTTTTTCTATACTTCAGCTTTGTATGAATGAACCTCAAATGGTCCCTTTGTGCTGACAATTTGAAAAAAATAAAAATCATTTGTATGGTTTTTAAAAAGTTTAGGAATTCTGACATAATTATAGTAATTATGTATGTAACTTTGTATAAAAATGACAGAAGACTATGTGTGTGTGTGTGTGTGTGTGTGTGTGTGTGTGTGTTTGCAGGGGGTGGGCAGTAAACCCTGTGAGTGGGGGAGGGTTTTTGGAATGTAGCATGCTGGTGAAAGCGATCTGGCTTGAACAAATGCTTCTGGGTTGATTGGTTGAGTTCTGTTTGTTTGGACCAATCACGGGTGTTTGTTTTGGCTCCTGAAATCGCACTGTTGATTTACTCCTCGCTCTCAGTGCCCTCGTTCACAGATTTTAAAACTTTCTTCAAATTACACCATTTCAGTGGGATTAGCTGAATTAAAATAGGCTTTGGGTGTCTCTCTCTCTCTCTCTCTCTCTCTCTCTCTCTCTCTCTCTCTCTTTTTGTCCATGAGATCTTTTACATCAGTTATCGGATAAACACCCCGATCCTCTCCGCCCGTTTCCCGCACTCTCAGCAGCACTACTGATGATTCCGGCACATAAAGACCCATTTATTTAATCTGGATTAAAGATCATCACCTCCTCAAATGGCTGGTATCCGTGTCTTGCTGAGAGAGCAGAACAGCCTGATTGGCACCAGGTTGACTACAACACCTCAGCCCATTCAGCTTTATTACCCCAGCATGAGGGGTTTCCAGAGCCACATGCCCTGTGATTGGGGTGTTTTACTCACAGTGTTCACATAAACTCACACAACTCTTTAATACACATCAGGTAGATTCAGAAACCCTGACTGTTATGCAACTTGTGGAAGTCTGAGTGCACAGGTAATCAGTCTACCAGGAAACAGAATTATGTTTAAAAGGTACTAGGTTGATATTATAAGCTCTTAGTCTATGTGTTATCAGCTCATGTTTAAAGTAGTGATGGTAAATGTGTTTTCAGTTTAGTTTGTGTGAATTTTCCCATCACTATCTGTCTACTATTTGACAGGTAGTAGTTTTCTAAAGCATTATTAGCTGATTTGCCATGGAACGCAGACACACACACACACACACACACACACACACACACACACACACTTGCTTTCAGCCCTCAAAGCTGTGCAAAATAAGTCAAATAAATTAAACAATAGTGCATTTAAATAAAGTAAGATTAGAAAGTAGCAATCTGCAATGTAACAAACAAATTACAAAAGTAAAATTAATTGAACAAATAATTACAAAGATCCATCTCTCTCTCTCTCTCTCTCTCTCTCTCTCTCTCTCTCTCTCTCTCTCTTTCTCTTTCTCTCTGCCTGTGCTCCATTAAAATGGCCAGAGATCAGAGTTATTTTTGACTCTTATTAAGCTATAAGCAATCCTCAAATGTGCCCCCTAACATGATTACCCCCATCCCCCCCCCCCCCCCCCACCCACACACACACAGACACTCCACCGCCTGCCACAGCGTGTACTGTAAACCTGCTAATGCCTTTAAACAGGGTCGAGAAACAATAAAGCCATCAAAGATCATTTAAAGATCAAGTTACGCTTTTAGGAGAATCAAGAATAAATTATTGAGGAGAGATTTTAGTCTTAGTTTGTGATCTGATATCACAAATACACACTTATAAAATGGACAGTTGTGGTCTTTGATGCTGATTGTTTAATACAGTGGTGTAGTCATGTAACAGTTATGACGTTAAACACGTATCCTTGGGATAAATGCCGTTTTCAAGTATCGATAATCTGAACGTTTTCCCGATTATCAATATATAACATCATTTTTTTTCAGATATAAATGGGGCTGCTCATAACACAATAGTTTTTATCTTTTCAATCATATTTCTCAACACAATTTTGGTTGAGTGTGAGCGGTTAATTAAAGTGGGTTACTCGCCAAACTTGTCTGGCGGACAACGTGGGGCGTTCTAAAATTTGAAACAATTATTTTCTATGAAGGTACGTACACACACACCTCGGACTCGCTATCTCTGGAGGCTGTTAAAAGTTCTGCAACTCGCAAAGTTTTCCATTAAATTCGACCCAAATCATTATTAAAGGACAA
This sequence comes from Moxostoma hubbsi, assembly GCA_032164185.1. NCBI lineage: Eukaryota > Metazoa > Chordata > Actinopteri > Cypriniformes > Catostomidae > Moxostoma > Moxostoma hubbsi. The sequence goes on from JAVLUX010000019.1 coordinate 8,265,714, forward strand.
ATATTATATACTCTAGTCATTACTGAAGAATAGATTGTGTACAAGTATCTTTCATAGAGCCTACACAATGCATTTTCAGTTACAAATATGTCTTTTTAGTGGTTTGACAGCTGAGATGAAAGACCTATGCAGACCAACGCTACATACAGAGAAATTGCATTGTAAACGTCGCCATTTTAATAGTTCAGTTTACAGTTACACCAGTTTCATACACTAACCTGCAAACTCATCAAAGTCACCTTGTTGTCTCCCAAAGCTATTACGTCAAACTGGAGGTGTGCAAGGGCCTTAAAATGAAACCCGTACCCGGGACCGTGTGGCCCGACCCTACCCAGCCCGAACAATTACGGCAGATCTTAAGCCTGAACCAGATCTTATTTGTTCTTCTAGCAAGTCCTGTTGCAATAGACTGTGGAGCAGAAGGGGAAAAAACATTGCCGTACAGTTTATTTGCTGAAACTTCACTTGGTGCAGAACAATCTGGAATAAAACGAAACAATGCAACAGTCCCCTCTATGCAGCCTGACCTTGTTTAGAATGATGTATCTTTGGGACAACTGCGCTAAAAACATATAGATGCAGCACAAAGAATGAAATGTAGCGCAGGTGTCTCAACATGCATTTTAAACTTGACATGGGGTTTAAAATATGCCGGTGCTGCGCGAGACGCTGAAGAAAAAGCGAGTGGTGCAACAGTCAAAGGCATTCGTCCAGCATGTGTTTAAACAATGGAAAACAGAACAGAACAGCGCAAAAACACGTTTGGTGTGAACAGCCCCTAACTCGTCCTTTCGCGTGTGTCTGTGAGTGAGAGCGCGTTCGTGAAACAAGTTCGGTAAGCCTGTTTATTTTTTCATTAATTACAAACCTGACCTGAACCGGAAGTCTTACTTGAAACACTGACCCGAACCCAGCCCGAAACCCATCAGGGTCCCGACGGGTCTGGTTACAGACCCCACATCAGACTGCATTAAATGGAATGCAACTGGCCGTTAATTGATATCACATTATTAAATTAGGCTACTTATTTACTGTAAATGTTGGCTATTGATGCCTCAAAAATGAATTGATAAAATAATGTTCCGAACAGTAATTGGTATATATTTTATGACATCCCTAATACCTAGGGTTGCATCAGCAAGTTTTGGCATAAAGTTTGAATTAAGGCTCAAAGAAAATTACACAGATTAGATCGGTTTCATGCTGAAGAGCCACTAAGATGTACGTACGAAGATTACGTAATGTTCTCCCTTGTTAATGTAAACGAGTGTAAATGTCAACATCAACATTATTATCTAAAGGACTGATGTCTGTCGCCAAAGCATGATCTTATTGATGTCATTAAATCAGTTTGCATTTTTATTCCAACCGTTACTCCAGATTGGAGGCTTCCGTAAACATTTAGGTTACGTTACGTTCACCTAAGTTTAATGGTGCAACACTTAAATATTTAGAAGTGCATATATTGTAGCATAGTGCCCATTTATGCCACAACTAGGATAAGTTAAATTGATCAATTGTCACACATACATACATTTCTGCATATATACAGTGACATTATTTATTTTTCACATATCCCAGCAAAGCTGGGGTCAGAGTGCAGGGTCAGCCATGATTCGCACTCCTGGAGCAGATAGGATCAAGGGCCTTGCTCAAGGGCCCAACAGTGGTGTCTTGGTGGTGTTGGGGCTCGAACCCCCGACCTTCTGGTCAGTAACCCAGAGCCTTAACCGCTGAGCCACCACTGCCCTACACTAGTTGTGTATATCACTGTGCAGCATCCATAGAAACAAGCTATTAACCTTAGTTTATGTGTCAGGGACTGTTTAATCATATTAATTCTAATTTGTGTCATTAAAATATTTAGATAATAGTAATTGTTTTATAAAAGCTTTAAATCATTTGAGGCTGTGTTATATTGTGAACATAGTCAATGCTGAACTATTCCAAGACATCAACAACAGTTTTTAGCATTCTTCAACTGACCAAAACAGCTTGACAAGTACCAACATGTCTGTCTTTCACAGTAACACTGCACATGAGCAATATGACTTGACAAAACTAGAACGGCCCTGTTAAAATCAACAAATCTATCAATACTGCAAGTGTGCAACTTAATGTAGACCTCTTTGTTGATTTATAAGATTGTTGCGCCACAGCACGTGCTAGCAGTCTAAACATTTACAAAGTACATTTGCATCTATTAAAAGTTAGATTTCAGTTGGACTAAGACAATCTTTTGTTTTTGTAAATGTCATGTAATACTTTGTCCGACTAAAATCGTACCAGTCCATTTGTCGTACCAACAGACCAAGATAATGCAGTTATAGCTCGGCTTCATCGAGCAAGTATAAGCTGCTGTGTGAATATTTTTTGTATGTTAAAATATGTCCAACATATTCAGGGGTGAGAAACATTCATTATTTTTCCATTTCCGACACTGTTAGTGGCGCAGAATTTACATTCTCAGTCTGCAACTTTACCGGACTTATCAGACAGACAGATAGGCCAGTAGCACAGTTTAGAGCTATGTGCTGTTGTATAGGGGCTGTATAAAGTTCATTCTCCCATGATCCCGTGTGTGATGACAGACACACCTTGACCCCTCTCGTCAGCATTGTGTTCTATATATGTGCTGCATTTACACAGGAGCCAGTGAACCCACAGTCACTATCTGCCCTTAGGGACCCCTTAGAGTCATTCAAAATGAATCTTATGATTCCTGGCATTGTAGGTTTGTGGTTCAGGTATTTTTCCGGCTCCAATTGAAGTGTTTTTACTCTGTGGAGTTTGGAAGGACATTGAGTTAAGTGTCCAAAGCAACACTCTTAATGTGTTTGCGAAGATCTTTGAACTAGTGTTACCTAAACATAATCCACGAAAGCACACAAACACAGATGCAAAAGCTTGGCCAATGCATTGCAAGCGCTTGACACATTTAGTTTAAACTGGAAACTTAAATCGCATTCCTGCATAACTGTGGTGGTAACAAACCTCAGTACTCAAGGGGGCGACAGAGTTACCGTCAAATGCCTGTGTCATTAAACCAAATGTGTTATTATTCCGGTAGCTATTTAAAAACACGTCACCAGTTTAACATTTACATTTATGCATTTATATTATTATTATTTACAGTGCACTTATTACAGGGACAATCCCGCCGGAGCAACCTGGAGTTATGTGCCTTGCTCAAGGACACAATGGTGGTGGCTGTGGGGCTCGAAAGTTTAACTAACTTGAGCTATAATTCAATCAAATACCAGTGAAGACCATTTATGCTAATGTCCCCTATGGCACCCCTGCGGTAATGCTGAGAGTACAATGCATATTTTGGCCACGGTTTGAAAAGCAACAACATGTTAAATCAAGAAATGCCTGTGTTCAAACAATTACGTAGTTTGTTTCAGGTTTTATTAATCAGTACTGAAATATAACAGATATATTTGGCATTATTTTATAGCGCTTTCTCAATGCGCCTGAACTTGAAGTCCATGACCTTGGTTGTCTGTTGCAAGAATGTGTTTGTGTTGGGGGTGACAAAGGGGGTCATGAGGCGATGAAGACACAACTTTTATGAACCTTTTCCTGAGCTGACACCTGTGTTTGTGTTTGTGTGTGTGTGCGCGTGTGTGCGTGTTTTCAGAATGGCTGTGCGTCCTGGCCGGATGATATGGATAATGCCCGCGGGAGGAGTGAAGCCTCCAGAGATTTTGCCAAGGTGAGTTTAGCGCCACACACTTTTAAGATGCAAATGTTGTCACAGTGTCTTTTGTACATTTGATCAAACATTGAGTGTTAGTTATTAAATGTTGACTCATTATATGAATACAGATTTATGCTTAAATGGTTAGTTTCAATAAAAACAAAAATTCTGCCTTCATGTACTCACCTGTCATTACAAACATTTATGACTTTCTCTCATCTGCGAAACACAAAAAAGAAAAATTCTGGAGAATGCCCTGGTTGTTTTTTTTCCCCATGCAATGACAATGAATGGTGGTGTGAAGATGTCAAGGCTCAAAAAGGACAAAAAAAGCTCTATTGAAATATCATAAAAGTAGTCCACATGACTATGTCAATATTAATTTTACTTAAAATCTTGACATTTGCTCGAGTGTTCGTGAGAGTAGCTTGTTCACGCATGCATATTTCTTTTGTTTTTTCCATATTTTACAAAGTTTATTACATAAATTATGTCAAATATCACAGCATTCCCTTTCTCTCTGACTCTGTCTCTCACATAGTTATACGAGTTGGATAATGACCCGAACAGGAAGGAGTTTCTTGATGATCTTTTCACCTTCATGCAGAAAAGAGGTCAGAGAATTTTATACAATTATTATTTGCTGATTAATTGCTATAGATGCATTCAAATGCGTTCACCATCTGAAAGTCTTGGGAATAGTTTTGCATGTCATGGTTCAGTGAATATTTTTATCCTCAAGACAGATAAACCTCCTCATACTATTGTAACCTAATTGAGAGTAAGAGAAGAAAATGTAAAGATAAGGCTCTTTCTTTAGTATTTGCAGTATCGAGAATCATGAAACCTTATTGGTACTTCATTAGTATCAAGAAGTGATATTTTGGTAGCGTGACAACCCTTATACCCACTCACGCATGTGCTTAACGTGTTGTCTGTCTGTGTGTATTCTTTAGCATGTGTACACATGTGCACTACCATTCAAAAGTTTGAGGTTACTTGCCGGAAATTTTTCTCATGAGTATGCTTAAATGTCTAAAATTAGTTTTGTAGACAAAATTATAATTGTGTCATCGTATTAATTAATTTAATTACGAAACAAAAAATGTATTTAACAAAAAAAGTTTTTGAAATGGATGACTTGGACCAAATAATTAAGAAAAACAGCCACTAAATGCCCAGCATATAGATGGGAACTCCTTCAATACTGTTTTAAAAGCGTCCCAGGGTGATACCTCAAGAAGCTGGTTGAGAAAATGTCAAGAGTTCATTTCTGCAAAATCTAGGCAAAGTGTGGCCACTATGAAGATGCTAAAATATAACATAGTTTTGATTTATTTTGGAATAGTCACAACATAATTCCCATAATTCAATTTATGTTATTCCATTGTTGTGATGACTTTACTGTTATTCTAATATGTGAAATAAAATAAAAAGAATGAAAGAACGAGTAAGTGACTAAACTTTTGAACAGTAGTGTATGTCTTAAAAATATCAAGTTTGTGTGTTTTGTTAAAGGCAGTGTAAAGCCCTTGTGATTGATGTTTCATATCTAAAACCTGAAAATCTGGATGGTGTTTATTTTAATTAAATATATAAATGATACTTTATATATATATATATATATATATATATATATATATATATATATACTGTATATATATATATAATGAATTTGTCTACATTCAAGACATTTTTATTTGTGTAGCACTTTTCCAAAAATACATTTAAAAGCAGCTTTATAGAAAATCATACCTTAAGTGTTAAAGCCCCTTGTGAGCAAGCTAAAGGTGACCGTGGCAATGTAAAAAAAAAAAACTCATTCAACGTTAGTTAGTGGAGAAAAAAACTCTTGAGAGGAACCTGACCGTCTGGCTTTAAGATATATGTAAATAATCCAATATGTATTTATGTTTGAGCAAAAAACAATTGGTTTCAAAAAAACTTTGCATGTTTCACTTTGCATGTAAACGTTACCATTCTTACCGGCTAATTCAATGCACGCAAGTGTTGTGCTTATACCTGTTTACATTCCAAAGTCAAAAGCTGAGTGTAATTTTCATGAGAAAAGTCTCGTGTAATCATGAGATTCTTACGTTGTCAGTTTTTTGCATAAGCTGGTTTTTATAGTTATGAGTGTCTTGATGCAATCACACTCATCTTTTCCACAAGCACTTGCTCTCATTAAAAAAAAATACAGTATATATAGAATTTTTCTTTTTTTTTTTTTTGCACTCTAGTCTGTCTTGAATACTATTATTCTGATGCAATTGAAACTTTGTAATGCAGCACTTTTCATATTACTGTCTCCTTAAGATGAATCGCTTATGATGTATTATTCCTATTTTGTAAGTCGCTTTAAATAAAAGCATCTGCCAAATGAATAAATGTAAATGTATTGTGTTAGCTGGGAGAATCTGGCTGTTAATTGCAACTTGCTGCTGCTGTTTCTGCCTCGTCGATCCACCATTTTGCACGTTGATGTCGATGTAAACAAAACGGCATGTTTGATGTATTGTAGCACCGGGACTTGTGTGTTCAGACAACACTGTTGTTTGGCAAATTTGACAAGCTGTAATGCTACAGTCTACTCGATCTTCAAGCTCTCAACTCACCTACAGTATATAGGCTAGTTGCTCTGTTTTCATGTGATCGCTCAGCGTCGCCTCTCCGGGGAGGAGACGTTTTCGCAGCTCTCAATGTTACATTGCTTGGTTTTAATCACACTATAAGTTGTATTGTACAATACATATACTATCGCAACGAGAGTGTCGTATCGTAGATACGGTATTTTTATACACCCCTACTAAATATGTGTTGTTACTCTTTATGGAAAATAACGTGTTGCATTATTGTATTTTTTGCATAATTTGGTTGAGGCTCTCAGTATTGTCGGAATTTGCTCACAGATGTTTTTCTTTTCTTCGCCAATGGAAGTGGTCCAGTTTTCCACGTAGTATTGCAGCATTGGTTTGCGGTGTTAACATTGTTATTCATGCTACATAAACTGTATGCTTAGATTATGGGCAAGGAAGATGTTTTCAGTTGTATTATTTGGCAGTAAAAGAACAGTAATAATTAGAAACGTAATGCATCATACTAATTAAAAAAAAAAAAAGTAACCGATATTTTTGTATGAATATAAAATACCATCTGTATTGTGTTTTGCTCGTAACCTACTGGTAATGTTTGCAATTTTATTTAAATGTAATTTATCTTTAGTCTTTCTTCTAATGCCATGCTAAATTTTTGCTCATAGAATTTGGTACAGATTGAGTTTTTGTGTTTCTGTGTGTCTCAAATTGAAAAGCGACAGCTTATCTTTCAAAGTCTTGTTAGATTAGTACAGGTCTGGACGTGGTAGTGAGTGAACTATGACCCCTTTGTTTACGTCTTTCAGAATGATGATGATTGACTGTTCTGAGTCCTCCAATGATCGCATATATTTCACAATACATTCAGACTGATTTGAAAAATGAAATCATAAAAAGGCTCTATTCCTCTGACAATTATAGTAGTTTTGCTCTTTTCAGTGTTTGAGTGCTGCAATCCTGTACTAAACCACTTAAATCAATAGAACTATAGTAAGTGATGGTGTGGGGTTTTCAGGATGTTTGAGATATGCTCAGCAGTCTTTAAGACACCTTAATGGACATATTTGTGTCATGACAGCTTACAGGCTGTTTAGGACAAACACCTCAATTTACCCAGCAACCCTTCACCTCTGCAGTAAAGCCTGAAGAATATGTCTCCCAGTCTTTTACCTGTCTATCTGTCCCTTTTTCTGTGTCCATCTTTGCCTATCTCTCTCTCTCTCTCTCTCTCTCTCTCTCTCTCTCTCTCTGTATTTGTCTTTTAGCTCTCTATTTTTATCTGCCTCTTTCTCTGTTCTCCTCCAGCACATTGCATCATTAGTTGGCTGATCTGAACTTCCTCTTAAAACACATTTGAGTCACAGAGAACAAATTGCTTGGCTTTCATCCCGGTTCCACTCAGTTGTGCGTGCAGTGTGTCAAACCTAACTAACCTTTAGTTTCAGACTTAATTGTGTAACTCATCCTGCACTGTTTGTGCAACAGACATGTACGAAATCTCAAATCATGTAGCTTGTTGAGGAAAGGTGTGCTATTAAATTACTAAGTAATCAGATTTTAAATTTTCACATGTCAATCAACTTTCAGTCAATCAACTTTTTAAATCAGCTTTTAATATTAAGTTTATCTGACAAAGTTGAATTTGGAGTTGTAATTGGCAAGCACCACTCACATTTCCATTAGATAATGTAAAAATGTCATTTTTGCTTGTATGATACACTCATTACATTACATTATATAAGATATAATCTGCCTCATTTGTATGGTTTGTATAATTTTTTTGTGGGTGTGTAAAACAAAAAGACATTTCTCGCCATCTCTGCACTAAAAACCCTAATAAGTTGACTTTAATCAAATAAATTGAGGAAATATGTTTGCTCAATCAATTGAGCAACGGCATCTCCAAAACTTGTGTAGTTCACATAACTTGATGATCATATGGAAGTTAAGGTAACTAGGTGCAAGTAGACTTAACTCAGATTTGGTATTTAAATGTTGTTATTTCTACTTATTAATTTTAATTGAATGGACTCAAATTTAGGTCATACAGTAACACAGATAAATAAAGAAGATTGTAACTGATTCTAGGTCAGTCATTATCACAGAAATGCATTGACACCTGTGTTTTAGTTGCATATGCCCAAGGACAACTGATATAGTGTTAACAGGGTACAACTTGACCAAACAGGACACCGATCACCCTAATGCAAGGTGACATCACACAAAATAATTATTTGCAACAACAACAACAACAACAACAAAAAAAACATAAAAAATAGCTAAAAGAGCTAAAAATTCTATGATTGCTTAATAATGGCTATTTAAATGCCCCCATATGTTCCCTTTGACCTAGGAAACATGATTAAATAATTAAAGCGCAAGGATTTATTGGTACTTCCCATAGCTTCAATTTTGTACTCATTAGTTTGAGTTATTAACATTAGATGTCTATGAAGTCTATGAATTTTTAAGAAAATAAGATCAAAGAACATAGATATTTGAGTTATGAGCCCAAAACTTGACATTTCAAGTCATTCTTGATTAAGACAGCTTGATTTTTCCAGTAATGACAACACGAGGGCTTACTCTGTGGGAAATAAAGGGACGGAAAAACACAGAATCTCACTTCCACGTTTCAGTGTGTGTGTGTGTGTGTGTGTGTGTGTGGAATTTCAGCAGCTGTCTTTAACAGACTATCAGGGGGCCCATAGTTGAGGCCCTGTATCGAGAGAGATTCAGGAAAGCCACATGTTGTTGCAGCTTCATTCCACTCAACCAAACACAACTTAAAACCTTCTCTTCTGTTTACAATCTTCAGAGCTCTTTATGTCAGGCAGCAATGTATTTGCTTGTTTTGTGTTTTCTGAGGCTGTACACGTACAATAATATAATGACATTGTGATTATCATGATATAGAATTGATACACATGTACGGTGATGTCTGTCATGTTGTGAAGTAGTGGGCGATAAGCAGCTAATTGTATTTCCCTACTTGTAGTTTTATTGGTGTCTGCTGTGGATGACAAGCTCTGCTTTATTTTAGCAGATAAAGACCACAGCATGAAACGGTCTAAACCATGTCAGTGCTGTCCAATTTCAGTGATTAATGATTCTTCGCTTCCTCTGATGGATGACACCAGGGAGGAACGCTTCTGTCAAACACATCAGAGAGACTGACAGACATAGCGAGCTGTGAGATGTTAAGGAGGTTAGACAGATGTTTTTAAACATAAGAGCCAGTTTGTGGTTTGACGTCTTGTGTCACAGGTGCACACTGCAAAACATATTTTTTGTGAGTAAAAAATATCTAATCATCTTTAAAACAATATACATTTACTTATTCAGTCTTGTAAATTCAGTAAAATCAAAATTCATTAAGGTTTAAGCCTGAAACAAGAAAATTGCCAATGGGGTAAGAAAAGGGAAATTTTCCCCCTATTATTAAGATTTAAATTCTAAATTGTTTCTTCTCCAATTGGCAAATAATTGTCTTTTTAAAGAAATATTCAGGGTTCAATACAAATTAAGCTCAATTAAATTTGAATTCTGAATTCGAACAGAATTTGTGGCATAAATTAAATACCAAAGTAAACAATACTCACTGTGTTAACACGACTTTAGAGTGATACAATGGCTTACTATCCTTTTCTGTGTAGAGTTATATCCAATTTCACAACTTCGCTGCCATGACGACTTAACATTATAAACCTTAATACAATAAAAAAAAAAAAAAAAAAACATTTTAAACTTTACAGCTCAATTAATAGAAACGGAAAACGTAATGTAAGTGCTTTTTTAAAATTGTAAGCTTAAATTTTCTGCCTTTTTAAACCAAAAGTTATCCTCATTCACTTCTATTGTAAGTGCCTCACTGTAACCTTGAGTTTTGCTTTTTTTTGAAGACAAGTATAATTATGTGGTATTCAACGTTGTCACAAATGCTGTTGACTCACTAAATGTAGTTTGATTTCTCTGAAAACAAAACTTAATATCTTATGACATTTTGTTCAAGTGAATGCACCCTGTTTTAAGGATGTTTACAAGACAAAAATAAAAATGACCACACTGAATGTGTCTCTCAGTTTTCAGAGAGTTGTATCTCACAAAAAGTACCATGGTTTTTTGGACATGCTGTCATGTTAATAGCGGTTGTCGCAGTGGTGGTGGCGTTGCAGCGTGGGAACAGGGGTTTCTCAGCAGGGGTTGTGAGGAAATCCTGCCACGCTGAGAGACGACGTTCTGTCCACACTCATTACAGCATGAGTGGACATGAGGGAGCCAGCGCATGTTACTATACATAAACAGAAACACACACATGAATGGCTTCATTAAGAGACAAAAGTTTAGCTGAAAATCATGTCACAATTTAAAGATTTACATTTATGCATTTGGCAGACACTTTTAACCAAAGCGATTTACAGTGCACTTATTACAGGGACAATCCCCCCGGAGCAACCTGGAGTAAAGTGCCTTGCTCAAGGACACAATTGTGGTGGCTGTGGGGATTGAACCAGCGACTTTCTGATTAACTGTTATGTGCTTTAGCCCACTACGCCACCACCACTCCCAAGATGCTACAAAAAAAAAAATGCTGGATTTATCGATCTCTCAATCGCTCTGTTCTTCCTGTGTATTGTGCTACAGTAAGGCCATCTGAAACTTGATAAAGTTGGTTTGCAGGGGTGGATTAGGGGCCCCCTGTCTCATACTATGATTAATGATTCCCTCAAACACACAACTACACCTCTGATATAATGACTTATGCCTCCCTTGACAAACCGAGAGAATGAGAGCGAGAGAGTGAAAGAGAGCGAGACGAGCCTCACGTCCAGAGTGAGGGAATTCCACCGTTTTTGTGTGTGTGTTTGTGTTTGTTTGTCTGTTGATGCTTTGAAAATATCGTGCAGTATGCATAATAATCATGCCAATAAAATACTTTGTAGTTAATAAGTTACGAGACAGGCCTAATTCAGGAATCCGGGACTGAAAAAATTGGAAAATTGTTTTATTTCATCATGTCTACTAATATCTAATAAATACAAATGTGTATAGATATGTAAATTGGTACTTAAAAAAGTGTACTTAAAAATGGATTTTCATCAAAACTTTAAAAGTAATCCAAAAGTAATAACTTGGATTACTTAAAAAGTATAAAGCTTATTTAATTGAAGAGAATTGGAAGAGGGAGAGAATTTAGAAAGGCTATATATCTAGAAAGAGAGACAGGCATCATATCCAGAGCGAGAGAGACAGAGCGAGAGAGACAGAGAGAGAGAAACCCTTTAGGTAGAGACATTTTCAGTTAAGTGAAATAAAACACACATTTCCACAAAGAAAACAAGGATTCAGTCTTTGATTTGTGCTGAAACTGGTGATTTATATTTCGAGCAGACAGACACACAGACTGAGAGAGTACAGCGAATGAACGGCCCCAGTGCTGGAAACAGGGTGGGTGCCACTTCCACTCCTCCATCTGCTTTATAATCAGTCCATCCTGAAGCAGCCTTTTAAGAAGACTCTTCTTATAAAATGAGGTTTTTGGTCTAAAATGACATAATAATTCGTCGTTTTTGTAGCTCAGACGAAGCCGAATGTTAATTTCTTTGTAGACAAACAGCAACGAGAAGTGCATTACACAATAGTCAAATTATTATACAGTATAATAGTCAAATTAAATGTCAGCAATAGCAGTCCTATTCTGCTAATTACGCCATATTTTTGGATCCGCACCGAAACCTCAAATGTGAAAACACCTTTAGAGTTCTGCATCTGACGTCGGGCTGGGCGATGTGACGATATATATTGTGGCAATAATATAAAGTGTCAATCCATTTTGCTATGTCTTGTATATCGCTATATGTAAATATCCATGTGCAAAGCACTGGCTTATCTATTAGTGGTTGCTTCACTTGAGACTGAAAGTATTTAAGAAACACAGACAGGGTTTTTATGGCATTCAAAGGTTTTCGGTGGCCGCCCGAGAAAATACAATGATATTAATCTTGCGCTCTACACTTCATAAACGCTTTATATGCTTCTCATCTGACATGCACATCTGTGTTTCATGTTTGTGTTGCGTGTGCTATCTCTGGAGCACACAAGTGCGAGTTCAGCAGGCTTCTTGATATTTACAGGAGAGTGCAGAGCGGGATCACTCAGGCTACTCAATCATTTTTGATCAAGAAAATACCCTGAAAAAACATCTCCACGGAACAGGACGACTCCAAAACAAGTCTAGAAAATGAAGAGGAGCTTGTTATTAAAACAGCTGCAACATCTGTGGTGTAGGTTCACAAAAGCAAGCACAGAGCAGAAAAATTTAATCTGCAAACTGTGTCGCGTGATGATAATCACTCGTAATATAAGCAATTCGTTTTACCTCCTCAAATGAAGCACGTTAAATAATTTTATAAAAGCTAACAAATGTGCTCTGCATTAATACTGTCATCTTTTTTGTTGTTGTTGTTGTTGTTGTTGCAAGAAGTGTTTATTTTCGTTGGATTTTTTAAACATGGATTATTTTCTTTGTTTCATTGATTTGGGAAGATCTTGAGTGTCTTGATAAAATATAATAATAATAATAATAATAATAATATGTGTCAACAACATAGACTGAAATGTGGCATAAATGTGAAATTTAGCATTATGGAAAGAATGATTTAATACCAAGTTTAGGGTTTTTAGATATTTATTTTAGTGCTGTCGGTCGATTAAAGTTTTGTAATCATGATTAAACGCGTAATTTTTGTAGTTAATCGTGATTTATTGCAGATTTTGAAAGTGCTTAAATTTGACACTATATATTCTTATTTTCTTGTCAAAATGCATTTATTATCCATCTTAGGAAAGAAAACAAAACAATATGTAACAATATAATGCTTTATTAACATTTTCCAAACAAAGCCTTCCACAAGAAATGCTCTAAAATAGCACCAATTCGAGTAACATTAAACGTTTCCCAACGTTTTAGTGGGAGGTTGACTAATTAAAAGAACTAGGTCCCCCCCATTGGTTGCATAATCATTGCAATGGGCATTAAATCTCTTAAACTCTCATCCTCTATAATATTAATCGCCGGTAGATTGTGGCTACCACTTTGTTACAGCAATCGTGAAGCTGCGTTCATGATTCGAGTCAGACCGTCAACGCCAGCATCAAGCTTTGAACTCACTATGAAAACCGCTTCCAGACAAAAACGTTTCATTCTTAGTTTTGGTGATAATTAAGACTTGACTTGCTTCAGTGGTAATTAAAATGTGCCTTACAAGTCATATCTGGTCTTGTTGTGTACATCATACAGCACTAAGAGGTCTTCTCACCATAATTTTATCACTGACAGGAAAGCGCTGTCAGAGATTCTTTTATTTACTGAGATAACAACCTCCAATACTCTCCAATACTCTCTACCAATACTCTCTATCATAGGAGAGTATTACGACAGCACCGCCCAAAGAATGTCAATGGGATCGCCGTTTTATACTATTTTATGCTATTTTATGCTATTTTATGCTAAGCTTGTAGGCTGATCTTGGTAGAAGAGCTCTGGCACGGTGTCTGTTTGTGAAGTGTGCGTTACTGTAATGAATCCACCCTTCACACAAGTGACATATTAACGGTAAATACGTTAATTGCGATTAAGAAAAATGTACGCGTTAAACTTTTTAAATGAATCGCATGCTTTAACATGTTAATTATATATCTAATTTATATATTTATTATTACTTAGGCTACTGTCGATAAATAAGGATAAAAGTAAGAATAAGATTCATTGACTTGATTATCCATAATATGCAGAACAGTATGTTAATTTAATATATTAACTAATTTTTATCGTGGTGTATATGTTTATCGTGATATAAGGTTTTGGTCATATTGCCCACCACTGAATCTGATGTGTGTATCTGGGGAGGTTTGTGTCTCCCTCAGCAGCTGATACTGACTGAATTGATCGCTCTCAGTGCTGATCAGCTGATCGCTTCTTCTGACTGTTATGCATTGATTATTTTGATTATTTGACCTTTAATAGGGTCTCTGCGACCTCAGGCTGTGGCACTCTGCATCATCCCATGGCCTGAACATTTACTGTGAGCGTTTACAGTTTTCAAATCTTTAAGGTATTCAGAGCTTTGGTTGAGACGCTAGCAAGAAAAAAGAAAACAAGCAAGAAAACTAGGTATCCATGAGCACAGCTGTGCAAAGTATTTGGTAATTGTTGCTTTTGGATAAACGGAACTTCTGATTATAAAGTCTACACACATAACTTTTGTGTTTTTGTACGTTCAGTCGTGAACCGACCCTGCTCTGCAATTGTTTGATTGAGTTTTTCCACAACGGCCTATTGTGGTGGTATCAACCATTTCTAAAAATACTTGCTCCTAAACGTCATACAAAAACAAAACTAATGATGGTTGATTGCCTTACATGTCAGTCAAATGATCTTTTCCTGCCTTAGTGGGTGGAGCATGGAAAAAATGGAAAGTGGGCCAGGTTTTATGGCGTTAGAATCCATTAGATACATCTACGCCCAGTGTTTTATAAATTGGAATATTGAAAGTCATTCTCTGTGAGGGCGCATACCCAACACCCCTCTTCTCCTCGTGTTTCAATGAGGTGTTGATAAGATCCTGATCAGTTCTGCCCCCCCACCCCACCCCACCCCAGAGGATCTTGGAGAATCTAGTTTCACTTAAATTGGTCGTCTCACTTTTCATGCAATCGAGCCTTTTGAGTCGTCTCCTCTCGCCTCTTCCTTTTATCTGTCCAGGTAACCTGTCTTCGTGAGCGGAAAGTGTCACATTACACCCTCTCTGTACCTCTCTCTCTCTCTCTCAATTCAATTCAGCTGGGTATGCTTTACTGGCATGACAAAAACTGTACATATTCATTGCCAGGACAAATAAAGGAGTAACAGTGCAAATGGTGTAAAGAAGTCATTATTAGTGGTGTTTGCTAAGGCAAGCATCACTATTACTATAATACTACATACTTACATTGAAGGAGAAACTCGAGCCATATCTAGAGACCAGAATATCATAGAGACTCGGGTCAGTAAGTAACCAGACAAAACAACTTGGCATCTGCAAAGCTTCACTCACGTAGAGCGATTAACTCCAATGTGTGTAATCCTTGTTTTGGATTGAAGCCAAACGTTATTACCCAACTGTAAGATGCTAATGTGTTAATCAGATCAGCGATTGGTGCTTTCAGTTGTTCTAAACAAAAATGGTTCAACTGATGTAGAGAATGTAAATTTGTCTTGCAGGTTTTGTTTGTGATTTATTTATTTATTTTTCATGATCTGTGACGTGTTGTTTATGCTTATGGAAATGTTTTCACATAGGCCCATTGTTTTATTGTGCAGAAAGTCAAGTTTTATCCTATGAGAGCTAGTTGTCGTGTTTAAAAATTAAATAGACAGGAAGTTCTTTTATTCACGTTAGATTCAGGTTGTTGCTCATGAAAGGGCTATTAATGTCAACATGATACGGCATTCACAACCCATTTTACTTCAATAATGTAAGATATTTCTGAATCAAGCAGGAAGTTCAACAAATCAAAAGAAGGACGGGACTTGATTTGATCAATTGGTGGTTGATTGCCTAGTAAAAAGTGGTCTCTAAATGACAAGTGGTTGAAAAATAATCAGGCTTGATGACATCAGTAAAAGTTGACAAAGATGACAAAATTTCAGAGGAGGAGCAAGTTATTACATTTGATGGAAGATTACAAATAATTAAGAATATCATGCACTGATGACATTTACATTTACATATTTGGCAGACGCTTTTATCCAAAGCGACTTACAGTGCCCTTATTACAGGGACAATCCCCCTGGAGCAACCTGAAGTTAAGTGCCTTGCTCAAGGACACAATGGTGGTGGCTGTGGGATTCGAACCAGGGACCTTCTGATTAGCAGCCCTGTGCTCTAGCCACTACGCCACCACCACCTCATTGATTTCTGATTTAGTGAGTGCGATCCTATCCACTTCCAGGTTTCGCGTGGTGTTTACAGTAAAGGGATTTAAAATGTATTGTAGTGTCATAATGAAGACATATGAGGCTGATTTCATAAACAGTGTTTGTGTTTAAGGCCACGTTGTACACTCTGCAATTGTGGAACGTTGTTACTTTATGACTATGCACCTTGCAAAAAATTTCAACTAGCAGGAAACTTGCCACAAATTTGCTGCTCTTTATTTTCACAGGTAAATGAGCATTTGATTTGCCACAAATGTATGCCAGAAGTTTGCAGCTCTTTGCTGGTAGTGGTAAACCTCGGGCAAACCTTTGGCAACAATGGACAATTTGCCGCAAGTGTGCCGCAAATCTCATTTGCATGTGAAAATTATCACTGGTGAGTTTGTGGCAAGTTTGCAGCAAATTTGCCATGAACTCTACACGGACGGATTTTGCTGTTGCACACTGTCTCCATGAGTTTATCCACCTTTTCGCCTGTTTTCAATTTCCGGTCTCCAGTGTTTTTACACAGATCTGCACTTACTCTTAACGGGTAAAGTATTACATTGGTAGAAATTGTCAAAAAACATGTGACCCGAGTAGTTAGATGACATGAAGTAATGGTCCGAGGTTAGTTACATAGATATCATTAACTTCTTTGAATTGTTATGACAGTGAACAACTGCACAAGTTGAGTGAAATATATTTTTACTCCAAATAACACTTAAATGTTTGTTGTTCTCCATCTGAATCGCTCGTTTCGGATAAGTTTTATATTGCGTCTCGAGACCAGAAACCGAAAACAGGCAATTGGAATTATCATGTCACCGTCCAGTGGTTGCTCAGGAAAACTGTGGATATCAGCGTCTGCCACTGGACACTAACATGCGTGATCTCCCGCAAACGTTGATGGGGAGAATAGGGTTGCAGATGATGTTATATAGTGTTATATAATAATAATAATCGTACATATATAATATATAATAAGTGTGTAAAACAGCCTCTGTGAGGTACATTGTCTTATGTTTGTAGCATGGTGAGTGTCCTCTTTCGAGCTGTGTTTGTAGACTGGTGAGTGTCCTCTTCGAAATGCATGTAAACATGCAGTAAGTTCTGTAGTTGGTATGAACAGACATGTCTTGCGTCTGTATATGAATCAGTCTGTCATGTGACAGATGGCATGGACCAGACTAAATATAACAGATTCCACACACTCATCGAGTGTTACCTTTTATGTCCTGACCTGCCATTAAAAATAAAACAAACCTGATGCTGATAATGTATCACACACATGTTTAGTAGGGAGAGAAGAAACAGATCACAAAACCTCAACGGTTTAACAAACAAAGGAAGTCAGAGTCATGACATGCGACTGAAACCGTGTGAAGCATCAGGCCAAAATGATTCTGCCCTTCCATCTCAACCTATTCCATCTGTCCATCCATCTCTGCGCTTCAAGAGCGGAGCTGCAGGATGTGCTGTGAAACTGCACACCGGCCTGACATAGCATGTTCATGGAGAAATACATTTCCTGTGTGTGTGTCATGAATGAGGACAGTAACTCACAGCCTCTGAATAATTTACAAAACGTCCATCAAGTGAAATCAGCCATATTTAATGTATAACGCTTATATATGATGGTCTGACTATTCAGGAGCTTTACTCTAGAAATTTGTTTGCTGCTGAATGAGGTTAGAGGTCACCATGCAATGACCCTTTTGTTTATTTATTTATTTGGATGAATCTCATGAAAAAAATTATCCTCTGAATAATTAATTAATTAAGATTAATTAATAATTAATGAATATTTTTTTTTTAATTTATTGTTATATAATGTGTATTTATATAATGTGTGTGTGTGTGTGTGTGTGTCTATATATATATATATATATATATATATATATATATATATATATAACGAATATATATATCAGTTTTTAGGACCATTAATCATTTTCTGCATTGTCACATTGTTTTCAAGACAGTTAAGCACATTTACTCTTTAACTACTTTCTTACGCGACCGATCAAAATCTGACGTAGCTGGTTCAAACCAAATGATGCATCCAAGCCTCCGTTAGTAATTCAAAAGTGTCACTTCAGAAATAGTATCACGGCTTGTGCTGTTTCTAACAAGTTATTGGATAAACAAGGATGGATGGATGGATGGATGGAAGTGTAGTGTAGTGTGTGTGTGTGTGAGATAGAGAGAGAGAGAGAGAGAGAGAGAGAGAGAGAGATGGCGCGGTTGCCATCACCTGTTTTCCCACCCAAGCAGAAATGCTGTCAGCTTTCTTAAGATCAGAAAATATATATATGTCACATCTGCAGCAGCCAATGATGTCCTGAAGTTTAGATTTCTCTTTGTATCTGCAGCATGTTTTGTGTGCTCTACTGTACAGCTGCGTGCTTTCCTGATGCACTCCTTGTGTGCAAACAGAAGTTGTGTCGAGGGAGGAGCCCTCGGGGGCCTTAAACGCAGCACATCCCACCAGTGCGACCTCTGACCTTGCCTGCCATTAATCACGCTGTTCCTAATGATCTGGTCCCTCTGGAAAAATCAACCTAGCAAGGCATGATGGGAGGGTCAGTCGGGGGCCAATCAGAATGCTGCTTCAGTCAGTAGTGGCGCCGCAGTCAACTACAGGCGAACAGCCGCAATCCTACAGAGCACAACCATGAATTTACTGTTTATTTGGTTACTGTCAGAGAAAGTTAAGAACCAGCAACACTGACGTTCTTTTAATTATCATCTTTTGGCATACTGTAATGAAAACCAAAACAGATTAAAGGAATATTCTGGTCTCAATACAAATTAAGCTCAATTGACCTGATTTGTGGCATAATGTTGATTACCACGAAGAAGGAAAAAAATAAATAAATAAGGCATTTACAATGGAGTTGAGCGTGGTCCATTTTTGAAGGGTTTAAAGGCAGAAATGTGAAGCTTATATTTGTATAAAAGCACCTACATAAATTTTTCTGTTAATCTTGAGAATTATTTGAGCTGTAAAGTTGTTTAAATAGTTTTTACGGTCATTTTAGGGTTTTTGGGCATTATGTCGTCACGGCAACAAAGCTGTCAAATGTACAACTTTACACAGAAAATGTTAGAAAGCGATTTTATCACACTCATATCATGTTAAAGCGCATATTGTTTGTCTTGTGGCTATACAATATAGCGTTTACAGATTGACCCCCATTCACTTCCATTGTAAGTGCCTCATTGTAAATGCCTGTTCACACCAAACCCGTTTATTTGGTGCGATTGTTCATTCCAAATGAGCTTTTGTATGGTAACAATGGATTTCGATGGCTCTGCACAGCTCACAGCGGGTCTGACAATTTTTGTCTTAAATGTACATTATTTAATATCTATATCTATATATGCTAGGGCATTAAAATAGCAGCGAAGGGTCTCAAACAGCCGAAGTGTGCAGACAGTAGACTGGCATAACAGCCACACCACAACAGCGCCACCTACAGTACAGGAGTGAACATGTTTTTAGTGTCATTTTTGGACTCGGTGTGAATAGACCTTCTGTCAGACGTTTGTCTCGCAAAATGTCTCTCTCGTTTGTACTTCTTTTTATATGTTTTGTTTTGCATATATAGTCTTATTCCTTGTTTTTTATTTAGTTTTTTATCCCCTTAAATGTTTTAAGGCAATATTCTGGCCATTTAAAGCATTTTGAGCTGCTTTTATGTATGAAAGTATCTTTACAAATAGATTTATTTTTATTATATTCAATGTGATTATCTCAGAGTTATAGTTTTGTTTGCACTGTGCACTAGTAGAATGTGCGTTCAGAGCTACAGTCAATACAGATCATTGAAGGTTTTGTATTGCTGTTTCTATTGTCTCTTATCCATTCTCTGCTGTGTGTGTTTGTGTATGTGTTCTCGTATATATGAAAACAGGGCTTCCTGCTGACCAGCACTTTAATTCAGCCATCAATAACCTCAGGCTGACCTTTAACCCTTGTGGTTGTACTAATTGTTTGATGTGGGGTTGATGGTCAGAGTAGCATTAAAGGACTGCAGAGATACATCTATAGCTCCTGTATATTAGAAAGGATCGAATCAAACATCCAAACGTTATATCAGTACACTCATAATCAGCACAAGGGGTGGACAGACTGTTAAACTGTTGTTAAGTTTCATATGATTCTCAAACATTGACATTTACAGTCCCTAATAGTCTTTTGTTTCTTTGTTTGTCGGGCGGGTCGTTCATACAACCTTAAAACTTTTGAGTGTTTTTCATCGTACATTCTCTCATTTATTTTTTTAACGTTCTGCTTTGGAGAGCGAGATCATAAATCTGTCAGGAGATTTGAGGTGGTATGAGTCATTTCTATCATCATGCTTTTCTAAGATCAAAGTCTGTCAGCATTTGTTTGTATTTCTACTGTTCTGATGGTTGTATGTGTTGCGACTTGAGTTTTAGCAGTGCGTATAGAAACAAAAACACAATTAATGGCAACCTGCACCGAGCTGATGTTACGTTAAATAGATAGTTCCATCAAATATGTACTCACCCTCATGCTGTTCCAAACCCATATTGTGGTATTTTGTCTGAGGAACACAACATTTAGACATTTTGAAGAATGTAAACAAACCTCTTTTCTATACAACAACTGTTCATGTTGAACACAGATGGACAAAAAACACCATGGATACATCATAAAGGGATCATAAAAGTACTTTATTACTACTTCTGAAGTCATCCATTACATATTACTTTACTCACTGATTATCATCTCATGTTTATTCATAATGGTACTACCAAAGTGTTTGAAAAACGCCGTTGCACCCAGTTTGAATATGTTCAAACTTCTGTGTTTCACAGAAGAAAGTCATTTATTCAGGTTTTGAACGGCATGAGTGTGAATAAATTATGACAGAATTTTCAGTTTTGAATTAACTAGTCCTTTAAAGGTTATTTCTGGCTGATGTTTTTGGTTCAGGGACAAATTGTTGTTGGTTGTATTTAAAACCATGAATGTGTGTAATGAGGTTTATTATAGCTCCTATGTCTCCTCATGCGCTCCGAGATTGCAGTGGATTACTCCTCTCACACAATCCCTCTGCAGTCACAGAGGGAGCCGCTGTGTGCTTTTCATATGGACGTTTAACTAGACGCCAAATGACCCGCCCCTGAGTCCCATCCGCCCCTGACCTAAAGATAAGCTGTTGACAAGATTAATGTATGGCTATCAAAAGTCTCGGGCAGGTTTGCTCTCTTATCCAGGTCAAGCTTGTTTGCGTAAAGCAGGCTAATATGTATTTTTCCGCCCAGAGCCCACCTTTGTCTTTTGAAGTCTGCTCTGGGTGGGAGTGCTGTCATGTGGGCGACCTGAACTCTCACCTCTATGCACAAATAACATCTGCCTGAGAATCTCAATGCATTTTGAGTTTTAATGAAAAGCTGATTTTTAGCTGCACTATTACACGAACCATTGCTGCTGCAGCTTAAAAAAACAATGCATTCTGAGGATAAAAGGAGCAATGATTGTTTTACTAAATTTAAGTTAATAATTTTAGTTGATCACCTATTTTTATATCAATATCTTGATTGATTTAAGAAATTATAATAATAATAATAAACAACTAAAAAAAACGAACAAGTGAATGACAAATTATCTAATGGATCAGTCTGGCTCTAAAATCTGATTTAAAGTGGTAAAGTCATGGCCTCTCATGGCCGTCTTTTTAATTGACTATCTATCTTTTAGTGACTGGTTTCTGATCAGTGTTTCTGAAGTTAAAGGTGCGGTCAGTACATTTTTGTTTACATTGTCTTGGTCTTACACTGACACCTAGTGATGTTAATGCAGCATCATTCAAGCTATTTTTCTATTAGATTCCATTGTAGAAGTCCACTATTCACAGCCAGCCAGGATTAATTAAATCCCTGAGTGAAAGTGTCCAATAACAGGACGGTTACTGAGATTAAGTGAGTAGTATTCGGCTGGTCATGTGATCTTAACATGGCAGCCCCCATGAGGGGACCCTCTCCATGTAGAATAAAACAGCTTATTTAAGGTTACTGAAATGACTGAAGTCTTCATCTCTTATGAGTGGTCATGATTTTAGACATATGTTTCAAAATTACAATGAATTTCTTTAAAAGTAAAACTTTTTAAATGAGGAAGAAATTATTGAATAGACCCTTATCACGTTTCCGCGTTTGGAACAAACAAGTAAATTACAGCGGGATAAACTTTTATATTAGTGAATAAATCGGTCAAATTGAAATTATAAATGTAAATATTCATCAAATTTTACACATTCGAATGCTAAAATTAGCATGTTAAAAATGTAACTTCCTTTTCAATTGAAATCGAGTACAAAAAAAATTCATTGTTATTGCACAAGATGCTTAAAAAAAAGTGAGACACAACGTAACGGTCAAAGACATCCTTCTAGTTAGCAGAGGTGGAGGTCATTGATGGTTGTGTCTCGACTTTTCCATGATCTCTTGTCAGTGTCACGCTACAGAGGCATTAGGTATAGTTGAAGTCAGAAGTTTATATACACTTAGATTGTCACTAAACCTCATTTTTTAACCACTCCACAGATTTCATATTAGCAAACTATAGTTTTAGCAAGTTGTTTAGGACATCTGATTTGGCTAAGGTGTATGTAAACTTCCGACTTCAGCTGTAAGTACATACAACTGTATTTAATGAAAAACACTGTGGTACCACCGGTATTATGAAGCTTAAGTCCATGGTAGTATTATGGCACTGATATAGGCTACTGTGCAACACGATTTTTCATTGAACTATCTATTGAAGTGTTTATTTTCTCTTTTACATAAAGTGGTCAATAAATGCTCTTTTTTTATATAGTTTTATTATCTTCCCTGAGGTCCACTTATAATGTTAGTTAAGTTTTTGTTTACATTAAAACAGTCATAATTTAGTAATATATGATAACCCTGTTTTTGGCCCTCTGTCTGAAACGCTCGGTTTTGGCCTAAGCGCCTCCTTTAAACTCAACGTAAATGGCCACTGCTATGATTGATTAACATCGTGCATCCCCTCGAATAGAGCCATTTCTGAAACCCAATCGGAAGAAAATGAATAGGCACCAAAACATTATAATTCTAAATGTTAGGGTTTACAGATAACTCACATACAACACGTTGCATCCGAATATATTAAACTGTTCATCTGAAGCACAACTGTTAATACTCTACCATGGAAGCATCCGTTGCGGCGCTTTGCACCGATAGTAAACAGATGTCCTGTTTTGTTTTGCACTGCACAAACATACAATCCACTCTTAAATATGCTGAAGACACATCCACATTCTGTTTCCGGTATCATTCAATCATGATTTCATACACCTACAACTAAAAATAGCACAGATGGGCGATGGGCGCAGATGTGCTCAAAACAGCAGGGCAGAAGCTGAATGACAGCGAGCTTCTCCTCTTTAGAGTTGTAACTTAACACCGCATCTTTTAAAAGCGGTCTGAGATATGTTTCAAGCGGTCAAAGACATCTGTCTGTGCATTTTTATGAAGAAAAACATTTAAAACCAGATAGGCACATGAAGGTGTCCTGTGTAAGTCCATTTAGGATGAATCTCTGGGCTGGACTGGGAAGAGAAATCGACTCGGGATGTTACATGGCAACTGGCCCAAAATTGTTGAGGGGGGGCGGGTGTTGATATTTGTGCTTATCGCGGCCAATTCGGCACGTTTCGCGGCCAACCCATGACCCGCTCGGTTCTCCCGCTGGCCAGTCCGCCCCTGATCGGCCCCAAAGTGCGTTGGCCCACCGGGAAAATGCCCGGTATGCCAGATTGCCAGTCCAGCCCTGCTCCCATGACAGGCCCAGTCTCTCTTCAATTGTGTGACTGACTGAGAAACAGTGGGCGGGGCCAAGGGTGCAATGATGAAAAATAGGTGTTGCTTATGCAGATGTATTTCGTCCTTGTGATGTCATAAGTTCCACAAATTAATTAAATTAATGCTCTTTTTAATTTAAAAAGTTTTCAGTTCTTAAACTTGCAGTATGTTTTTATATTACAATGACCTCGTATGTTAAAAGATCAAGGAAAATGTGATTCCTCATGTCATGACCCCTTTAATATTTGAGAATATGAACTGTCAATCTTTTGGCTTGATAATTTTACGCACGTTTTTTAAAAGCCAGTCAATTTGTAGATTTTAAAACACCTGAAATAATGTAACAAAATCCAAATTTAGTTTCTCAACCCTGTTGAGAGCCCTAGTGGTGAATGGTCATATTAGTTTTGCATTCCCATTTTTTCCATCCACCATTACATTTCCAAGACTTTCCTATGGAGGAAATGACATCCAGAGAGATTACAGCAGACAGAAGAGACATATGCTAAATATGCTGTGAATCCCTCATTAACTGTATTTGAAATCCCATGCCAAGTAGTTTTTTTGTGTTTTTTTATTTATTTATTATTAATGCCAGGGTAATACAACTCAAAGAATAATTTTATAAATGTAATTTCATCATTTTTTTTTAATCCTGTAGGGACTCCAGTGAACAGAATTCCCATCATGGCAAAGCAGGTGTTGGATCTGTACATGCTCTATAAGCTGGTGACAGAGAAGGGTGGACTGGTGGAGGTCATTAACAAGAAGATCTGGAGAGAGATCACTAAGGGTCTAAACCTGCCCACCTCTATCACCAGTGCTGCCTTCACGCTACGCACACAGTATGACACACACACACACACACACACATTCTTCTCAACAGAATCTGCCTCACTCTAATTATCCTGAAAGATGTATTGATCTATTGTTTTGATTTGGGTTTACTGTGGGTTGGTAGATGCGTAGGTCAGATTAAAATGAATATTTATTGCCATGGTTACATTGGTAACTTTAAATTGTATTAAATTGGTAACTGTGGCGGGATCAAGGCACCATAGTTTTCGCTGTATGCGTGAACAGATGATAACATGACTGTTTGTTTTGTCTGAGGTTTGTTACAGTTGGTCTATTCTTGGGCGTAACGTGGACTGTAAACAACATATATATTTAAATTGAAACATTGGGCCTGTTATCTAAACTGTCCTTGTTTTCTTGTCTCTGTCAGGTATATGAAGTATCTTTACCCATTTGAGTGTGAGCGGAAGGCTTTGAGTTCTCCCAGTGAACTACAGGTGGCCATTGACAGTAACCGTCGTGAGGGGCGTCGACCTAGCTACAGTAACAGCCTGTTCCGCTTTAGCCCCTCCCCCAGCTCCGCCCCTCACATGCTCTCACCTCCCAAGATGCATCTGTCCGCGCTGGGCCCCGGGGCCGTTGGGGCCCTGAACGGACTACATCCGTCACCTGGGCCGTCTCTGAAAAAGGGACTGGGTGAGTGAGAGTGCTTTATGTTCATTTAAACTTTCTTACCCTGAAATAACAGTCCACTGTTCTCATTCACACCATTGCTGTTTGCTAGAGGAATATTATTGGTTATTGTCCACATGATGATTTATATATTTTTACCAATTTATTGTCTGTGGTGCTTGGCATCAGACCATACAAATGCTGTCTATAGATATTACAATGTAAAATAAACCAGAATATTAAAGACCCAGTGAAATTGACAAACACCATTTTCTTTCACACATTTGTTTTTGGAAACTGGAGGGAATGGGGTTGGGACATATCGAATGGCTTGTCCTGATGTATACGTCACAGCCACACAAAAACAAATGTTATTTATAATTAGGCAGAGTAACATTCTCATTCTAGAGAGCATTTTATTGGCTAAACAAATATCTTGTATATGACTCTGTGAACAACAAGATCAATTTATTTTTTTATCCAGATGTCTGGAAGAGAAACACTGTAAATTTCGTGAAGTATATTTTAAAAGTTTACATCAAAGCTAATACATTGGAGTGCACAAAAGTCCCTTTCGATTAAACAAGCTGGAATATTCCTTTTAAAACTGAACAGAATGTTCTGAGTTTTATAGTACAACATGTGCTCGCTCTGATATTGTAATTGTGCCCTAACAAACTGTGCTGTGTTAGAGCGCCCTCTGTCTGCATGAAGATGAACTGCATCTTCATACATATTTACACTCAGTGTTTCACTGCTGTTGCATACAAAGCTTTTGTCTTTTTTTAAATCCTTTTGATGAGTTAATAATCAAAAGGATTAACTCTGAGTCTCTGTTGTTATTAGGTTTATAGTGTGTTATTGGTTTTACGGGAAGTTTTTAATTGTGGTAATTTGTGTGTTTTGTCCTTTTGCTGATTACAGCAGGGTTTCTTCCAAGAAAGTGTTGAACAGAAGACGGTTAGTTATGAAAGAATACTTCTGTTTTTTGAGTTCTCGTAATATCTAATATAGTTTATTAGCCTAAAGGCCAGTTCACACTAAGTGAACCTTTGCAGTGAGAAAGACTAAGAATCTATCTGTCTGTCTGTCTATCTATCTGCAAATCCATTTTTCTGTCTATCCATCCATCAGTCTATCCATCTATCTATATGTATGTTTGTCTTCCTGTTTATTTGTCTTTCTTCCTATTTACCTATCTGTCTGTCTGTCTTCCTATTTATGTAACTATCTATCTGTCTGTCTGTCTGTATTTCTGTCTGTCTGTCTGTATTCCTATCTATCTGTCTGTCTGTATTCCTGTCTGTCTGTCTGTATTCCTATCTATCTATCTGTCTGTCTGTATTCCTGTCTGTCTGTCTGTATTCCTATCTGTCTGTCTGTCTGTCTCTCTGTCTTCCTAGTTATCTGTCTGTCTATATCTAATCTATCTATCTGTCTGTTTGTCTGTCTGTATTCCTATCTATCTATCTATCTGTCTGTCTGTCTGTCTGTCTGTCTGTATTCCTATCTATCTATCTGTCTGTCTGTCTGTATTCCTATCTGTCTGTCTGTCTGTCTCTCTGTCTTCCTAGTTATCTGTCTGTCTGTATTCCTATCTGTCTGTCTGTTTGTCTGTCTGTCTGTATTCCTATCTGTCTGTCTGTCTGTCTGTCTGTCTGTCTTCCTATCTGTATTCCTATCTGTCTGTCTGTCTGTGTGTCTGTATTCCTATCTGTCTGTCTGTCTGTCTGTCTGTCTGTCTTCCTATCTGTATTCCTATCTATCTATCTGTCTGTCTGTCTGTATTCCTATCTGTCTGTCTGTCTGTCTCTCTGTCTTCCTAGTTATCTGTCTGTCTGTATTCCTATCTGTCTGTCTGTTTGTCTGTCTGTCTGTATTCCTATCTGTCTGTCTGTCTGTCTGTCTGTCTGTCTGTCTTCCTATCTGTATTCCTATCTGTCTGTTTGTCTGTCTGTCTGTATTCCTATCTGTCTGTCTGTCTGTCTGTCTGTCTGTCTGTCTGTCTTCCTATCTGTATTCCTATCTGTCTGTCTGTCTGTCTGTCTGTCTGTCTTCCTATCTGTATTCCTATTTGTCTGTCTGTCTGTATTCCTATCTGTCTGTCTATCTGTCTGTCTTGTCTCTCTCTGTCTTCCTAGTTATCTGTCTGTCTATATCTAATCTATCTATCTGTCTGTCTGTTTGTCTGTCTAACTATTTACCTGTCTATCTACACTGCCTGGTCATAAAAAAGTCCCAGTTTGATTTAAATAAGTAGATACGTAAGAGCCTATGATTGGATCATTATTGCAGTGATTAATATGTTTCAGCTGGCAACAATCCTTTTAACACTAACTGATGCAGTTTGTAGCCTCTCATTTCTTAAACAACCATGTCTGAAGATGCATCTTGTGAACATGGAAAAGATGATAATGTGTTTCAGAAGGGGCAAATTATTGGCCTGCATCAAGCAAAGAAAACAACTAAGGAGATTGCTGAAATTGGGTTAAGATCTGTCCAACGCATTATTAAAACCTGGAAGAATAGTGGTGAAGTAAGAGCAATGGAAAAAGGTTATGTGAGGCCAGATTTACCCTATTACAAAGCAATGGGTGTGTCAGGGTAAGAAGGGAAGCGCATGAAGCAATGCACCCATCATGCATAGTGCCCACTGCCCACTGTACAAGTTTCTGGAGGCAATGTTATGATCTGGGGATGCCTCAATTGGTCAGGTCTAATCTCAGCAATGTTATGCGGCACTAAAATGAAGTCAGCTGACTACCTCAATGTACTGATTGACCAGGTTATCTGTCTGTCTGTCTGTCTGTCTGTTGTAAGGAACATGTAAAAGTCACCTTGGTACCAAAAATGCAGAGCAAAAATCATTTATTTGAATGCAATTTAATTGCTCCCTCATTTTCTGTTTATCTCCTCTAGAGGACACTGTCCCCTCTATGTATTGTGGGCGATCTCCAGCCATGGCGCTGGCATTGGGTCAGCAGCAGGTGGCGGGTTTGGCCCGAGCGGCCACACTGGAGCAGCTCAGAGAGAAACTGGAGACTGAAGCGCCGGAGAGGAAGATCGCTCGACTTGCAGAAGAGCAGCAGAGACTGATGCAGCAGGCCTTCCAACACAACCTGCTCGCCATGACATCACACATACCCATGAACCTGCGGCTCGCAGCTCCTCCCAGAGGTCTGTGTATGAATCTCGCCAAACCTGTCAAGAACATGTCCAGGTCATATTTCACCCCTAAATCAAAAGAATGAAATAATACTGATATGAGAAAAAAACTATTTTAGGACTTTTAAGATTTGGTGCATTATGTCTTATTATTTTCATGACAATTAAGGAATTTCCCACTCAATATTCTCATTACTGTAATTTGGAGGAAATGTTGTGTAATTGACATGAAACGGGTGTCACAATGCAAAAACAAAAAATCTTAATGGTCCTATAAATAGGTTTAGGAGCCAAATGTAATGATTGTTCAAACTACTAGATGGCAGTGTGCACCAGTGGTGTGGGTGTGGTCACCTGTTAATTAAACATGGTATTTAAACTTCCTGTGGGTGGTATCAGGAGACAGGTGGTGGGAACATATGGTTCTTAACATAGAGCAACATGTGTTACACTGTAAGATATATATATTTTTCATTAAATGGACAACAAAGCAGTTAAAATGGATATCGATGTGTGAACATTGTTTATTCCAAACTATCCATAAAGAACATCTTACCAGCTGGCCCTGGCTTATAGGAAAAAGCCACTACAATAGGCTTTATTTTCTTTATGCATCTGTACGGAAATATGACCTGGACAAGTATTCTTGAGATTCCTCCATTCTGCTCAAGATGTGACTGTGCTGGACTGTGTCAGTGTGTTAATGAGTCTAATTCAGGTTTTTGTTTGTGTAGATGAGAAACATGATCTGGCGATGAGTATTTCCTCTACTGGAGCGGCGGGTATCAGTGTATCAGTGAAAATAAATGGCATTATTTACTCAGGTATCATTTACTCTGCAGCCAAAACTCTGTTCCAAACTCTAGTGATCAAATGTTGTTGGAAAGCTCTCAAAGATTACAATTCAACCAGCCTTTTTGTTTTACTCAGTCACTTATAACATCACAAATAAACAGAACATAAAATATCCCATATCATTCCTTAGAGGAGGTGATTATTTTACAAATGAGCCCACACACAAGGTAATCGGATGCATAGTTCATAAGATAATTGACACGATGCAAAATTTGCAGTGCACACAGCATCTGGCTATCTGGCATCTTGCAGTCTGTCTAGAAACACATTAACTTTCCTGGATCAGGTGACATCAGCGAAAATTATGTATCATTATGGAACACTAAACCAATCAAACTGGGTTCAGACCAGTGCAAAAAGTCATCCATATTGGGGCAGAGAGATGTGTGATTGGAGAATGTTACATATGGCCACCAGGAGATGGCGCCAAGTACATGACACAGATGCAATGATGACTTAAATGGCACAGAATGAAATCTCATTACTAAAGTAATGTTTAGTCATTGTTGTGTTTGCGTTTATAATTAGTTCTTATGTACATTTTTTTTTTTTTTTGTTTGGAGAGGTATTTCATGTATTTAAACAGTTGATAGAGTTTGTATCAGAGCTCATGTGACTGTGTTAAATAATCAATCAACATCTTTTCAAATTTTTTTCAGATTTTTTTGTCTTTCTCTCTTTCAGGAACTTTGTTTACCCAGAAGTCTGCAGCTGCAGGTATGAATGTGTCTGCTGCAGCTACTGCATCTTCAGCTGGACCCAGTGGGGTAAAGACCTACCCTGGCTCTGCCCCCAGCCAAAGCCCCACCTCATCTTCCTCCTCCAAGGGGCCAAGCTCAGCAGAACCATCCACCAGCAGCTCGCCGTAGCTTGAGTGCATTCTAGTGTTGCAGCCAAGCACTGTGCTGAATACATCAATCATTTATCAGACTGTTGCACAACCAGTACCTCATTTTCTCTTGTCAACTTTGGCTGTCCACATATTTTGACACATATTTGCGGTTTTCACACAACTACACAGATGCACACACATTTGCATGCACCCATACACTACCGTCGCAAATCGCTGGATCTCATTCATGAAACGCGAGCAGAACAAAAGCTTTGTAAAACCATTCTTGCATAAATTGTCGCATTCAATTCAATGCAACATTTTACATTAGAATGGATTCATTAACAACAATTTGTTCTGCTCTTGTTTCACACAACTGGCGCGATGTGTTTGAGAAAACGCTAATTACAATCAGAACGTTCAGCCAAAAAACTGATAGGTTTCATAGAACTTGAAGATTTTATTTAGAAAAAATGTGTGTTGCGATCTTTCTTTTGTTTTCTGATTTTGTTTTATTTTTTCTAAATTAAATTTTTCACTCAAGGTTCCTCATTTTACATACCTCAAAACAAATTCTCTGCAGTGGTTTAATACTACAGGATTGTCTTTTACCTCAGGAGCTGTAGTTTATAATGTTTCTCAATGAATTTTATATATTTTTAGAATCTGTCAGAATCAGGAATGTTAACGATGGCACCTCAATCGCTCTCTTCTAAGCATTTGTCTCCTTATGGACCTTTCTGGGGTCTCGCACCCCACCATGGGCTGCTGTGGCCCCTTTATCTGGGTGGCATCTTTAGGGTGTGATGGTTTGGCAAGAGAAATTCAAAAAAATCTCATGGGGGTCTTGGAATTATCGGCGGTTCCATGACTTCAGCCCCTGATCCCAGAACAGCCCAGAGAACAACCGTCAGTTACCTCAAACATACAAATTAACTAAATGGTTGATGTCACTCAGATGTCACACCTTTTACAAAACCTGTCAAGAACATTACCAGGTCATATTTCACCCCAAAATAAAAAGACAAAATATTACATTATTTTGCTTTAAGAATGTCTATTTTAAGACAATTCAATTTTCTTTATATTTTGACAATTTTATTGGCAATTAAGCACATTTTCCTGCCAAACTCTTATCATCATAATCAGGGCTGTGAGGGTTACTTTTCAAATGTAGTCCACTACAGACTATGTATTCTGTTAGATTACTCAAAGTTAATAAAATACTCAAAATACTTCGGATTATCTCTTCGTCACAAATTGTATTTATATGTTTTGACTAAAAGTTGATAACAAGTGAAAGAAAAACACCTGATACCTGCCAGTACAGTAAGACAAAGACGTTTTATTAATAATATTTTCTCAAAAAAAAAAAAAAAAAAGCCTAAATATCTTAAGCAGTGTTGCTTTTAAAACAAGCCTAGTAAATATATCTTGTTTTAAGAATTTAGAAAAATGCTCATCAAGAATACAATTTTTGCAGTAATTCTTTGCACTAATATCAAAATGTCTGACTAGAGAAAAAAATGCACAATGTGGATGTGGATTTTCTTGATGTAAAAATGTCATCGTACCTGGAAACATTTGTATGTAAAAGTGTTAGAAATAGAATTTAGCTTAGCATAAATCTCCAAACTTACTTCAAAACCCCATAGATGGTACACTGACATATTTTTTTTGATCGTATATGG
Source organism: Moxostoma hubbsi (assembly GCA_032164185.1). Classification (NCBI taxonomy): domain Eukaryota; kingdom Metazoa; phylum Chordata; class Actinopteri; order Cypriniformes; family Catostomidae; genus Moxostoma; species Moxostoma hubbsi. Next base: position 8,297,845 of record JAVLUX010000019.1, read on the forward strand.
ATTCTCTCTGTAGAGCTGTTCAACCGTGACGTTAATTTGTAGGCAAACCCATAAGGCTAATTTGGGAATTTCCTATAGGTTTCTATAATGCTTTCCAAATATCTTTTTAGTGTTTACCACAGACCATATTTTACTCAAATGTCCAAAACTGCCTTTATAAAAAAAACTATTAGAAAATCCAGAGTGAATCCATGGCTCAGAAATGCTTATTCTCTTCTGGGTTTGTGGACTATAACCTGAACAGCTCCATTAAAGGGACAGTTCACCCAAAAATGAAAATTCTCATCATTTACTCACCCTCATGCCATTCCAGATGTGTATGACTTCCTTTCTTATTCAGATCACAAACAAAGATTTTTAGAAGAATGTTGCAGCTCTGTAGGTCCATACAATGCTAGTGAATGGTGGCCAGAACTTTGGAGGTCCAAAAAGCACAAAAAGGCAGCATAAAAGTAATCCATACAACTCCAGTGGTTAAATCCATGTGTTCAGAAGCTATATGATAGGTGTGGGTAAGAAAAGGATCAAGTCCTTGTTTAATATAAATTCTCCTCCCTGCCCAGGTGCTGATATGCATAAAATGAAACACCAAAAATTGTAAAACCCGACATTCTCAAAGTCCGACAGGTCCCCCCTTCACCCAAAATGTTTAATTCTCTCATTATTTACTCACAACGTCCCTGATAGGTATGACTTACTTCTGCTTAACAAACAAGGATTTTTTTGAATAATATTTCAGCTCTGTAGGTCCAAACAATGCAGGGTCAACAGGGTCTAAAACTTTGAAGCTCAAAAAAGCATAAAGGCAGCATAAAAGTAATCCATTCGACTCCAGTGGTTAAATCCATGTCCTCAGAAGTGACATGATAGGTGTGGGAGAGAAACAGATCAATATTTAAGTCCTTTTTTACTATCAATCACAACTTTCAAAAATGCCTCCAAAACGCTCTTCTCTCTTAAGTGTTCTTCTTTGTTTTAGGCATTTGTTTGTGCACATTGCCACCTACTGGGCAGGGAGGAGAATATATTGTAATAAGGACTTAAATATTGATCTGCTTATCCCCAACACCTATCATATAGCTTCTGAACGCATGGATTTACCACTGGAGTTGTATGGATTACTTTTATGCTGTGTTTATGTGCATTTTGAGCTTCAAAGATTTGGACCCTGTTGACTTGCATTGAATGGACCAACAGAGCTGAAATATTTGAAAAATATTTGTGTTCGGTAGAGGAAAGTAAGTCATGCTGATACCGTCTGGGTTCACATGTAACTAACAGTTATCGGAAAGTAAAAGAGTAAAAAAATATTCTCATTATTACAATATGTTTTAGTCAGGAAATAGATGTAGGTTGTGAGGTGTAGATGCCTTAAATAGATACCAGAGGACACCTCTGATACCAGAGGTCTTCTCTCTGAGCTTGTTGTTTCACAAAGAGCTGCAGACCCATGATATGTTTTCATTTTACTGCTGATTGAAAACAATCAGTGGCTTTAAATAGCCCAAAAACGTACTTTTATTCTCAAATAAGATGGATATTGGGCCTAGTTATACGTTGCCTTACATACATCTTTTTATATTCAAAAGAAGAAGAATGTGAAAGTGTAAGTGTAGATTTATAGATTTTTTTTTTATACGTAATCTGCTAATTTCCAACCCTGACCGTAATGCATCCAGATGTTTTTCTTATTTTTTTACTCTAAAATTCGTTGTTGTATTCTAGTCATCATAAATGAGTCAATCTAGTCATCAATACAGCAAAAAAAAACATTTATGTATAAATACTTTACAATAGAAGCTATATCACAATTTATTTTAATTTTTTTTTTATTTTTCTATTTTTTTTACATTACAATTTTTTATTATTATAATGAAAACGGTAGGTAAAAATGTGCTTAGTTGTTAATAGGTTTCACTTTCTATAAGTAATACAAATATCTTTTGTTGTTTCTTTTAATTTTGTAGTGAAATATGACCACTTTTATGCTTAAACGTTCTCAGTCCAACCATTCCACAACCAGAACAAAACCTCAAACCTTATAATACACAGACTTCAGATCCTCCAGTGATATTCTGTAATGTATAGAAGGCCAGTCGAATTAATGGGTGGACCATACGAGTCCAGTAAGCGAGTAGTGGTTTAGTGAAACCACGCGTGAGTTTCAAACTCTTAAGTAGTCTGGCTTTCTATTACATGATCATTACTGGACACTCGAGTGATCGGGGAGTTTTATAACCTCTTTTATTTGGTTTATTTTATATTAGGGACAGAGAATCCACTTTGACTGTTCAGTCATGGCCTGATGTTTGTTTTCAATCATATTTTTGCTTTTTGTAACAGGAATGCGTCTCTCTCAGGAAGTACTGTGATATTTTGACATTGTTTTTAAGACGATATATTATGATAATCACTCAAGAATGTACAATACATGGACAAGACTGTTGTTGTGAAGTATACCTCAAACTCCATGGAGATCTACACTACATACCTCATGCTGCCATGCCAAGGGGTTGTAAACGTGCTCCCCGGAAACGCTCCGAACTTTCAGTAGTTGTTGCGCAGAATCAGGAATGCGGCCCGTGTTCGGCTGCAGTGTTCCCTCAACTGGAGCTGAACAGGAAAGGGCCTGCTCAAGTTCTCTCTCTGTGTGTCTTTATCGTTTTGTTTTCTTTAATTTTAATGTTTATTTTTGACACAACTTCTCATTTGAAAGCCTACACAACTACGATGTTTTTGCATTTGTACAATCAGGTGGCCAAACTAGCTCACCGTAACCAAACCTAACTAAAACTGCCTTCGGTTCTTGCACAGCTAAATACCAAAGACCAGCTGCTTCTTACTGCACATATTGTTAGCCACTGAAACTAAGTGGTCAGGCTTCACAGGTCAAAGGTCACTGTCTGAATGCATACAGGATGTAATTCCTGATGCTGCAACTAAACCTGATGCTGTTTTTCAGACTGAACGTTTGTGACCCAGACACTTTGTACGGGAGATGCATCAATTTAAATGTGTCTTTATGGTGATGGTGTAATCAGTCAGGTGACCAGGGAATTAATAAGACACGTGTAAACTACAAACATTGCATATTTGCCTGCATGTATGTGTCTCTCTGGTTTGACTGGCATGTATAGGTCTTCAATTAAGGTGATATTGAAGGTGAAAAGATAATCAGCTATATTGTTTTTATTTTTCACGCATACTCAGGAAATGATTTTTATTAATTTAGTTCACATTGTTTACACATATTGAGCTTCCATAAGCTGAACACTGTTTTCTGCAACTCTTCTGTTTGAATTAGATTAAAACACACATACACACACACACACACACTGTGCAAATGTGCAGGGTTGGTGTTTGCATATCGCATTTAATCATTGGCCAGTTTTTAGCACGTGATATTTATATATGATGATTAGGACTTCAATATAATTCTGATCTAGAAAGCTCAAAGAATAGATGGCCCCTGTGAGCTTACTGAGACCAAATGGCATGATCCTGGTCAACATCCTTATTAGTCATTACAACGATCCTATCAACCAATCAGATGTTAGGTTCAGGCTTTGGCTGGGTTTAGGCTTGAACAACATTCTTATTTGAACAGCATTCATTTCCCTATGTTTTTTGGGGTAGTTTACGCTTATGGAGAGAGTTACGTCTAAGTTTGTTTGACAGAAATGTTGTTCCATGACCAACAGGGTGTGCTGAAAAAAAAAAAGTAAAAGAGTAAAAAATATTCTCATTATTACAATATGTTTTAGTCAGGAAATAGATGTAGGGTGTGAGGTGTAGATGCCTTAAATAGATATCAGAGGACACTCTGCGTGCAGACTGTCTTCTCTCAGAGCTGCAGACTCATGATAGATTTTAATTTTACTGCTGATTGAAAACAATCAGTGGCTTTAAATAGCCCAAAAACGTACTTTTATTCTCAAATGATGGATATTGGGCCTAGTTATACGTTGCTTACAAATATCTTTTTATATTTATTTATATATTTTTGATTATATCTTAGACATCTTAAACATCAACAGCTAGGTCTTCTTTACGTGCATCCCTGCTGTTCTCTGTGTGTGCATAAGATGAGAGATATCAGGTTGCATTAGTCTTTGTTCTTTTTAATGATTTTAAAATGGAAACGGTCAAGTTGACTCAGCCATGGTTAAACTATAGGTGGCGCTGTAATGCAATGCAAAGAACGATAGGGTTGCGATACTGGCGTGTGAGCGTGCTTTTACAAGGACACATCGAAGCTGCCTAGTTGTCATTTGCAGGGACTAAAATTGGTTCAAGGCATGAAAACGAACGAAATTTTTAGCAGAACGTAACCGAAAACCGGAACTAAGTGATTTTCAATTGTTCCGGAGTGAAAACGTTATTTTTAAATGCTGGAAACCAGTATAACCGGTTAATTTTATTCTGATAATTGTTTCATGAAACTAAAGGCCAAGGGGTTTATCAAAGTAAAGTTTTTGAACTACACCACTTCATGTTGCCCAAATAATGAAACATGTGCTTTGATCCTGAAGAAAACGGCTGCGTCACACATTTCTTGTCTAATTGCCGATTGTGGATGAAGCATTCTGTGAATGAAGACCTTTTTCACAACTGTGTATAATTACTTCATATACATGCACGGTTAATACAGATACAAGGAAAACATTATTAGAAGTAAAAAGAATATTCTTAGTCTTCACTGAATTATTGTTAGATATGATGCATTAACACAGATTTGATGCTGACAGGTTTTGGCTCAGAATCAGATCTGTAATTAAAATGATACTTAACTGCTAATTAACTGTTTGCTTGTTATGATTTCTATGCCAATAAATCCACCACACAGGGGAAAAAAATTACTACCTTATTTTTGCTTATTTTGGTGACACAAGTGGCTTACTTTGGGCTTGTTTTTCCAGACCAGGTTGCTTGTTTCTCTTGGGGGATCTGGCATCACTGCCCCTTAGCGCAGAGTACTGTACTTTTAAAAAGAACGTTATTAACCGTTCTTTTATTTTGTTCTGACCGGGTAGCCTTTTAGAAAGGAGTCTGCAGAACTTTTGAACCGGAAAGGAAAAAATACAGTTTGTGCTCAGAACGGACCGAAATGAAAAACATATTGTTTTTAGTCCCTGGTAGTTTGTATTAGTTTATTACTTTTCTTTCTTTTTCAGAATGACTCAGAAACACATGCCCAGGTTTTTTGCGTTTATCGTGAGAGCTTGAAATCGTACTGAGAGTTGTTGAACATATATTATGCTTACACCAATGCTTATTGATTACCTCATTTAACTTCTCTTTTGTCGTTGCTTGTTTTTGACATTTTCTTGGTTTAAAGCTGTATAGATCTACATGAGCAGTGAGTTTGTGCATATTTTTGTACTGCTATAAAATAATGTTATTATGACCATGGTGATAACAATATTACTGATATAGTTTTAAAAATTATCTTCTTACTTAAAAGTTAAATTGAAACCCTACACCAATGCTTGTTAAACTGGTTTGTGCTGATTGTATTTAAAAGAGGAGCACTTTCATGAACGTGACTTTAAACTAGGGCTGTCGATTTAACGCGTTAATTCAGTGCAATTCATTTTACAAAAAAATAACGCGTGAAAAAAATTAACGCAATTAATCGCATGCCCACGGACCATAATAAGGAAGATTCCTGAGAAATGCAAGCTTGTAGTACCACCTGTTTACTCCAGAGGGCAGTAAGTTCAATTTCAGCTGTGTGAGCAACGCACAGTTTATACAGTGAAGAAAACACTTCAGTAGCAACAACACTGACATGCGTTACGTTCTTGCATTCAAAACACTTGATGGAGCAAAAATCCGAACTAAGGGATCTCAAGATGTGTTTAAAGATTGAGTATTAAACTATATTTAACTTGACACAGTGACCTAAACATTTTATGTTTATGATGCAACACACCCAAGAAGTCTGACGTAGGTGTAAATTGACGGGTCCTTAAACAAGCCCTCATGATCTCCAACTGATTGACAAATTCACTTGTGAAAAGGATTGCTGTGAACTGTTGCCAATGATTGACTTATGATCAATAATATGGTAGTAAACAATACATTGTATTCTAAAGCCGTTTTTGTATCGTCTTATCAATGATTAACTCTTCTGCTACAGGAATGTAAAGCATTGTAATTATCTGAATATTTTTTTATTATATATATATATATATATATATATATATATATATATATATATATATATATATATATATATATAATTTTTAAATATTTAAAGATAACTATGTATAATTATATATTGATATAAATATGTATAATCATTATATATTGAGTTATTGTTATATGAGGGGCTTTCTCAGCAAATATTTGTGTATGAGATTAATCGCAATTAATTAATCGGGACACCATGTAATTAATTTGGTAAAAATTTAAATCGATTGACAGCCCTACTTTAAACACATTGAGTTTGTTTGCAGTAGTACTACAAGACATAACATGATTCTCAGGGCTTTAAACATGTATGTTAAGATAAAGCTTTACGTTATAACATGAGCTGTGTGGTTCTTTTTGTCTATGCGTTATTTATTTTTTCTCCCAAATTTTGGAATGCCCAATTCCCACTACTTAGTAGGTCCTCGTGGTGGCGCTGTTACTCACCTCAATCCGGGTGGCGGAGGACAAGTGTCAGTTGCCTCCGTTTCTGAGACCGTCAATCTGCGCATCTTATCACACGGCTCGCTGTGAATGACACCGCAGAGACTCACAGCATGTGGAGGCTCATGCTACTCTCTGCGATCCACGCTCAACTTGCCACGTGGCCCATTGAGAGCGAGAACCCCTAATCATGACCACAAGGAGGTTACACCATGTGACTCTACCCTCCCTAGCAACCGGGATAATTTGGTTGCTTTGGAGACCTGGCTGGAGTCACTCAGCACACCCTGGATTCGACCTCGCAACTCCAGGGGTGGTAGTCGGCGTCAATACTCGCCGAGCTTCCCAGTCCCCCTGGGAAGTTATTTCTAATTCATGTATAATGATTTAATTGAGAGACTACATGGAGTTTGTGCTTTTATAAATGAATTTGTCACAAATCTAAAGTCTAGAGCTTGTGAAAGAAATAGTGACCAGTTATAGCACCTACATAAAAGTTTAGCTTATCTTCAGACACATCTGAACTAAAAACTTGTACGGGGAAAAAGGGCAAGTTAATATCTTTTATCGTACATATGTATTCTGAGTAGTGCTTTTGGAAGTTTTTGGTTTCTAAATTAGAGATATTTTATGGGCATTTAATGTAAATTCAAAAGGCAAACTTTACCTGACCTTTTGAAGTTACAAAGAATTATTCTGACGAGAATCCTTTGTTCAGATTCAGAACACACAATCAGTTAAATGATTGGAAGTGAGTCATAAGAGATATGGTCAGTGTCATATCCTGTGTGATGACTCAATAACCAACAAAGGTATTATAAAAAACTGGAATGTTTGTGCTTACCAAAATCATTACTATAAAATCTTTAATGAATCAGACATACACTTTACACACACACACACACACACACACACACACACACAAAACCCAACTTACTTTTACTTTACCAAGTTACTTTAACATTACTAATCATTCACTAAATTCATGTAAAGACAGGCATGAAGTTCACAGGTATGGGTTCATTTCCACTTCACTGGGGTGTGAAATGGTTGTATACGCCCCTCACTTCCTCATTTTGTTCTCCCAGTGAGTAACATTTTCATTTGTACTTCTCATTTGCAATATTCCAATGACCGTAACATTTCACAAAGTTCAAAAAAGTTCTCGTGCTATAAATATAAAACAGGAAATAGAAAATAAATCTTGTTAAATTAGTCACAGTGGTTAAGTGAAGCTCCATCACCTCCTTATTGCACAGTTACATATTTTCATAACACTCACAATCTTCCATTTACTGAACATAAATTAATTGCATCACATGCTTAAGCAAGCTAACACTGTCACAGGTTAAATATGTTTGTGATTGTGGACAATATGTATTGAACAACCAGTTCAATACACCCAAATAAACTGCTATTGTGGAAACACCTCATGAGTAAATCAGTGGCCCTTAAGGAGTATTTGGACACTTAAATGTTTGAATGTCATTGCATTTATTAATGGGGGAGTTTTGTGATCAGAAACATAATTGACTAGTCTCCTCCTATTTCTTCTACACCAATCAAAATACCTAATTGCTAATTGTTTCTGGCCACACTGGTGTATGAGACCGTGTTTAAATACTCCTGTTTCAGTCCAGTGTGGAAGCTGAGGCGGCAAGAACACAGCTGTGGCTATATTTGTAAAGATAGTCTAAAATCTGTCTATTTTTTTGACCTCTCAGCAGATAGTAGTTTTTTCTGCTATTTTATTTCCTGTGTCTTTATAGGTTTGGGTTGCTTTCTTATTAATTTTGGGGCCTCTTTTGTGCACTTTAGTGGGTGTTGTTGGCCTTCAACACCTTTAAAATATCAATTTTCATTTGAGTTGTGTTTAGTTTAGAGATTGCCCCTTTCCCTGGTTAAACCTGTCTGAGCAGCCAGTGTGCAGGTTGCAACACATCAGATTACGGAATAGCAACGCAAGCGTTATGTTTGAAATGATCAAATAGTTTTGAAATGAACACAATGTTGTGACAAAATGTTAGTGGAACATGTCCATAGTTAATGTGATGAACTCTACCTGTGTGAATTTGAGGGGAAATGACTCATAAATCCACTAAAATGTTCACATTTAAAGTATGATTCGAATGAACAAATATACATTTTTGGATCTATTTTGCGATATTCTGACCACTGAATCTTAATGAAATAAAAAAAACCACTAGGCCTGTGTGAATAACCTGCGTCTAAGCCAAGAAAAATTCAATAAAAACTCCCACATGAGTTAAATTAAAATAACAAACACTGATGATCATAACAACAAATTTACAACAACTAAAAATTATAAAAAACTTCCCACATCCTCTTAAGATCACATGAAATCATAAAAATCAAATGTCAAACGTGATGCTCTCCCTCATGGTTTTTACACTCTTATGACTAAATGGGCTTTTATGAGAAGTATTTTTCCCCGATATATTTCACAATTCATATATTGTATTTGGAGTATTTTGAAGCCAATCATCTCCAATCCGCTTTTGAAGGAATAGTCATTCAGTTTTGACAACCAAGACTAAGTCCGTTTGTCATATTCATTATGAAAAGACCCTATTTCCTTTCTTAATACATATTCCTGATCTTTTTCTCATTGAAAATTAAAACAACATTACGTAAGTGAAATGCATTGTAAACAGCAACAAAGGTTGAACCTTTCACTTCACTAAAGCTGCAGGTCTATAACAGCAGGTGAGACAATGTTAGAAGTAACAACACTATTGGTGTGACACTGAGCGCTTGTGATCCACTCATAAGGAGCTCATATTGAATAACAGTTCTCTTATAATCCCCTTCTGAAGACTCACATCTGTATAAACCTTCATGAGTTGCATTCATACTCTGGATGAGATACAAACAGCCGGCATCGGTGTGAACACACTCCTCACTTGTTTTGCCATGGTACCAGTGGTAAGTGGCATGATAGGATAATATTGGGCAGAGCAGGAAGGTTCTAGAGGATTCTGGGATGGTTTGCACTGATGCTGTATCACTTAAATCAGTTTTTGATTTAGCGACTTCAGGTGTACCTGAGGAATAGATCAAAACTATTTCACTGTTCTAAAACCTAAAACACAACTTTGCTAAAGCATGGCTCATCCTTGTGTAATACAGAAACTCCATCATATTCCCTCTCAGCTGCTATTGATATCAAAACTGGGCGGCAGAGTTACACATACTGTATCTAAGATAATAGCAGCCAAACTGGACTTAGCTTGAAAGCAAAAATGGCAAATATCAATGCAAAATTTCAGTTACATTTATTCATTTATCAAACATTCAATAATAGAAACATACAACATCTTTACTTACGGCAATCAAATTGATCCTGGATGGATTCTCTGTGAAAAATAGGACAGGTTACTGAGATGAGACCAGCAATCAACTAAAATGAATATTTATTTGTAAAAATACGTTTTTGATCAGAAGTGAGTGAATCAAAATGATTCATATGATTGTTGACTCATCAGTGTTTGTTGGACACATTTGGGAAGAGTGTGTGGGTGGGGGTGGGGGTGGGGGGTTTACATACAGGTAATTCAAATTGTGTAATTACTCTTGTGGTTGAGTAGCCACAGCAGGTTTTTTTTTTTTGCTGGTGATCTGTTTTTTTGTCCCTATGAAGTGGTCAGGTGGCATCACATGGTGGAGGTTTTAGTATGATGCACTATTAAGTTGTTTGGTTACCATAATCCATAATGCAGGTAGTGGTGTTTGCTGTCAATCACTATTACTATTACTCATTCTTGGGGTTAGGGGGGTTAGGAAAGATCACTCAAAAGAAACATGATTTGATATGTTTTATAGTTTAATACTATATGTAGGATTAGTGGTTTGTTCAAATCACTACCAGTATGAGCAATAGTGATGTTAATGCTTGCCTTTGCAAACATCACTATGATGATATTTAGCAGCTAATGGGGTCTTTGGTTTTCTTTTTTGTATCATGCTGAAAATGTGTGAATAGGAAGGAAACAGATATGCATCACTGCAAAATGCGGTCTTACGGTGTGCTAGGGGTGCACTGCAAATTGTTCCACATGCAGTAGGGGTCTCTGGATAGGACACATGCCTTACAATCATTTCCATACATTTCACACTTCTGCAGGTTGATCTGTACCAACTCATTACTAGAACTAACATACAGATGCTTCTAAAAAATAAAGACACAACACAAAACGGTTCTTAGTACATCAGTAACGGTTATAAAACTTTAATAAACAATATAAAAGCTTGTAAACATAAATGTTTTTTAAATATACTGGTCCTACCATACTGTCCAACACCATGCTGGTAATGTGCGTTCCATGCGGAAACGGCTGAAACTCCGCAATGATAAAGATGGGCTTTTGAAAATGCTCTTCTAAGACTTTATGGACCCCTCCACTTTCTGTGAGAACAAAAATGCTCAATTTTAGAAACACTACAGGATGCATTTTAAAAATGCATAATCTGTTTATGACACACTAGACTGGTTCCAAAAAAAGCCCTTGAGAGTTGCATGAGAGACAGTCCATTTTCTGTTCCATAATTAATACTTTCAGTTCATCATTACAGTCCCTAGTGTTTGGAGCAGAGCTACTGCATATTCTGATGCATTTTGACTTGTCAAATCAGTTTGATACTTTGATATACTTTATCTCTCATAGTAAGCATTCTGTGTCATCTGACTAACATGCAAATGCAAAGAACTCATTATTCCATACATTCTTCCAGTAATTGCATGTGCCTTCTATTTCGTGAACCAACAAATGTAGAATATCAACAAACAAAACAAATATCAATTAAAAGACAATGCAAGCATTCACACAGAACAGAATCTTTAACCACAACAAAAACAGAACAGAAATGCCCTGCACTAGGTTTAGAGTGACCATATATAGTTGTTAGATCCTTCAACAAAATGTCTCATTTTCAGTTCTTGCCAGTAACTGTTATCTCACTGGCTAGTTGGTTGCTGCTCATAACCACAAGTAATAAAGTGTTTTACTCAACTTAAACTTAACAGCATTGACCAACACTATATCATGCCTTTCAGAACAGCTCATAGTTGCACTCCTGTCTAATTTCTCAACCAGTATGCAATCAAAGATTGTAAAACTTTACGCAATTAAGTTCCGTTCCATCATAGTGACCGTTAGGGATCTAGAACTGGTTCTGAATAAGGCATGTAACAAAAGCATACAACGATTTTGATGACGCCCCTTGATATGAAACGATGCTCTTTGATTCAATTCTTAAAGACTTAGGAATCAACCCTGATTCATGATTGTTATAGGTTTGAATCTGTCTTACTCTCTGAATCACTATGAGCAGTTGTTGACTTACTCACTGATCTGCAAGTCATTATTTTCATTATGTCCCATTTAAAATGAAGCACGAATTGTTAATCTGTTGTGTTGTATGCACTTAAAGCTTGTGAGACTTAAATCAGAATAATTACTGTCAGGTTGATCATATGACAACAGTTAAAAATACACATTCAGAAGAGAGTTTTGTTGAAAAAAATGGTACTTTAAATCATATGAAAACAAGTTGTAGTGTAGTAGTTTGGTTTGGTGGACACTATAGACCAATTATTTGGATTTCTGGGCAGGCAGGGGACTTTTAATCCAAAGTACTATAATAATCAGTTGAATCTGAACCAGAATCATTCGATTCCTTACATTCCCAGATATTGCGATTGGACGTACCTAGAGCCAGAAACAGCACTGTATGTTTGGGTAATCTGTCCACCTGAATGTGAGTGTAGTGACGGTGTTTAAACAACAGGGGGCCGTTCTCTGGCATCACCCAATCCTCCATCTCTGGACGCTCTTTCATAAACTTCAACGTGTCACTTTTCAGACGAGTACTGTCTGGAACACACTACAAGAAAAACGAGCAGTTGGAAAAGAAGAGGAACAATGGAAGAGAACAGTTTTCTGTGTTGGCCTATGAAGCACAACAGTAGCAAGGTTTCCATCCAAGTTGCAAATTTAATTGACGCAAAGAACCATAATATTGCCAAAAAAATGTGCGATTAAAGCCACATCTCCATCCCATGTGTTCGAAAGAACAAAACCTTCACTTCCGGATCAATTGTAGCCACTGTGACTCTTTTATTAATAAAATACTCACGGTTTAGAGCACACAGAAAAAACTCTGTAAAGAAATGCGTCTCATGTCTTTGAGCGACAGTGCATCACACAGTTCTGGGAGCACTATGTGTGTGCGTTCCTCCATCCTTGTGACTTTACCGTGCAAATCTAGAATACGTTTTTCAGAATTGTCAATGAACTTGCTCTTCGCCACAGTTTGTATTCGACTTATTTTGATCTGCAAACTCTTTGCAGGCTTTCCAAGATGACCAGAGCAACATTTCTGATGCAATGCACGTTATAAATGAATTATTCAGTCACGTGAATTTTATGATGCGCATCTCGTATTCCTAATAAATTCAATAGGAGAAAGTTCGGTAAATGTGTTTCCATCATAGTTTATGCGCATTTCTTCTTATCAAATTAAAATTCATCAACCTCAGTCGAGCATGAACGTTTTTTATGCACATTTTGGAGATTTTATTAGGTTTTTCCATCTAGCAGTTTTTATGCGATGTCCCAAAATGTGCAGAAAAATATGTGGATGGAAACCCAGCAAGTAAAACACCTATTTAAAATCTCCACAGCAAAATAGATTTTTGTGATGACGTATAAACTTTTCAGCACATACTTTCTATGCAAAAAAAAAGAAGGGAAAAAAAAACAATGGATCAACCCCCGTTTCTAGCACCCAAGTCAAATATGGTGACTACGGCAAAGATATGATGTTATAACGTTTGGTCATGAGACAAGCAAGAATCAATGAGGTTCAATGTTATTGATATCCAACCTGCACCATAGCTGTCATGTTTAATTTGAGCACTGGACTACAGAGTTGACCAAACTTAAATTTCAGTTCTTAACACATAGTTATCATATGGCTTCATAAGGCTTGGAATATAGTGCGTGAGTCAGTTGAACTTTTTTACGGTGGTTATATGGTGCTTTTTGTCTATTTTGACTCACCATTCACCTAAAATTTCTCCTTTTGTGTTTCACGGAAGAAGAAAAGATTTTTACTTTTTGGGTGAATCGTTCTTTTTAACATTACTGGAGCACATGACGGGCTTAACTAACAATTTTAATCTGCTCTATTGTTGAGTGACAGGAGAAATCTCACCATTCCAGGCTGGTGATCCACAGGATGTTTCATGCTGGACTTGAATATAGAGCTACTGAAGACATTGCTGATTTCAGTCATGTTATAAACACAAACTGCACTCATGTTCCTGGAAGATAGAAACAAATAGTTCAGGACGTCACATGAACGCACACACACGTACTGTACAAACACCAGAGCTGCACCTTTTATTTTTTTTACAGTGTCTGTCTAAACATACAGGTTGGGAATTATATATATATATATATATATAACAGAATTGTCTGGGTGAACTATTCATTTACCATTTTATACTGTTGTGACTCCAAAGTATATAGTTTCACACAATGACCATCTAAATGTAAAAATTATTTGCAACGCATAAGATGAAGTCTGGTTTTTGTCTTACCAATTGTTTCTGAACAAGCCGTAGATTTTTATGTCATTGTCTTTTTCTACTGTGTCAACATCTATCAGCTGAGTGAAGCGATATCCTCTCTCCTCGTCTCCACAGAACAAACGGGCATAAATCATCGACGTCCAGCTGGACTGAAGCTCATCTTTAGGTCCACCTTTGTCATTCTGAAAGACATTATGACATATTATTTCAAATTATTGTTTTCAAATGTTTTGGAACAGATACAGAGTTTGACTTCACTATGTATTTGTATTATTCTGTGTTTCACACGTGGTACTTTTAGAAATGTCAATATTTGCCGATCTTTAGTCATGTGAGTAAGTACATGCAGAGACAGTCTGTAAGGCAAACTTTGAAGCAGGACATAAGAACTTTTTTATTGCATAGGCAATAATCATAAGCATTGTAACCAAAATAGCTCTTGTAAAACAGGGGTGATAAGTTCTCTAGTCTTTGTATTTGTTAATAAATGTAACGTGAACGTTTTTAATCGAATTTTGTGTTTTTATCAAATTTATGTTCCTGTAGCTCAATTGGAAGAGCAAGGCACTGACAACGACAAAGCCATAGTCAGGTGGCACAAGATCTGGGCTGGTAACCAAAAGTTTTTAGTTTTTTTATCCCACACAAGGCAATCCAAAAGCTACTGTACCTTTGACCGAGACTATTTTCGTGAGTGCGCAAAGCGCAACGCGCTACGACCACACGCAACATCTTATCCAGTTTTCATGAGAGTGCTAATTATAAGTGCAATTTCATTGACAGCACAAAGCGCAGTAGGTGTGGTTGGGAATGTTTGTGCTACTGTGGGTATACGCACACAAACTGTGGGTGTATTGTATATAAATGTGCCGTAAAATGCTATTCGCTATTTTCCTAAGAATTTGGTTGTTGTGCTAAGGCGTTTCAATACCACCTCTTCAAGCGCAAAAATTCAGTTCCTGGATTTGCAGTTTGGAGATTTCAACAGCAGGTGGTATTAAAGTTAGTCAAAATTCTGAAATTACAGAACATCCAATATTGTCCTTGATGATCGCTGTTGAAGCCGTTTGTCGAAGACAAAAAGAGAGAGAGAGATTTGTGTTACATTTTCTGGAGGTCATGGCTTACTTTCTCAATTATTATTATTATTTTTATTGTTATGTTTAAGTCACTGCAAAAGGGGCCGGTGGAAGGAGAAAGTAAAATGTTTGGGTTTGGCATGGTTTTTTTTTTTGCACTTCATTATTTTGATTATATTTTCATTTCGTTTGAAATGTAATTTGAATTGAGAAATATTTTTGGATACAATTTTTTCATGTTTTACATGTTTCAGTAAATGAATTACATTTTTCAAAATCAACGTGGACCGGTAGAACTTAAGTGCGTGCCGATACAATCACTGTAAATACTAGTCATGATTTGTGTGTCAGTAAATGAAAATGATTAATAATATTTACATTCTCTATAATTTAACGGAGCCTACATCCATATCCTGAAGCACATTTTCCATGCTTATAAAAGGAAAGTGTCCCATTTAACAAGGATGGCCAAAATATTGCAAATCCATCTTTTTATTCTTCCAATTCATTGCATACAGTCCAATTCCACAACCAACTTACTATGAATGTACTTTCTTTGTTTATATCGCTGGTGCATGACAGGGAATGGACTGTGTAGGAAAGAGCCGTGCCAGAGAAGAACCTCCATTGACCTGATTAGCATGTGATTTCACCAAACCCACTTGCGCCTAGACTTAGCACAGGCTTACATGAAAATACCAACACTTCATCGACTTTGCGCATATGAGTAAAGGCATTGCACTGTGCTTAGCGCTGCACAGTTAAAATAGGGACCCGTGTCCCTCCCAGGAGACTGTAATAACTGAAATGTAATAAGTGAAATGTAATTTGCTTTGGATAAAAACCATCAGCTACATGATTAATAACTTACACAGTCAGGAAGCAATTCAATATAAATGTGTTTGACATGCATTACCAGCACCTGGGGTTCTAATAAAAGACATTTGGCCTTCAGCCTAAATGTGGGTCTGAGTTACTGAGAACTGAATCTATATTAAACATGTGCGGGTGAAGGCGTTTGTCAAGCATATTACCGTAGAATTTAAAATGTGTGAAAAAAAATGAAAAGGTGTTAGAGGAAGTAAACTCATGTATACTTATTCTGGTCAGAGACTGACGGGTGCATGAGACTGGATTTAGCACGGTTCAGATATCTGGCCTTTTTGAGACTAAGAATCAGCAGATAACTGTGTCCACTTGGCCAGTTTACAGAAACAAAAACTAAGACTTGTGTCAGTTTCTACTGGCAGCCTTGCCAATGGATCACTTCTGTTTTGCAGTTTCTAACTAATAACTAATAATAAACTAATAATAGATTATAACGTGATGGCTCGTGACTTATTAAATCATAATATATGTCACTGTGCATTTATTATTGTGAAGAAAATTGGCAATATGCAACTTTATTAGTAAGAAAGAGTTGTTTTTTGTGTGAGTTAAAGATGGATTGAAGTGAACAGAAAGGTGAGAGAGGTAGTCTTTACCCCATTAAACAATGCAACAAAAAATACATTTTTGATTTGTTTTGGCTTGCTTTCCAATATAAATATCTAAAACTCCTTTAAAACAATGTACATTTTCTTTAGAAGCTATACGGCAGAAGATTTTCAAAACAATTCCACACACGTACAGGTGGGGGCGTTGACACTTATTTCATATACAAAGATGTTACCCAATCATGGCAGTGGGGGTTTAATGCTTTTAATGGAATATAATATATTCAGACAATGCATGATTTGTCCGTGTCAAGGAATAATGAGTTAATGCTTTTAATAGAACAGAATCTGACAATGCATGATTTGATGCAGACAATATGTGGAATTGGGAGTTTTGGGATGAATCGCGATGCATGCATCAAGAGAAATAGGGAGTATTGGGGTTAATACGTCCAGAGGAAGTCTCAAGAATAAAAAAAGAACACCACCTGTGGTGGCACCCACACACTTCCCCATCTCACAGAGATGAGTTGTGTGTGTGTGTGTGTGTGTGAGATCAATAAACTAAAATAAGGGAAATAATTTAATATACTAATCACATTAATGCAGAAATTAATGACTGTTAATATAAAATATATAACCATATGAAGATTACACTTTATTTTTATGAAATTTGATTGAAAGACAGACATACAGATACAGTAGGCAGGCAGGCAGGCACACAGACAGACAGACAGTCAGACAGACAGACTGACGGACAGACTGACAGATAGATAGACAGACAGATATACAGATACAGACAGACAGATAGAGTAGACAGACAGATAAGATAGACAGACAGACAGACAGATACAGTAGACAGACAGGCAGACAAAGAGACAGACAGGCAGACAGATAGATAGAGACAGACAGGCAGACAGACGGACGGCCAGACAGATATACAGATACAGACAGACACACAGACAGATAGATAGAGTAGACAGACAGATACAGCAGACAAGCAGGCAGGCATGCAGTCAGACAGATAGGTAGATAGAATTTCCTTTGTGGTGGATTTATTGGCATAGAAATCAAGTCAAGTACAGTCAAGTCAAGAACAGTCAAGTATAATTTTAAATACAGATCTCCTCAGTCAGAACCTGGCAGCATTAAATCTGTATTAATGCAATAATTCAGTGAAGATGTGGAAACAACTAAGAACTGTACTTTTTACTTCTAATAATGTTTTCCTTGTATCTGTATTAACCGTGCATGTATATGAAGTAATTATACACAGTTGTGAAAAAGGTCTTCATTCACAGAATGCTTCATCCACAATCAGCAATTAGACAAGAAATGTGTGACGCAGCCGTTTTCTTCAGGGTCAAAGCACATGTTTCATTTTACAAGTTTCATTTTGTCCTTTAATCTTATGAAAATGATCGGCATATAATTAACCGGTTAAAACCAGCTTCACTCCATAACAACTGAAAATCTCATTCTTACGGTTTTTTCGTTTACGTTCTGCTAAAATTTTCATTTCGTTTTTGTTCCTTGAACCGTTTTATGTCCCTGACTCAAAACACTCGACTGATTTTCTCAGATCAGGACCATAATATCGGGACTCGTAAACAATAACCACATTAACATTTTATTTTATAGACTTGTTACTTCTCTAATTTATTGTTTTTGTTTTTATGGATCTAAACAGCTGATCTGGGCTGCGACCAAACACAAGGTTAGTTTATCAAAACAGGAACTGCATCATTTCATGTTAAACACTGGGATATTTCTACTCACCATGCAGCTCTGAGACACTTTAGGAATCCACAGGTCAGATTCTAAACCTTTACTTTTGTGTTTTTCTGTGAAGAATGAATAAACTTTGTCCTGGCTACGGCCTGTACCAGCGATCAACTTCACAAACTTCAGCTCTATATATCACAGAGAAAATAAATGCAGTTTTCAGTAACCTGAACTCATTTCAGTGAAAGAGTGACACCGTGTCCCAACTAGACGCAGACGCAGAAATAGAAGCCAAGCGATCACTTGTCGCTGTCGGGGCTGGTTAGGAAAAAAAAATCTGATTATAATGGAAAAGATACCTTTTATAGCGTGTCATAGCGCGTCTTGTTAGGACAGTGTGAAACTCCATGTGGCTATGAAACCGTGTATATGTCATTGGTATTATGTATCGTGCAGTTCTATTGTATATTATTGTATATCATAGTTTAATTTCTCACCTGTTTGGGTTGATTGAGGCCAGATCACCTGTGTATGCATGCTGTTAATCCTGTATAGTCCCTTGTCAGGCTTGGTAAAGTACAGCATATTACCTGACAGGACAAATAAAAATACAGGATGTCATATTTAGCAAGTAACAAACAAGACCAGAATATCACAGAGATTTGGGGATGGACTTTTTTTTTTACTTGGCCCAGTAAGCGACCACCTAGTAACCACCCAGAACACCCTAGCAACCACATAGCAATGCGTATTGTGTTCAGCTAATAGGGATGTACAAAACTACACTTTTTTTTAAATTGACTAGTAAATGTATTGTTGATTGTGAATTTGTTGCAAAAGTGCTGTTTTAATGACTGTAGCAGCAGCACTTTAATATATACACGTATACATGCGTGGACATTGTATTTTGGCTTTGCTATAAGCAATGCATAATTTAAATTACTTTCAACGTAATGATCTCTGTTCAGGAGACTGTGCTGTAAGTAAAGGGTTAAACTTTTGATGCACAATGTCATGTGACCGAACAACATGGTGCCGACCACAGCGAATTTTGTCTTTGGGAGAAACATCAACTAAACTACATCTGGTAAGAAAACTAATCACTTATTTACACTAAAACCTCCTCGAGTCAAAAGATTAGAGTTGCATTATCACATTGAAAATAAATGGGTTCATCCAAAAGCTGAAATTTTTTCCTTTCAGAGATAATGGAGTAAGGAATATAATTTGCATTTCAAACTCTTCTGTGACTAGTACAGACAAAAAGCACACAAGAAGTCATTCACTAAATAGGGAGCAAGGGACCATCCTATAGCTCTCTATGCAGCCAAGTGCATTCACTACTAAAATCTGACCAAAAGTTCAGTTTCAGGCTTCAGATGATGTTTGCACGACTCAATATGTTTGGCAGAAACGGGACGATGATAAACAATGTTTAGATTAATGTATAATTTTATTTTAACATGGTTGGCAGTGATTGGATGATGCTGGCCATTACTTTGAATCAGAATTAGTTATGCAAATTTCAGATGTAATGTCTGTAAAATCTCAAAAACATGAATAACCAACACTCCTGGAAACATAATAAACTATTTGATTAAAAAGATGCTTTGAGACTTTCTATAGCTTGGTGTTATTCAACTTAGTCCCGCTGACCACATAATTTCCATAAATTTTTAGGAAAACCATTTGCTCTAGAATTTAACTGTATTTATTTAGTTTTCATGTTTATTAGGTGCTACTTGTTACAAATCAAATAGCAAATGGAAATGCATACATCAGTCACGTTTGGGCCTCGGGAGTTTAAAGGGGATGAATTTAGTAATCTTTATTATCTTGCGAATGTTGCATTGTACTGAGATCCTTTAAGGTTGTTTTCTACTTTGCTGAAATTCACACATGCAGCAGTTTATTTTCCATGACATCTCTGGAGAGGGATTTAGCGTGCAGACAGTCAGTCAGCAAAGACCCGCCCACTTGTGTTTTCGAAACATGAAGTAAGAAATAACGTATAGTCAGCCAATCTTTCTGAATGTACATTATCCTGCTTATTACACAGCTTGAGTTGAGTTGAATAGAATGTGTAGTTATTCAAGAGACCTAAAACTTCCACAATTAAGTTTTCCAGGGAGCCATGTAAAAAACTCAAATAAACTCTAAAGAAACAAATCTAGATAAACTGACTACTCATCTTCCCTGATTACTAACCGACAAGTCATTTGTTGGACAAGTATCAACATTCAGCTAACCGAAGGATCTGCAGGAAGTCTTTAACCATATGTTAGCTTACCCTCTACAGAGCTATATAAGGAGAAACATTCTAGACAACAGCACACATGGTTTAGTTCTTCATTCAGTTCCTCTTATCATATCATACCAGTCAGCTCATTGTGGAAATCAATGGACTAAAATTAACCAGAATTCACATGTTTCTGTCTGAAATATTTGTATACTTTATGAAGAATTTTGGGGTCACTGTAAAAACCATTAAGTACTCCTTTTAGGAGTCAAATGTGACACTCTGTGAATCATCATCACTTGGAGCTTCATAAAGTTCAATGTATTTCTATAGAGCTTTTCACATATCGTATATGGTTTCAAAGCAGATTTACAAAGAAAAGAGCATTGCAAACCTCCAGTAAGCCGAAGGTGAAAATGTCAAGGAAAAACTCTCCAAGTTAGAGATGGATATAAATTATATCTCAAACCTAAGGATGGGCATTTTGAGTACTCAAACATATAAAAACGAGTAATTAATTATTTGATATGTAGAATTCAAGTTCAACCTTCAACCTTTGAACCTGTTAGCGTGTGAAAAAATGAGTACTTTTTATAAAAAACAATCTCTAGACTCAAAAATGGAAGAGAAAAAAAAACGTTTGCACTCACACATAGAAACATATTTTACAAATATTCTGAAGCGATACGATCACTTATGGCAATAATGGCAGAAGGTTTAGGTGAGAGAAGCAGTTTCATTGTTGCCCATGGCCCATAGAAAATATACAGTAATTGCAATATTCAAGTAGTGTTTTTAATAGTCAACATTTAAAGCTGAACGAGTATTCGATTAATCGATCATTCATGCACATCCCTACTCAAACCATGTGGCCTGTTAAGGACAGGTTTGATATTACTTTGAGATCAGATTTATGATTTTCACCTTCCCATAGACTTACATTGAAGGAGGGATCTGAGCCATAGTTAGAGCGCAGAATATAATAAGAGACTTGTGTGTGGAATCTATTTAACCAACCATCTAACCACCCAGAACACCCTAGCAACCTCATAGCAACCCCTAGCAATCATCAACAACTTCCTAGCTTTGTGGCAGTGTGTTTCGTAAAGGCAAACAGCACTTTAATTTTCTTAAGAAAATTTAAATATATTAAAATAAATAAACAATGGTTATTTTTGCTCAATGACACAATTCACCTTTAATCAAATGTACTGTATAAAAACATATGAATACAAAAAATGCTCGCCCAATGCTCAATTCTCATACTCACTGCCAGTGCATAATACATACCAACCAATAATGATGGCTCATTAATATCTAGTTCATATTCTGATTTAAAGGAGTCAGTCAGGGAATAGTTTGAGGCCTGGAACAGAAGAGGTGACTCAGAACTTAAAACTTATTAAGAATATAAGATTAAAAAGTTTCTGTAAAAACAGGACATACCATATGATAGCACATTGTAGAATACTTTTTTGTTCTACAGAGGAAAAGGAGATTTCCATTAACACCCTCTTTGAGCAAAGAGATTTTGTATGTACAGTCCTGAAATTCAACATATTGAGAGTTAGACAGGTATCTTAAATGTGCATAAATGAGCTTAAATGTGTCAAAAGCTATTCCAAAAGACAACATATAAAACCAGAATAGATGAATCTTTTGCTACTGAGATTTAAAGGGTCCCCACACATTTTGACCAATACATTTCAGTGACTTTTTCAGAGATTTCTGGGAAGATGTGAAGCCAAATGTATTCATTGTATGGACTGTGTACACCAAAAAGGGTTAAATGAATACATTCAGCTATATTGTTTTCTTTAATCTATTAGACAAAGAGTTTTTGAGGAACAATTAGTGTAATTTGAATTTCATGTATTTTAATGATGTCCTGTCAACATGCTATTGTATTTATGCAACAATATTTTTACATAAGTTCATCTTGTCTTTTTATTGTTGTAGGTTGGATGTCATATGGTTTCATGTGATTTTGTGACCATGTGAGTTGTATGGTTCTCATGTGGCTTATGGCTTAATATGGCCTCATGGTTTGGTATTGTAATCAATCACTGAGGAAGGTCATCTGTGACCGAATTTTATGTTTATGACTTCTGCCATAAACTCAGTTAACAGTTTTGCATTTGGTGGTTTGTCCTCCTTTTTTTTTTTTTGCTTCTTTTGTACATATTGCAAACAAATATCTCCTAGCAGTATCTACTTGCATAAGCTTCTAGTCATACAGTACCTATAAACCGATAAATATTTTAAAGAAGAAAATAACTAGAAACAAGAACAATTATTCAGTGGCTTTCCCAAGACATATTACTTTCCATTACTTTTCCAGGCCTTTAAAATTGTAAAATTCTCTGATTTCCAGATTTCAATGACCATGGGAACCTTGAAATCAAAAAGCACATACTTAAAGTGGATGGATACTTACTGAATTATCTTGACATTCCTCCATAGCAGGCATTTTCACCTAAACAAAGATCCAAACAGATAAAACATAACAGATATATTACGAAAAACACAATCAAATTTATAGTCCTGAAAATGTAAGAATCACTTTGGTTAAAGGGGGTCATGACATGAAGAATCAAGATTTCCTTGATCTTTTGACATATAAGATGTCATTGGACAACAAACAAACTGTATGTTTTAGAACTCAACACTTCCTCCTTTCTGCACAAAGAGCATTTGTTGAAACCAAGCCAAATTCTGATGCTATACTGTTGTAGACATTTGCATCGGAGTGCCTCCAAAACAACCGTAGCCCTCTCAGTAGCAGTAAGATGGAAAGTAGAGCACGCAGAATGAGGGGCGGAAAATTGTCATGTTTTACAAATATATGATTGTTTTGTGTGCAAAGTACCCCAAAAACTACTAATATTATAAGTGAGCCTCAAGTAAAATATTAAAATAATAAGGCTCAGACGCGGAGGCAACAGAGATTCGTCCCCCACCCCCTGGATTGAGGCGTGTCACTACACGACCACGAGGATTTAGAGCGCATTGGGAATTGGGAATTTAAAATTGGGGAGAAAACTAAATAAATTTTAAAAAATATCAGTATTGGAGTCAGTATTTTTTAATAAACATGTTACTACTATGATAAAAAATTATATAACATGATATAAACATGATGTACTGTTACAAGAACATGGTGTTAGAATAAACACATTGGCAATGGCATACTATTATACTTTCTAATTCTGCCATAGATTGCTATAGTAGAAGTAGTAAGAGATGTATGCAATTGCGAATGCAGCCCATGAAACACGTGTCACTGTTGTCATCAGGGATATCTGGCCAATCCCGGATAAGCTGTGTTGTCATTCAGAGCTTGTACAGCCGCTCTGGAAAAGCTGCACCAGGCGGCTGTGATCGGTCTGCGCAGCGCTGCATGAAGTCGAACAAACCAAGCTACCTTATTTTTCAAACGTATATTTCAAACTTATTATGCAAAACTAGGGCACCACTATTATCAACCTTGAATGTGGACCACTTCCAGTATAAGCCACTTCCAGCAATTTCAGCTATACTAAAATACTTACATTATGCTGCTTTATATTGCAGGTTGGCAATAAATGTCGACATATTGTTATTATTAATTAAGATTTTTGTAAACTCATTGGTTTTGAACGCATATAGTTTATCGCATTTTGCCATCGTTTAATCACACACTGTTGCACTGCCAGAATGAATGAAATCAGGCGCTGACAGGACAGTTCTCCTCGCCGTCTTGACTCGCCTCCACAAACTTTACACAACCAGCAGAGAGAAGAAAGATGACGGGAAAATGCTGCTTCAACTTGAAATTATGAGTTACCTGTTTGGAGATTAGTGCTGTGTTGATGGAATACAGGTTATCAGAACCTCCAGCCCAAATAAGTCCAGAACTCCTGACAAGTTTAACTGTATTCGTATGATTGTGTTCAAAATTCAACTCAATTTTACCTGAGAAAGAGAGAGAGAGAGAGAGAGAGAGAGAGATTTTATATGATGCTTTGGCAACATTGTTTTTTAAACTTTCATGCCAATAAATCCCATTGAATTGAATTGAATTGAGAGAGAGAGAGAGAGAGAGAGAGAGAGAGTCTACCGTGTACATGTTCATATACCTGTTCTATTTTTTACTTTGAGTGTAGTGTTTAGTTCAGTGGAAAATTCACAGTAAATCCTATTTAATGATGCTATAATACAGTTGTCAGAATAAGTCATTTAACCTCATTTTTTAACCACTCCACAGATTTAATATTAGCAAACTATAGTTTTGGCAAGTCATTTAGGACGTCTACTCTGTGCATGACTCAAGTAATTTTTCCAACAATTGTTTCCAGACAGATTGTGTCACTTTTAATTGACTATATCACAATTCCAGTGGGTTACAAGTTTACACACACACTTTAGATAACTGTGCCTTTAAGCAGTTTGGAAAAATCCAGAAAATGATGTCAAGCCTTTAGACAATTAGCTAATTAGCTTCCGATAGGCTAATTGGAGTCAATTAGAAGTGTACCTGTGGATGTATATTAAGGCCTACCTTCATACTCAGTGCCACTTTGCTTGGCATCATGGGAAAATCAAAATAAATCAGTGACTACCTCAGAAAAAAAATACCTCCACAAGTCATCCTTGGGAGCAATTTCCAAATGCCTGAAGGTACCACGTTCATCTGTACAAACAATAGTATGCAAGTATAAACACCATGGGAGCATGCAGCCATCACACCGCTCAGGGAGAAGACGCATTCTGTCTCTTAGAGGTGAATATAGTTTGGTGCGAAAAGTGCAAATCAATCCCAGAACAACAGCAAAGGAACTTATGGAGGTAACAGGTAGACAAGTATCTATATCCACAGTAAAATGAGTCCTATATCAACATAACCTGAAAGGCTCCTCAGCAAGGAAGAAGCCACTGCTCCAAAACCGCCATAAAAAAGACAGACTACAGTTTGCAAGTGCACATTGGGTCAAAGATCTTCCTTTTTGGAGATAAGTCCTCTGGTCTGATTAAACAAATATTGAACAGTTTGGCCATAATGACCATTGTTATGTTTGGAGGAAAAAGGGTGAGGCTTGGAAGCCAAAGAACACCATCCCAACTGTGAAGCATGGGGGTTGGCAGTATCATGTTGTGGGGTTGCTTTGCTGCAGGAGGGACTGTTACACTTAACAAAATAGATGCATCATGAGGAAGGAAATTATGTGGATATATTGAAGCAACTTCTCAAGACTTCAGCCAGGAAGTTAAAGCTTGTCGCAAATGAGTCTTCCAAATGGACAATGACCCCAAGCATACCTCCAAAGTTGTGGCAAAATGGCTTCAGGACAACAAAGTCAAGGGCCAAAATTCCAGCATCTTATTGTGAGAAGCTTGTGGACAGCTACCCAAAATGTTTGACCCAAGTTAAACAATTTAAAGGCAATGACTCCAAACACTAACAAAGTGTAAGAAAACTTCTGACTCACTGGGAATGTGATGAAAGAAATAAAAGCTTAAATAAATAATTATCTCTACTATTATTCTGACATTTCACATACTTAAAAGAAAGTAGTGATCCTAACTGACCTAAAGACAGGGAATGTTTTCTACGATTAAAATTCAGGAAGTGTGAAAAACTGCGTTTACTTGTATTTGGTCAAGGTGTGTGTAAACTTCTGAGCTCAACTACGTGTTACACCCAAATGCAAAACATATGTTCTGTGTGAGAGAGATAAGAGTCGCAATGACATGTGAGACGTTAGAGGTCTGTCAATATACGTATGAGAATGAAGACACATGAAACCTGTGAATATTTTAAGTCTGTTTCCCTTTGACATCTGGTCATAAATCTAAAAACATACATCAGCGAAAACAAATAATAAAGCCAGAAGTCACCAGTAATAGTTTTTGCTGAGTATATACAGTATACACACACTTAACTGACTATAAACACAGTTTTTTTTTCACCTAATATCTAATATCTATTTCATCAGTTTCACAAATGAAATATAAGGACAAAATAGCAGCTCACCTTTGTCTGTCAGCTTTACTCGAGCATCATAAGGATGTCTTGCTGACACAAAACATGAAAGCAACATCAACAGCACACACAAACATGTCAAGTCCATCTTATGAGAGAGAGAGCTCGTTAATGCTTGAACTCACTAAAAATTCAACTATAGATGCTGAATGTGAAGGCGGAGCTGATTATGATGTCATGACACAGTTGCGCACTGACGAACATCTCTGTAATAATATCCTGCCTTTTGTCCTAAAGAACGTTCCGATAATTCACGTGTGCGATCTTTACACATAAAACTGAGATAAAAAGTTAAACGTGTGAATATTATTTTAAAAATATGTATCGTTCGGCAGTAAGAGGTGGAGGTTTAATTGTGCCGCGAGATGGCAGTCAAACACCATCTGAAATCGATAGAGCAGCCGCGATAAGAAGGGAAGACGATTTTCAGGGGTGATGGTGATGGGGAGGTGTGGAGCAAAAGCTTTTGCTTTACCCAGATGATATTTTATTATACGTCTCCGACCCCACTAGATGTATGCCTTGCCTCCACAGAATTATTCATTCCTTTTCTAAATTCTCAGGATACAGAGTTAATTGGTCTAAATCAGAAGCTTTGGCTCTGACAACATACTGCCCAGTAACGCCTTCCACTGGCCCAAACAGGGCATTAATTATTTGGGCATTTTATTCCCAGCAAATTTATCTGATTTAGTTAAGAGTTCATTTTGACACCTTAATAAAAATGTTTTCAAGTGATGTGGATAGGTGGGCTTCATCATTACATTTATCAATGATTGAGAAGGTTAATGTTATTAAAATTAATTATATTCCAAAATGTAACTACCTGCTACAGTCTCTCTCTGTAGATGTCCCCCTCTCTTATTTCAAGCAATTTGATAGCATATTGAAGTCCTTCTTTTGGAATGGTAAGCGTCCTAGATTGCGATTTAATAAGTTACATAGGCAAAAGTGGTTGACAAAGGTGGTCTAGGCCTAACCAAGATCAGTCTCAGACATTTGGTTCATCGATCGCTACCACCTGAACGAGCCCCTCCCTGGTTTTGTATTGAACAGGAAGTTCTTTCACCTATTTCACCATTGCAAAGCCTTTCTATCAAACTGATCGGAGAGGTTAAGTTACTCACTGTTATCTCGCATTTGCACTCGGTATGGACAAAAGTGTCTAGAGTGTTTACTTCGGACATTTATTTAAATGTTGCCTCGAGCATATGTCTGAACCCCAAATTATGTATTAATAAGTCCCCTTTCTGCTGGTCAGAGTGGATTGTGAGGGTGTTACTACACTCGGTGACCTATATGAGAGTGGAGTGTTTAGATCCTTTGAAAATTTGGTTCAACATTTTGGGATTCCCAGATCTCAGTTCTATAGGTATCTACAGCTTCGCCACCTATTCTGTACTGTTTTTGGGAGTAGTAACCCACCCCCCCTGCTTTTGGAAAAAATATTAATTTAAATAAAAGTTGTTTTAGGCCTGTATAAGTCAAAACAAAACAAAAACTTTCATGCTTTGCATGTAAACAAATAAAAAGATAAAAGTCAGTGTGAAATTGTCATCTGGTTTACAAGTAGGGTACAACGGGGTTAAATACCCCTGGGTAAAGGTTATATTTATTATATTTCTCCCAAAACACTAAATAGCAACAAAAACCACCACAGCACTTTTCTAAACACCTATTGGTCACTGCAATAATTTCCTGAACCTAAATTACAGGTGAGATTGAACAGTGAAGAACCTCACTGATCTCTGCCTGCATCACCTCGGTCTTTTGATGGAATACGATCTTGAAATGGGATGCATAGACTAACAATTGCCAACAAAAGCCTTCATCAGTCAATTAACAAGGACAATTGCATCTATGTGAACTTCTGGAGTTAATCCAGGCTGGACTTCAAAGACATTGGTCATTAATCTTACAGTTCATACAAAATCTTTGTTCAAACACTGACCCTTAACACTTACTTAGTTTAATAATTTTAAACCATGACTAACTATACATGAGTAATATTTACATTATATTCATGATGTTAGCCAGAGGGGAACTGGCCCCCACAGTGTGTCTGGTTTCTCCCAAGGTTATTTTTCTCCATTAGTCAACATCTTATGGAGTTTTGTGTTCCTTGCCACAGACGCCTTCGGCTTGCTCACTGGGGTTACTAATACAATTATTATTTAATTATTATTTTTTATTATTTACATTTACATTTGTAAACACATTTCAAAATCATATTTTATCTAATTACACAATGATGACTCATCGACATTATAGACATTACAGTTTTATCATCTGTTAATGCCTGATTTTCTGTAAAGCTGCTTTGAAACGATGTGTGTTGTGAAAGGTGCTATACAAATAAAATTGACTTGACTTGATACATGAGATATTTGCATGGAGTCTAATGGGCAGCTGTGGCTCAGGTGGTAGAGTGGGTCGGCTGATATTCGCAGGGTTGGCTGTTTGATTCCCGGCCCACACGACTCCACATGCCGAAGGGTCCTTGGGCAAGACACTGAACCCCAAGTTGCTCCCAATGGCAGGCTAGTGCCTTGCATGGCAGCTCTGCTGCCATTGGTGTACGTGTGTGTGTGTGTGTGTGTGTGTGTGTGTGTGTGTGTGTGTGAATGGGTGATTGGGACACAGTGTAAACTCTAAGGTTAAAAAAAGTGCTATATAAGTGCAGACCATTTAAGATTTTTTTTTTAAGTATTTCAATTTTATGTAGCTAATGACAATCCCTGAAATTAAAACATTTATTTTAAGATTTTAAGACAAAATATTTGTCTTTTCCAGTTTTGTTCAAGGTCGTTAAAATCAAAAGGTTTTAAATAACAGTCCAATAAGTTAAAGGATAGTATTTATGGTAAAGTTTTTCTTAAGTGAGGGAAATAGATTTGTTCCTAAAATTTTTGGACATTGGACTGATCCAGTCACAATAGAGATTAATTTATTTGTAAAATACTTGATGTTTGTAAGGTAGTTCATGGGAAAGGAGGAGGCGAGAACCGGCTTGACAATATAAATAAGGTTTTAATAACGAACTTAAAACAAAGGACACAAACACATGACGACGGACATAAATGTTCCGTAAATGATCTCTCTCTCGTCGCACCACCGTCTGCAATCAGCCTTTATCCCTCTCGGAGGCTTGATTAGCCTGATACGGGACAGCGTGTGTATCATCACGACCCGGCCCCGCCCTCCGCCCTGCCACAATGTTATAAAATGCCATCCTGATTATGACGTTAAAGTGATCCGATAGAAGATCTCTGATCAATATGGTTATGGGGAACGATAGCTAGAGAAACTATCGTGAGTACTACTGGGACGCAGTGGTAATACCTAAACCTCATTAAGGCAAGTACAGGGTTTAACCCTAGAAAGGCTTTTTGAGGGTAGGGGTAGTCAAGTACAAGGAGACCTTGGAAAGGTGAACCCACTGCTAGTCCGTGCATGAGGGCTCCTAGCCCATCATGGTCTTGCCTGGAATAAGGAAAATATATGTAGAATGAACAATATGAAAACACAACCAAATTCTAAACATACTGGCTCGGCCATCGCCCAGGTTATCAAGGTCTGCAGTGTTCAACCAATCAGCCAGCCACTGAAAAATATGCAAAGATTGGAAAACCAAAACCAAAAAACAAGGACTTCAACGTGGCCACTTACAATGTGAGAACACTGAACGATACCATCAGCACAGAAACAGGCGAACCCATCACTCACAAAATTGATCGTTGTGGCACGGTGGAGGGCGGTCCCGTATTAGGCTAATTAAGCCGTCAAGAGGGATAAAGGCCACTCGCAGACGGCGATCGAGAGAGAGAGCTCAATTACGGACATGTCCGTTATCTTATGTGTTTGTCTTCTGAGTTCTCCATTAAACCTTTAGTTTATATGTTAAGCCGGTTTCTCGCCTCTTCCTTGCCCTCGAAAATGATCTGTTTTACAATCGTATTATAGCCGACTGCAAGAAATATGACATCGACATCATAGCAATCCAAGAGCACCGGCATAAAACATCCAATACGATGGGCTATAGTCAACACAAACAACGCAGCCACTGGACTCTGGCACACTCAGACTCATCATACATCTTGTTCTGTACAACAGCTAGATTGCTCAGTTAACCACCTCAATCACGGTCAAATTGGAGTGCATAATAATCGCACATATCAAGGGCAATCCAAAAGTAAGCATAGTCTCAGCGTACGCCCCTTCAGAGACAGCCGAAGAATGTGAGAAAGACGAGTTTTACGATGACCTAACTGTGCTAACCAAGTCGATTCCACCACACATGATCACCATTCTTGCAGGAGACTTTAATGCACGAATTGGTAACAACAGTCATACAACAAACCCAAGAGTTGTAGGCAGTCACTGCTATCATACGACAACCAGCAATAATGGGACACGAATGATTCGCATGTGTGAAATGGCGAGTCTTCGACCAGCCAACTCTTGGTTCCTGAACCAACCGACAAGGATCTACAGAAGCCCAAAAGGCAAATATTACCAACTCAACCACATTTTGTTCAACACAAAGCGGTGGACTTCTGTAAAGAACTGTCGTGCATACAACACCTGCAGCATCGGATCAGACCACAAGATTGTGAGTGCCAAATTCAAGCTTGCACTGAGATCTAGCAAGATACCACCTAATGCTAGATACACTTTCATGTAGGAGAAATTGAAAATCCCAAAATTCAAATATACGAATTCAACATGGAAGTGAAAAGAACGATTTGAACCCCTCTTTGATGAAGCAGCAATCCAAGAACCACAAGACGAAATTTAAGAGAGAGTAAAAACTCTGCAAGTGCTGCACTCGTAGGTGCAAATGAAAATGTTCTCGGAAAACGGACGAAATCTAAACAACTGAGCTGGGTCAGCAACACCACACTCCAGCTCATCACCAAAGAAGGAGATCTGAAAGCAAAATTTAAGCTAACTCAAAAAACACCAGACAAGGAGGCATGGCGAAATGCACATGTCGCACAAGCTTTCGAAGCAGACAATGATGCCTATATCAACGCCAAGCTAAATGCAATAGAACTAGCCAAGATTTATGCAGACACTTTTATCCAAAGCAACTTACAGTGCATTTATTACAGGGACAATCTCCCTGGAGCGACCTGGAGTTTAGTGTCTTGCTCAAGGACACAATGGTGGTGGCTGTAGGGATCGAACCAGCAACCTTCTGATTACTAGTTATGTGCCTTAGTCCACTACGCCACCACCACATACATCACGAGTACCGCAAAGTCTGGAAGCTAGTTAATGACATCACAGAAAAACTAAAAGCCGCTTCTACCAACAAGGTTTGAATGCTCAATGGCAGTACACCTAGATCCAAGATCGAACTCCTAAGCGAATGGTCAAAATACTTTACTAAGCAACAAGAGTCTTAAAAGTTAACCATGAAACATGCCCATTACCAACAACCGACACCCCAGGCATATCATTAGGTGACATAACTCAAGAGGAAGTCGACAATGCAATTGAGACACTCAACCGAAATAAAGCACCAGGCCCAGACTATGCAGTGACAGCCGAGGTGCTAAAAAAATGGAGGTGACTTTGTGGTAAGCCAACTACACATCATCTGTCAGTTGGAATACAGGCATCTTACGGCACCAAAACAATGGACATCAAGTCTGATTAAACCAATTCCAAAGAAAGGAAACTCACAACTTTTGAACAACTATCGAGGAATCAGCTTGACGTCAATAGCATCCAAAGTCTTCAATTGAGTGTTACTCAACCGCATACGAGACTCAATCGACAAACTGCTCTGAAACAACCAAGCAGGCTTCAGAACAGGTCGCGGTTGTGCTCAACAAATCCACATTCTTCACAGAATCATGGAGGGAGCAAAAGCACAGGACATTGCAATGTACATCACATTTATTGACTTCAAGAAAGCCTTCGACTCGATCGACCGAGAAATCTTGCATCATTACGGAATACAAGCAGAAATTGTCGGTGCAATCAGAGGTGTGGAGGTGAGTTGTCAGAACCTTTCATCTTCACAACAGGAGTCCCACAAGGAGATGTTCTAGCACTGTTCCTCTTTATAATAGTCATAGATTATGTCTCCAAACAATCCGCAGGCGATTTTTGTTACATAACACACAAAGAAACATCTCTACCAAAAAGTCAACGACCGCAACGATCTTGCACAAAGAAAAAAGAAATGCCTGAACAGAAGCTGAACGATCTTTCATTCGCGGACGACATTGCACTTTTTGAAAATGATAAAACACGGGCACAACAACAACTTTCTATCAACAAGGAAAATGCTGCCATGGTGAGGCTTGAGATAAATGTAGAAAAGGCCGTCCAAATTCAACTTAACGAGAAATCCGGAACTCAAACACAACTCGTCATCGATGGAAACAAAATCGCGATTGTTGATGATTTCAAGTATTTGGAGTCTTATATATTGTATCAACCGAGAAAGATGTTGAGAACTGAATCTCCCTCGCCTGGGTTGCCTTCACCAAACTCAAAACCATCCTGAGATCACCCAGACCGAAAGTGAAGTTTAAGCTGTGGCTTTTCAATGCAGCTTGCATATCTGTGTTGCTTTATGGATGTGAGTCTTGGGCTCTTACTGAGGCACTGGAGCACAAACACGACATCTTCACCAGAAAGTGTATCGGATCATGATGGGCATCAATCAAGCCGAAGCTCATATGACTAATGAAGAACTTTACAAGAAAACTGGCCAAATTCCAATCAGTTCCAAACTATTCGATCGAGACAGCTGCAGTTTATCGGACACTGTCTACGAATGAACGAGTGCGAACATCTATGCCCTTTACAAGTCGGAAGTAACATCGAACCCACGTGGTAGACAGCGCTTTTCATGTCGAGAAAAAGTGTACAAAGATCTTAAACACTCAGGCCTGGAATTGGAAAAAGAACATCTAAAAGTTGTGGAAGAGTATTGTCGTGCCTGACAAGCCCGCCCGATGATGATGATGATGATGATGATGATGTTGATGATAAAAAGCCAAATGTGATTGAAATGAACAGAAAATTGTAAACTTGTTAAGTACATGTTATCTCAATTTGTTTCTCAAAAAAGCATCTTACTGTCTCAAAAAAAGTATTTGCCTAAGTTGAAATATTTTACCCTCTAACTATTGTACCTGTATATTGTATATCACTTTAATCCCCCTGGGGGCCTGGTAGCCTTTTAACCCAAGTGTAAGTAAAAGGCTCCATCCCCACCTTTTTTATTTAATTAAATAAAATGTTTATCAAAATACCTTCCGTTATTATTTATTTTCACAAAAATTATGTTGGGCCATCAAAATTCACTAATAATAATAATAATAATAATGAGTATTATTATTATTTATACACTTTGTGACCAGAAAAAAAAGAGAATTTTCCTTAAGGTGTGCCCTTAGCCTTAAGTGATACTAAAATGTGAAGATGATGCTGTCCAACAACTAACCAGTTTGACAAGCAAACTGCAGACTGATCCCCACACTCCCAGGCCTGCAGCAGGACTTTATTGGAGCGGCCCACATCTTTCATTTTAACGAGTTTGCCATCTCATGCCAGCACTGCCAGAGAGGGAGATATAGACTAGCTCAGCTAGAACACAAAGATTTAGCACTTTTGTTAATTATTTAAAATCAGACGACATTTATTATTAAAACAAAATAAATTCAGATTAGCCAACCAAACTAAACACCCTGGTTAACTGCATCAGATTGAGTCAATGCGCAATTTCAGGGAGGGGTCGCATCAGCAGTCTCTCTTCTGGAGCACAGACTGATAAATGCAGTTACTTTACATTGTGCATTTTTAATTTAAAAAGTGATGAATAAGCATTTTAATGCTTTGTTTATTTATTTAATTACGTTTGTGTGTCTGGATGGCCCTTATTATATAAGCAAGGCATGTTAGGACACTATAGTAAAAAAATATTAAATCTGTATAACTGGAAAAATGTAACATAAAAAATATTAAACCATTATTTTTTCCAACAGAAATTGTAATTAATGAATTGTATAAAATCGCATTTATGTGATATAGCTCTAAAGAATAGACACACAAATATTTATAATCTCATAGTTTCTTTTTTTAAAAATGTTTTATTGAAATAACTCTTATCGTCACGCATCAACGGTAAACAGCCTTGATTCACATAAAAAAAAAAAAAAAAAAAAAAAACGTGCATGCCGATTCAGCTGCTGCACGTGAGTGATGAGCGTTCACGTACGCATCAGTGCGCGCGCCACAGTCTCAGGAGCCGCTGAGCAGAGGCACACTGAGATGACTTTAATGTCTAAGCACTGAAGAGAGAGCATGACTACAGATCACAGTCACATTTAGATCTTGATTTCACAAGCAGTGGCATTGACCTCTTATTCTCGGAATATGCAATTAGAATTCAAAGGTAAGCAAAAATCTCAGCATGATATTAATTTTCGTCATGCATGGTTTAGATGTTTTTTTTTTTTTTTTGTTTTTTTTTAACTTTGGTGTAGGATAGTAGTGCATTCTACTTTTTTTCTAGTAGTGCATTCATAACTAATGGGAAATAGGAAATACGTCATAGATTAAAGTTTAATAGAAATTATGTTCTATACTAAACTATACTATATTATACTAGTACTATACACTACCTTGTTAAAAAAGCCAAATAAATGCTACAAAATGTCAACATTTTATAAGGGCTTAAATAAGAATGCCATACTAATATATATATATATATATATATATATATATATATATATATATATATATATATATATATATATATATAAAGAGTAGCATAATTAATTATTTAAAGGTATGTCTGGGGAGCTGTTTATCTATTTAAATTTATCTATTTTTGTCTTTTAGCTGAGATTTAAACAATTTGTGATTATGTATGTTAGTTGTTATTCCATATTCAACTTTTATTGAGAGATCAATCTTTTTATATAAATAAACTGCAATATGATGTCTGACATCAGATCAGTTCTGTGTCAGATCACTGATATCTGTGTCACTGAAATGACACAGGTTAATTTCCTCTGTTCAAATAATGCCATCAGGAGTGATTAGTTGTATTTGGACAGAAAGGAAATGCAGTAAACAAACCCTCAGTTATCATGATTTGCTTCTTTGTGTTTGTCTCTTATACTTATCACAGTAAAGTACAGTTTTTTGTTACTATAGAAAAAAAAATGACATTGCTTTTCAGACAGAATATATATATATATATATATACACACACACACACACACACACACTCTATATACTATATATGGATATGCATAAAAATAGTTAAAGCAAAGTGGTGTCACAAAACTTTTTTTTTTTTATTATATATCTGATCCGATTATTTAATCATAAATTCAGATTAAACTTCTAAAACTATATCTTTATAAACATTTTGTGTATGCTTGCTTTTCAATAGTGCATCTTCAAATGCTATTGGCTGTTGGCTTGGCCATCGTATGTTTCTGCCTGGTGATTGGCTACATCATCTGTTGGTGGCACCAGAAGTCCCACCCCTCAGATGGCAAGCAGGTGGGGCTATTCCAACCCTCTTTACCCACAAATCATGAGACTGTAACTCTTAGCCCCGCCCCCTCTATCAAGACTCTGCCAATCAAACAGCAATATGAAGAGTTGGATGGTGAAGTCCTGGACTATCCCTCTCTTAACAGCAGCTCCACCCCTTCAGAAGACGACTTTTCCTTTTTTTCTGTGCCCCGTGATCCGTCTGAAATTAAGGGACCTCAGAAGTCTCGTTTTCCTCTACGACGTCTTAGCTCCCCCGCAGTACCCTCCACACCAACTAAACCTGCTGTCCGAGGCCGTTCCTCACTCCCAACAATTCCTAAACTCAGCCTAGTGGCAAAGACCCGCCGAGCATTTGATCGCAGAAGCACCGAGATTGTTGATAACCTCCTGCATTCAGAAAACAGCAGTCTAACCACCTCCGATTCTCTCTCTAGTCCCCAGGAGGCTCTCTCTCAAAGGCATTATGGCTCCAGATCCAGCCGTAACTCCAGTTCGCACAAACCCACACCATCACTTCACTTCACCTTGGTCTTCTCACCTACAGAGGGTAGACTCACAGTCACTATTCTGGGTCTCTACCGGGGCTCTAGGAGATTGAGAGGAACAAAAGTCAGGGTTAGCCTGCCTCCACTTTGCACCACACCGCTCCACGGCGGCCCTATGCGCAGACATAGCCTTAGTCCAGAAACGCCACCGCTGGTGTTCCATCTGCAGGTGAGATCAGCTGAAGAGCTTCGTTCCTGCACCCTCAGATTGGAAGTATCTAGCAGAGATTTCTCTGGCCTGAGGGAGACGTCTGTAGGTGAACTCGAGCTGGCATGTGCGGACATCGACTGGGAGCCCGATTTCATGGTCACTCTTAATCATCAACTCAACCCTTTTAGGAGGAAGAAAAAGAAGGTATTAGAGCTTGTCACGTTGATGCAATGTGATACAGGATAAAATGAATCTTTCTGCCCCACTAGCTTCATCGAAATGCAATAGAAAAATAACTGTTTTCAGAGAGGTTTTCGAAAGCCTCCCTCCAATCGTCACTGGTCGAACAAACAGATAGGCCCACCCCAAATGCTATTGGTTGGGCCAATGTTGCTGTGTTGGGCCAGCTGGGATGATCAATGTTTTAAAAGCCCCATAAAGCCACAGTGTCAACCTACATATGGTTTACTTACAGTTATCTCTGCATGATAAACTGAGATAGGAGAAACTATTTTAACGTATAATAAATAACCACCTTTAGTCTGAGATTTTCCAAGCTACTGTGGCATGTGACAAGAGATTTTGTTGGTTGCTTCTGTCACGTGGTAGCTCTGCACATAGCGAAATCTAATTGTTGCAAAACTTCTTCCACATACAGTAGCTGTAAAATGGGCTGTTTCTTGTAGAAGTAAAAATCTAAACATTTTCCATAAGGGAATTGATTTTTAATGATAATTTATTATCCTTTTAAAGCCATACGGCTATTATTTCAACTTAATAATAATTATAAAAAAATTCCTGTTGAATTCCAGGTTAAAAAGAACTAAACTATCCATGAATCCTGAAGTGAAAGATCTACCTGTCAGAGAGTCTGTGACAAACAAACTCTGCAGTGACTCCCATGATGCACTGTGAAGGACACAATTAAGTGTCCCTAAACTTCATAGACATTCATTGAGCACTTTATTAGAAACACCTGTTCACCTACTTATTCGTGCGATTATCTAATCAGCCAATCGTGTGACTGAAGTGCAATGCATAAAATCATGCAGATACGGGCCAAGAGCTTAAGTTAATATTCACATCAACCATCAGAATGGGAAAAAATGTGATCTCAGTGATTTCGACCGTGGCATGAATGTTGGTGCCATATGGGCTGGTTTGAGTATTTCTGTAACTGCTGATCTCCTGGGATATTCACACACAACAGTCTCTAGAATTTACTCAGAATGGTGCCAAAAACAAAAAACAGTTCTGTGGACAGAAATGCCTTGTTGATGAGAGGTCAACGGAGATTGGCCAGACTGGTTTGAACTGACAAAAAGGCTATGGTATCTCAGATAACCACTCTGTACCATTGTAGTGAGCAGAATACCTTGAAGTGGATGGGCTACAACAGCAGAACACCATGTCAGGCACTTTATTAGGGCCATAGTATTCACACTAAAGTGTTTAATGAGAGTATATGAACATATATCTGAATATTGAATATAAATTGATTGTCTTCTACAATACAATGGGATTGTATTGTAGTTCATTCCTTCATTAAATATATTTAGTTTAGTCTTGTACCATCGTACAAAGCTTTTAATTCACCTCAGAGCTGGTTGGTTTGGTTCGTGGCTTAGAAAACTTCCATGATGACATTTATAAAATTCCTATGGAAAAATTTAATGGGAAAAACACTTCTGTAACCAAGACGGGTGAAAAAGTGGGCAGACTCCATTAATCATAAAATATGCTCTGATTGGCTGTGATTTCTACGTGACTCTTTTTACCTGATCGAACATGAAACATTTGGTGAAGTAGAATCAAACATATCCAAGTGATATAGGTATCCCTGAATTGCTTGATATTTGACCTCAGACGTATTGTTGAATTGCAGCACTGCTGAATGCAGCAGTAGATGTACTTGAGTTGTAAGTTGAGTTGAAGGGAAAATGCCCTGAATCCTGATGAGTTTTTGTTGGGAGTCCAAAAATTGGATGAGTCATATCAGCAGTGTATTGTACAGTGTGTGATACACTGTTAATACCTTGCTCAGATGTGTATGTAAACGTTTCTGTCTGGTCTGTAATAAGACAAAAACTTGACAGCTGACTGTTGCAGTCTTCACTGCGCATGAACGCAGTGA
The DNA here is from genome assembly GCA_032164185.1 of Moxostoma hubbsi. Taxonomy (NCBI): domain Eukaryota; kingdom Metazoa; phylum Chordata; class Actinopteri; order Cypriniformes; family Catostomidae; genus Moxostoma; species Moxostoma hubbsi. Next base: position 8,336,967 of record JAVLUX010000019.1, read on the forward strand.
TATGATTGTACAACTGCATGAATACCGTGCCAACAAGTGATGCGTCAGCATGGCCCAGAGCCAGCATTCAGTCCCCTGCTGCAGCAAGGTGGATGCATGCCAGCGGATATCACTAACACATCAGACAGACCATAGAATGTTATACGTAGATACACTGTATATCACGTAGATATATCACAGAGCACAAAATTAGAGAATGGAGTAAATAAAGGAGGGACGGAGATAAAATAAAGAAATGGAGGCAGAACTCAGATGCTCATGCTCTTTCAAATCTCAGTAGACTTAAAGGGATAATTCATGGAAACATTAAGATACTGTCATCACTTATTCACCCGCATATCGTTCCAAACTATTAATTTTCATGCATGGAAAAAAGATGCAATGAAAGTGAATGCTGACAGAGGCTACCATTCTACCTTTTGTGTTCCATGGTGTAAAGGAAGTCGTACGGGTTTGGAAAAACACGAGGGAGAGTGAAAAATGACAACCTTTTCTATTTCATTATTATTATAATTTTGGGGGAAACATCTGAGAAGGAGACAGCCATAAACATCTCCATTTGCTCTCCATGTAAACCCCTTGCTGTCTAGGATTGAGTATTAAAGAGATCTCATGTGTGTTTTTTCTTTCCATTGGGAATATATGTTACATGATGAGCACGTCTCCCCTGGTAGCTGCTCAGTTTGATCCAGCTTGGGTTTAAATTCACGCTGAAGACCCAGCAAGAAGCTTCAGTACATTTTGATACTAATGTGAAAATCAAATATGACAGTTAGTCTGTAGTACTTCCTCGGAGCTCAATAATATCTAATACGAATCGCTTGAGGAAGCATTATAAGTGGAAAGTGCTATTTCAATGTCGTAGACACAGAGTCAGTTAACATGGAAAAACCCTCATCAACAGTCTTGGCTCAAACCTGATATGAAAATAACTGATTAATTTGTGATTTATGGTGAATAATAATTCCAAAATCTACATTATTTCATTGTCTGAAGAACATCCCTTTAGTGTTTCTGTATTGTCCTGTCACATTGTGCAATAACAACTGACACAGACAATATTGCTTTCCCACTGGACATGCAATGTCATTTTACCTGTCATATCTGCTTCTGATACACTATATATTTCGTTTTTAAACTAATTAATAATTTCTCATTATAATTTCAATAAGACATTCTGGTCACATTGAGTCCAATATGTTCTATTGTTTGGAATTAAATAATTGTATTTAATAACCAGTTTCTTATGTCAATCATATTGAAGCACATTTTTGTCAAATCTTTGAAAATAGTTTGAGTTAATAATTTTGTTTTATTGGATGGTTTGCCCCGTGTTTTGTGCTAACCAGATTGCTAAACATGCACTCATAAAATAGTTAACTTTTTAACTAATATCTATTAATAAAATGAACTACAGCAACACAATTCTAGTACATTTGGTTCTATCCATTTAAATATGTAAAATGAAACTGGGCAGGCCATTTCCCAGCATGGTTTGCATGGGACTGGGTAGGGTGAACAAGTGTTGAAATGAAGAGTTATTATTTACACACTTGAGCAAGAAGAAAATAGGAGGAGATTTGTTAATGTTATATTGGTATTTAAAAAGAGTGTCTGTTATGCTGGAGTTTTAGGGGTTACCATTGTGGTGAAGAATAGCTCTTGTGATTAGGTTGAGGACGGACTTTCAAGTGAAAGTCAAACATGATTTGAGGGCTGCTAATCCCATTTGCTTTTAAATTCACTGTTCTTACACTTGATTAATGCTCACCTGGCATATACTAATGTTTACTAAAATCGATTAAATTGGATCAACATAAGAACATTAATTAAATAAAACCTTAGTAAATTGAGTTTGAAGAATGAGGTTAAAATTGAGTTCAAACTACTATAGTACATTGATTTGGCCTAATCCCACAAAAATAGATTGGATCAATGAAACTAAATCTGAATGAAAGACATTAAATTGCTTTTAAAATACTTTCAAGGACCCCTTGATGGTTAGAGAGATGGAGCAGGGACACCCTGTTACATATAGCATATTTTATACATATTAAAAACATTAAAATATGACTGTATTTATTTACCTACTTGATGCTTACATTGCAAAGCTATTGATGTGCAGAGTCATATATTTCTACTGTATATTACATTATAATTTAACTTAATTCCTCTTCAGTGTGGGAGAGACAATTACACGTTTAGCTGAAATTTAACTTTAGCTTTGGATTAAGTTAACTGAATATTGTATTTTTGTTTAAAATATATTGAGGGCATATAATGTTTGGCAAACCCCCTGCAGATGTGCAACAGATCCCTATTGAAGGCCCCCCTTACTTAACCATATCTTTGCCAATAATTCTTTATTATTATTCTTTACATTTTAAATCATGTCCAGTGTTTTTTTAAATCATGTTTGTTTGCTTTCAGAGTTCCCAAGATGCATTGGGGGATATTGAGCGTTCTGTTTTTCCTGTGAGATTTTTGGGTCAACTCCTGATTCTGCTGCAGTATCAGACACTAGCACACCGAATGAAAGTGATGGTGCGAAAAGCTGAGAACCTGCCCAAACTTACCAGAATGCCTGGGACCCCAGGTATGTCTATCTGTCTGTCTGTCTGTCTGTCATAGTCAGACTAAATCAAACAGTCATGTTGAAATTAGAATGCCCGTTTGTTGTTGCAGATCACTATGTTGTCATCAACCTATGTCATAATGAAAAAGTAATCAGCACTAAGGAGACAAAGGCCGCCAGTGGACCAAACGCCGTTTGGAATGCTCCCTTTCTGTTTGATTTACCAGCTGGAGACATAAGCCAACTTCCTCTAGTCTTGGAGTTCATCGTAATGCAGGTAACCATGAGACATCAGAATAATTGCTGTTATGATTAATTATGTAATCAGTTTTGATATGTAGCAAGAGTTTTTGTTTTACACTCATTGTGTCTTAAAATTGCAAAACAAGTTTAAAACAATGCCATCACTCTATAATTGACAGGGAAGACTGTACACCAAGAGTTGCTTTCTTGGTCTTGTTCTGATTGGACATGAGGGTCCCGAAGTGGGAAACCAGCACTGGAAAGAGATGTGCAGCAGGTCGCAGGTGGAGACAGCGCGCTGGCATGAACTCCTACCGGTCAATTCATAGGCCATCAGATCTTGATTGACATCCCCCCCTAACCAATCAAATATTTCCCTGTCACAGTTCCATTGCTTCTGATTTCTCCATGGAATTTTAGATTGAGCCCTGGAAGATGCTAAATGAGGAACCTGGTTTGAGGAAAATGTGAAAACCCACCTAATGCTTCATTATGGGTAGTTTGGTGAACTTTACTAAGGCCATCATGTGTCATTAGTCATTATTATAGTTCCCTAAAACATTACTGGTTACTTTTGCACTAGTGAACTGTGCAATGTTTCCCAGTTAGATATCTTGTCAAATATCTTTGTCAAATATGATCAATTATTTTACAGTTAGTTATAAGTAATTTTAAAGGTGAACTGTATAATTATAATTATTTTTATGTTAAATACCTGCACTTACAGTATAATAATATGCTAAATCAATTAAATGTAAAACATTGGTAGGTTGGCTTCTTGAAGAGTGCAAACGCTGTCTCTGTGGCACAAAAAAAAAAAAAAAAAACTTTGCTCTGCATGTTTGAGTGGCCCAACATGCCATGTACTGGCTCAGCCAATACTGTGAGTTTGGGGTGCATTAATGTAAAAGGGAAACTTGACCAAAGATTACAACAAAAAATCACAGAAACAAACTGCTCCCATCTGGTGTGTTTCAACTGGGACAATCGCAAAGGTGTTTTGGTATATGTGTCATATTAACTGGTTGTATTTTGCATTGCTGTACTGTGTTAAAAATGAAAGTTCTACCACATTGTCCTAATTAAGTGTCTGTTTCATTAGAAACACTTTATAATAAAGTTGCATTTGTTAACATTAGTTGATGCAAGAAAATGTGTTCTAATATAGTACCAAGTAAGGGATCTTCAGCTTGTAACAATAACGGAACTCATTTTTGTGCTAAATAGAACCCTTTTTTAAAGGTTCCTTAAAGAATCTTCCTTTGAAAGTTCTATTTAGAACCTCAATAGTGCTATAATGAACCTTTTGGGGGTATTTTTTTTCTACCCTTCTATATATCTGCTCCTATAACATTTTATAGCCTAAATTATGTTTTTGCATTCAATAAAACCAACTAAACAAACAAATTAATAAAAGCAAGGAATGTATGTCAATTAAGAACTTTTACTTCCAATATAAATGAAAAATGTTAGAAAAAATAATAATTAATGTAATTAAATCATTCAAAGTACATAAATCACTAATCATTATCATTTATCATTAATAAATACATAATATGAACGAGTCAATAAATGCATATGCAAATTCAATTGCAGACCCATACACATTAAGGCTGGGATAGAAATTTGTACATACTTTTATCTTTTACATAGAGAGTATTTTTCTTCCATACTGACAACCAATCCCTCAAGGAAGAACAACATCCTATGGAAACACAAAATAGATTTAATGAAGACTAAATAAATCTGAAGGCTTCACTAAAATACATGCACAATCCTCTATCATGCCTTCACCATCCATCATTGTGTATTTTGGTGTATTTGAGTGGCAGCCCCACTCTGCAGGTAATGAGGTTGTGGGGTCCAACAGCATCTGTCTGAATAGAAATACTCAATTAGGTTCAGAGTCAGAGTTTCAGTATATGTGGACAATTTAAGTAAGCCCTTAACAATATGAAAAAGAAAAAGTGACATAAGGTTTATTATTTAAGTATTTATTTATGTTGTGACTGGGCAAAGTGTTTAAACATAAACCTAAGTAAATCATTGTAACAATCCAAAATTCTGTATGGATCACAAATTCAGTCTTTATCACTCATGTGCTTAGTGGAGAAGCAGAGAGAAGTATCCTCAACGAAAACATATTGTAGCAGCTTTTTTTTTTTTTACAGTAAACCTACTACACAAAGTAATTACAGTACATTGTATTACATAATCACTGTATAAATGAATGACAAACATAGACAATCTGATAGCATTTAGGCAGGCAAATTTGGCTAATTCGTATGATATTGTACGACTGCAATCTTATGAATTCGTACGACTTTTACAACAGCCAATGACGTCTCTGGACATCGTTTCCATATAATAGGTGATAATGACTTGCTTCTGTCACACACAACAGCTTCCTATCATGTTTACACACTCTACTGATTGGTTATGTTTTGATAAGGGGTTTGGGAAAGGGCAAAATATTAATAATCATGTCCTTAACACCTCGTGTGCGAAACTCGCACTTTCCACATTAGACATACACGTGATGAAATCGTTTAAGATGAATTAACTCGTACAAAATCATATGAAATAGCCAACCCATAAAATATGAATGAATTTTCATGAGACTAGGTTGGAAAACACATTATGGTGCTGTGCGATTATTGGCAAATTGTTTTGAATTTAAGCAAAGCACACATGGTGGGCGCTCATATGTGTAACCCATAATTGAAGGCTTTTTAAAGAGCTGCGTGTACTGTAAATAATACTGAATTTAGAGTATGTGACAGAATATTCATGCTACTCTTGCGTGTGCTTGTGACGAAAGGTATGCATATAGTAGGCTAATGCTTGCTTTGTTTCAAACAGCTACATGTATGTTAAATGTTACAGAACAAATCGTCAAAATTATCACATTGTCTCTGTTTTTGTGTCAAAACGATCACGCTATTATATTTAATCTAGTCTATCTCAGTTGAATTCGCAATCTTGTGTCAAAAAGATCTCATTAGCCTTCTATGCTTTTGTGTCACAATTATTCCAATCATGTTATGTCTAATGATGCCTCACGATGCAAGATGTCACTTTCGGCACCAACATGGTCCTAAATAACATAAAGATTTAAATGACAAGGTCAGCATTCATAATATTTCATATTAAGCATTCATTTCAGATGTATTATTTACTTGTTAAACCAGAACATGCTTCAGAAGTAATTTTAGCAATGACAATTTAAAGTAATAGTTGACAAAAAAACAACCTTATACACCTATACACACACACACTTGAACTAAAAACAACTATACATTTCATATTAAACATTCCCAACACTTTGTAGGGATGAACATATTAAAACTATTATATTACCTATTAAAGTGCAGAAATGCTACATGTCCTCTCAACTTTGTACATTTCTACAGAGAAATGGAATATATGAACAATTTCATTCAGGATTTAGGCACCATCACAGAACAGAGTCTGCAGTTATCAGAGTTACAAATGACTTGCTCTTATCTGATCGTGGCTGCATTTTACGTCTAATGATTTTAGATCTTAGTGCTGCATTTGACACGATAGATCACGACATTCTCTTGAATGGGCTGCAGAATCATGTTGGTATAAGTGGACTTGAATTAGCATGGTTTAGGTACTATTTATCAGACTGCTACCGCTTTGTATGTGTAAATGAGGAATTGTCAAATCAGACACAAGTTAAGTATGGAGTGCCACAGGGACCAGTTAGAGGACCTCTACTTTTCTCCTTATACATGCTTCCCCTGGGAGATATTATCAGGAATTATGGAATAAGTTTCCATTGTTATGCCGACAATACCCAAATGTATATTTCTTCTAAACCCAACGAAAATTCACAATTCTCCAAATTAGCAGAGTATATCAATGAAATCAATGATTGGATGGCAAGAAATGTCCTTCTACTCAATTCCAAAAAAACAGAGGAACTAAAAACCCAAAAGAGATGCATAGAACGAATATGAACTGTAAAATGTAAAGTACATTTTTTAAATAATTTTTAAAAGGCAATACAATATTTTTTACAATAACATGTTGTAAAAATGACATTCTTTAAATGTAAAAAGTATGATTGTCCTGTATAATTAATACATGTTTAACAACAGAGTACATGCACTTATACAGTAAATTATTGTTAAAATTTCAGTAAAAAGAATAATTGGGCGTTCCCACAATTCCCTGCATGACCCATCATATTTAATTATATTTTATGGGAATAGATATGTTTCTTCTTATTTTTTTATATCTGTTATGTACATTGGGGTATTCTATATTTAATGTAGTTTAGTTCATGTTTACTGCATTATTTAAATTTCACATGTATGTACTGCCCTGATGGCGTTTGTGTGAGTGCAACTCAACACTGTCTCTACATTTGTATTGTTCATTGCTCCTGGAAGTGCCACTATTGGTGAACTTCACCAATGTCATCATGTCCTCTTCTGGAATCTACTCCCCCAGGTTGAGGTACACCGAGCAAATCTGGTGATTTCTATAACCCCCAAACGCTCAGTGAAGTGAAAATGGACACACCCACACACTGTGCAGTTTAATGCAATTTCATGCAGCAGAATGATCTTGTTAGGCAAACGTAACATTTCCTTGACTCTAAGCATTTGCCGTCCTGCATTTGATCAGCACAGATGGAAGTATCTTTTGTGTGGGCTGAAAATCCCAAGTGTTCAATGGCAAGGAGACATGAATAAACACTAATGAATGCACACAGTCCAAGATAAATGAGCTCCGGTGAAGGAATATAATGATTTTGTGCAGATAAACAGAATTCATTGGACTCCAGTTGATCTAAGTATAGCTGCTATGACGTAGGACTGTGTTCTGTTGAAAATGTGAACCTAGAGCTTAAGCCAAAGAATATTAGAGTTGAACTAAATTTTCAACGAGATCGATAATACAGGGAGCAGCTATCTGATAGCATTCATCTCAATGGCAGATGTTGGGTTGGCGCATGCAGACCCAGAAGTACACGATGGTGCCATATTTGCTTCATTGGCACTCAATCAATTAGTTTGTTTGCATCACCTGAGCTGTAATTGTGATGTAAAATATAAATCTGATGTACTCTTTCTCCTTTGATGGCCATTCAAAAGTATCTGTGTATTCTGACAAACTATCCATTTTTGCAATCAAAATACAAATAGCAAAATTTGTTTTTCAAATGCATGTCAAACCTTAATGGACTGTGTGCATAGATTTGTTATAAATGTCATTTAAGAACATACCACTTTACTCTGACTGTTTGACTTAAAAAGACTTAAAAGAATAAGTACTGACTGATGAAACTATGGAGTTAGACACAAACTTATTTGCATGGTACTTTGTTTTTTGTGTGATTATCACAAATATTTAAATCTGATGTGTTTGGTTTAGTCCTCAGGATCTTTAAGTACAGTTGTCTACAAAAGTATCTTGCTTATTAAATGGTCTGATATTTACAAAAACTATTAAAGAAATTTAAAGAAAGTCTCATCTCTGTGTAAGTTTCTTCACTGCACTGAATCTACAGTGTCACCCAGAAGTTTCCATTTCAATGACTTATTCCATCAATTATAACAGGCCTCATACTCCCTATATGTATCTCTATTCCTCCTTAATGACTCACTCACTCGCTCTCGCTCTCTCTCTCTCTCTCTCTCTCTCTCTCTCTCTCTCTCTCTCTGTCAGTTCAGAGTATCGATCGCTCATCACTGGTGACTTTAGGGATCGGGGACGCAAGATGCTCATGTCTCATCGGTCATGTGCGCTGGACTCATATGGTGTGGTTCTGGATCATATCCAACACAACTCCCCTTCACTCCAAAATCCAGAGGTCAAAAGGGGAACTGCGTCAGAATTATGGTCGTCTTGTGACAGTGCTGTAGAGGATCAGTCCTCACTGAACACAGTTTTTGAGACTAACAGAATGAAACCAACTGCAGATTAGGTCCAGTGTCTCAGCTGAGATGCCTGTAATAATTTATTTTATCCATTGTAACAGAATAAATATAGGCAAGGAGGAGGCGGGAAATGGCTGAACAGTCAACGTAAAGTTTAATCAGAAACTCAACATAAAACAAACTTAAGGACACACATGCAACACGGCCGCATGCTTCTCACTCTCTCTCTCAAACTGGCACCTCCAGCTCCCCTTTAACTCGCTCTCCCGCTAATCAGCTGATTCAGCGCCGGCCGTGCATCATTACGGCCCAGCCATACCCACCTCGTCACCTCAATACACAAAAGTGGTACTATTGTATAGAGATGGTACCTTGATTCATACCATTGTACTACAAAATAACCATATTCATGCACTATGGTACTGTTAAAATGGCTCTATAAGGTTCTTCAAAGAATACCATGTTATGTCCTAAAATCCATGATATTATTGTGATACAAAGTCCAAACAACCATGATACGTTTTGTTAGTTTAGTACCAGTCATTTGTCTTTCAGCAATTTGTGTAGAACATCACACAATGAGAAGAAAATGCACAAGTTAAAGTGATAGTTTGCTCAAAAATGACAATTGACTCCCCAGACATAAGAGTGAGTAAATGATGACAGAATTTTTTTTTCTGATACAAAATTCAGAGAGGTTATTGGAGGATTTTTTTTTTTCTTTTTTACAATACTGTGCATGTACATCTTAAAAAAAAATTTATTTTTATTTCCTCTGGAATTTCTTTTCCGGAATTTCACTCTCTATATATTTTTTCCCCCTCGAGAGGCAGAGACATTCTGTCACCTTGTAAGCTTAAGATTTCATGCTTACTGATAGTGAGTGGCACCTGGTGGACAAGGTTGGTACCACATGCTAATTGTTAGCTTGTAAGAAACAAATTCGCATGTGTTGCCTTTTGAGGAGAAACAAACCAAAAAAAAAAAAAAAACAAATTCTAAAAAAATTTTGAGGAAAAAAAAAACACATTTTTAAAGATTTTTGTTTTTTCTTTTCAAAGAGAGAATTTTTATAGGACACATAGGAAGTACCACCATCCTTTGCATGTTTATTCGACCCCAAAACCCAAGAGTATTTTCCCAGCACAGCTCTATAGCTCTCAAAGTCCATATATTGTAAATTGGCAGTAATTGGTGTGAATCTGAGCTCTTACGACCGATACTAACACTGGTGTAATGGATGAATATTACAGAAACATCACCAGTAATGGACTCTGATGTATTGAAACCAGAAATCACTCTGACCTCACAGATAGTGTGATCTATGAGTAAATAATTCTATACCAGTAAGTCATGCATCAACAAAATGGGTGAATATGTGCTTGGATGTTCTTGTAATTGTGCATGTTTAATTATGTACTTACTGTGTAGAAATTCACAGTTTGAGGTTTTGGGCAGGAATTTTACTCATCTGTAATGCTTCCCTATAGGCCTAGTGGGTTTTTTTTGTTTTCTTCTTCTTCTTCTTTTCTTTCTTTTTCTAAATTTAAAACTAACAAGCAAAAATACATATTTAAAATTGTATTATTTTAAATTTATTGAAGATTGCACAATTCAATTAAAATATTTTTAGTGTAATTTCATTTTTTATATATATATATATACGTATATGTATGTATATATATATGTATATAACATGGCTTGGTTAGTTTAGGTTGTCAGATGACAAATAACCCATGGTAAAACATTATGATATTCATGAATCAAAAAGGCATGCTATTTGTAATTTATTATATTTGTACTTTTTTGCAGTGATTAAATTAAATGAAATTGATTATATATATATATATATATCAAGTATAAAACCAACATAAAAAAAGATTTAATTTTAAAGAACTTGAAACATGTTTTAAATTAGATTTTTAAAAAGATTTTAATTTTCCTGGAAGTCATTATTTGTCATTGACAGAAATTGAAACATTCAAAACTGCCAAAAGATACAGAAAAACAGCAGCTAGAGTGATGTGTTACATTTAATGTCTGATCACATCTCATCACTTTTTTATTCACACAGTGACATTATTTTAATAGTTGTCTGCGTCCATTTTTAAGAGCAGGATACGGTATGCCTTCTGGGCTTTGATTGACAGCTGAGGATGTTGTGGCTCGTACACTCTTTTGAGGCCGTTCCTCTATATCCGGGAAACACTGTAATTCCTCTTTTAGTCAGGTGTTTGTAAAGATTAGGAAATGCATTAGATATCACAAACTAACAATGAACAATAACTTTTACAGCAGTAATTAATCTGGGTTCATTTATGAATATACAATTGCTCATTGTTAGTTCGTGTAACTTCACAATCATTGTTATCATATGACATATCATATAAGAGCTACCTGTACATTCAACACTACAAAAATATTTTCAAATTTCTCTCTTTTTTAACTCCCCAAGTTCTGATTCTGATTTTAATAAATGCTGCAGTTTGACTCTACTGTATATAGTATACTGTATACTGTATATGTTTGTGTTTACATACCTGTTGCTAAACTGTGTGTTTGGTCTCTTTCGACATCTATAAATCAGGCTGTTTGTCCAGTTCGACACAAACTCATGAATATATTTCTAATGTATGTTTTCTTTTAAGATCTGCCACAACATAACAATGATTAATGAACTCACACGACCTGTCAAGTTCAGCCTTCTGAGCTGTCAATCACCAGACTCATGTCTCTAGGGGTGGGGCCTCCAGCAGCCCTGATCAAAGCTCATTGGATCATAGGAGACATGAGTGGCAGTTAAAAGGGCCTGTTTGGTTTCAATAACAATATCCAAACAGTCCAGTGACCAGGACAGGTTGAATATCAGTTCAGGGACTCTCTGCAGCCAAAACCTTGAATATTATCACTTTTAAAAAAGAAAGTATTTTATCAGCAAAGCCTTAACAGTTCACCTAAATGAAAATTCTGCCATCTTTTACTCACATAATGGCATGTGAAGAGTAAGATTGTGCTGCATCTGTTCATGATTATCCATTTATGTTACAGATGTTTTTTTAAAAGATTCTCACCCATTTCTGCTAATTCAGTCTCTACTCTCACACTCATAAATGCTTCTTGTTAAAACCTGTGGCTTCATTTGTAGCTTGTGGTCCAATATGTTAATTTCTCGGTTTACATCCTATTTAGTTTGGCACAGATTCTTAGCTTAACACTATGTTTTTTTATTGCAATTTTGCGTTAATCCTTTAAAAAAATTGCCCTCATAAAAAATAATGACCCTGAAAATTAAATTCATGCAGGGGGCAAATGTTGCCCCTCAATCAAAAGGCCTAACACATGGTAAAATCACTGTACTGCGCAGCCTCCGGTGACTTATTTTTTGTATAAGATGGTGGCAACACCAATATTTTAAGAGAATACTTTAATCAGAATTAAAGGGGACCTGGGTAGCTCAGCAAGTAAAGACGCTGACTACCACACGTGGAGTCGCAAGTTCGAATCCAGGACGTGCTGAGTGACTCCAGCCAGGCTTCCTAAGTAACCAACTGGCCCGGTTGCTAGGATGGGTAGAGTCATGTTGGGATAACCTCCTCGTGGTCGCTATAATGTGGTTCTCGCTCTCAGTGGGGCGTGTGTTGAGATGTGCATGGATGTCGCGGAGAATAGTGTGAGCCTCCACACGCTAGGTCTCCGCAGTAACACGCTCAACAAGCTAAGTGATAAGATGTGCGGATTGATTGTCTCAGACACTGAGGCAACTGAGATTTGTTCTCTGCCTCCCAGATTGAGCCGAGTCACTACCCCACAACGAGGATTTTTAACGCATTGGGAATTGGGCATTCCAAATTGGGGAGAAAATCACCCAAAAATGAATAATTTAATAAAATAAAATAAATAATCAGAATAAAAAATTGGCCAAGTAATATATTTCATTAGCCTAAATGTAGGTGTTTCACAGTGTTTTAGTAGAATAAATGTCATGCTTTAGAATGAGAAAGAATTCAGTTTAATAGAACACAGACTGTGGTCAGCTGTTGATGGGTCCATGGTCATATGATCTCCCTCTGTGACTGAAACACACAAATTCCCTCTAATTTCTCTTTAAATTCTTTAGAAGTACATATGTGGTACATATATAAACATTTTATGGGTGTCATGAATTTTTTTGTTTAACTCTTACCAAGCTCTTGAATCATGGACCAGTTTAAGGATTTTACTATTTTTTTTGTTGTTTTTTTTTTTTGCTGAATTTCAGTGCTGGTCCAAACTCGGTCCAAGGCTAACCAGCATGGTATTAACCTAGTTGACCAAAGGAGGTTTGCTGGTTAATCTAGTTAAGATGCCTGGTAGAGGATGTTCGATCCAAGATGTGCTGGACCTAGACACCTCCCTCTGCAACTGGATCCTGGACTTCCTGACTGGGAGACCTCAGTCAGTCAGGATCGGGAACAGCATCTCCACCACCAACACACTGAGCACTGGGGCCCCCCAGGGCTGTGTACTCAGTCCACTGCTGTTCACTCTGCTGACTCATGACTGTGCAGCAATGCACAGCTCGAACCACATCATCAATTTTGCCGATGACAGGACCGTGGTGGGTCTCATCAGCAAGAACGACGAGTCGGCATACAGAGAGGAGGTGCAATGGCTAACGGACTGGTGTAGAGCCAACAACCTGTCACTGAATATGGACAAAACAAAAGAGAGGTTGTTGACTTCAGGAGAGCACAGATTGACCACTCTCCGCTGAACATCGACGGCTCCTATGTGGAGATTGTCAAGAGCACCAAATTCCTTGTTGTTCACCTGGCGGAGAACCTCACCTGGTCCCTCAACACCAGCTCTGTTTCTTCAAAGGCTGAGGAAAGCACATCTCCCATCCCCCATCCTCACTACATTCTATAGAGGGATTATTGAGAGCATCCTGAGCAGCTGCATCACTGCCTGGTTTGGGGCAACGTTTCGGACCACAAAGCCCTGCAGAGGATAGTGAGAACAGCTGAGAATATCATCAGGGTCTCTCTTCCCTCCATCAAAGACATTTACATAAAACGCTGCATCCGCAAAGCCACCAGCATTGTGGATGACCCCACACACCCCTCACACAAACTCTTCACCCTCCTGCCGTCTGGCAAGAGGTACCGAAGCATTTGGGCCCTCACGGCCAGACTGCGTAACAGCTTCTTCCAAGCCATCAGACTCCTCAATACTCAGGGACTGGACTGACACACACACACACACACACACACACACACACACACACACACACACCATCCAACTTTTGCACATGTCCAGAGTTGCACTTTAATTAATTGTCACTTATACCTGGCTGCTACCTCAATAACTGCTATGTCCATAGAACACTATCTCATAGTATGTTATGTTTACATTTAGCATTTTAGAAAGTGTCATCTTTTTGCACTACTCAGATTACAAAAGTGTACTGGTTGGTGCTGCATTGTCTCTCACTGTGCCTATTGTCCTGTTCCTTTTTGTAATTTATTGTACTGTCCCATACTTTTTTGCACACGTTTGCACGTGCACTTTATGTAGAAATGTTATTTAGTCTGTATAGTCTCATGTGCTTCTGTGTTTGTCCTATGTTGTTTTATATAGCACCATGGTCCTGGAGGAACGTTGTCTTGTTTCGCTGTGTACTGTACTAACTGTATATTGTTGAACGACAATAAAAACCACTTGACTTGACTTGACTAGAGACAGCAGCACACCAGCATCCTCTGCTGGTGACCATTTATGACATGTGAGACTGGTCTTCACTGTTCCTTTCAGGTTTCATCACGATTAAGTATATTTCTCTCCCTCATTTCTGCTTTAACTGTTTGTGAACGAGTCTTGCAGTGGTGTTCCATTCATTCGGCATGCTCTCTTGAGATGTCTGTGTCTCTACTTTAGTCTTGGCAGAGCAGATTTAATCCAGTGCTGGTTTTAGTTGCTTTGCTCTGTTTTCATTAATGACTGTGAAGTAAATAGAAGTAATATTAGCTCAGCAGAAAACAGCAGAGAGTAACTTGCAGCTTTATTCAGGAAATGTCTGTCCTGCAGCAAAGAGATTCAGTTTCAGATTATTTAACTGGATTATACCTAATAGCACCAAACATGTATGTTGTTGTGCAGGTTGAACAATTTGCATGTAAAAGTATGCATCAGTTACCTGAGACTACATGGTACAAAACATTGATTTTGTACAAGTTAATTGTATTTATCTTTAACATGTACTGTATCTTACTTATCAGGAGGGTCATAGACGTTCTGACTGATCCAGGTAGGGGAAATATAAGTGATGAAGGTTTGATTTCATATACAGTATTTGAAATTAACAGATGTGCACATTTCATGTGCTGAACAATTTTTTTCATGGATTTTGAGTAAATATTGTTTACAATTAGTGTATATTTAAATTCACCAATATACCTGTATAGTATAAACTGGTATATACACAGGTTAGCCAAAAAATATGACTACTCACAGATGATGCAAATAGCACTGATCATCTCCTAACAAGGCCACATGTCAAAGTCTGGGTAGAATAGATGGTAAACTGAGATATTTGTATATCTCAGATCTTATATGAGCTGAGACATTTTGATATGTTGAATGCAGGAGAAACGGTCAGGAGTAAAGACCTGAGTGACTTTGCAAGGGCTAAATTGTTATGGCCAGACGACTGAGTCTCATCTCATATCACATCTCAGAAACTGAAAGGCTTGTAGGGTGCTTCTATTCAGCAGTGATAAGTATCTACCAACAGTGGTCCAAGGAGGGACAAACCACAAACTGGCAACAGGGTGTTGGACACCCAATGCTCATCGATGCGTGAGGGCAATGAAGGCTATACTATCTAGCCTGCAATGACAACAAGCTCAGTCCGACGATGCTGTGACACACCGCCCAAGATCATGATGGGCACCTCCACCTCCAAATTGATCCCGCTCCAGAGTACAGGTCTCGGTGTAACACTCATTCCTTCGATGATAAACGCAAGTCCGACCATCACCCCTGGTGAGACAAAACCACGGCTCGTCAGTGAAGAGCACTTTATGCCAGTTGTTTAGCGCTTTGGGTACTAGAAAAGCGCATTATAAATAAAATGTATTATTATTATTATATTATTATTATGCCAGTCCTGGCTTACAAGCCCTCAGTCCAGCCTCTCTCAGCCTATTTTGAACAGTCTGAGCACTGATGGAGGGATTGTGCGTTCCTGGTGTAACTCGGACTGTTGTTGTTGCCATCCTGTACCTGTCCCGCAGGTGTGATATTTGGATATACCGATCCCGTGCAGGTGATGTTACGCATGGCCTGCCACTGTGGGGACAATCAGCTGTTCTTCCTGTGTCCCTGTAGCGCTGTTTTCATCTCACAGTACGAATATTGCAATTTAGTGTCCTGGCCACATCTGCAGTCCTGATGCCTCCATGCAGCATGCCTAAGGCACATTCACGAAGATGAGCAGGAACTTGGCATCTTTCTTTTCTTGTTTCTCAGAGTCAGTAGAAAGGTCTCTTTAGTGTCCTAAGTTTTATAACTGTGATCTTAATTGCCTACATCTGTAAGCTGTTAGTGTCTTTATGACTGTTCCACTGGTGCACGTTCATTAATTGTTTATGGTTCATTAAACAAGCATGAAAAACATTGTTTAAACTGTTTACAATAAAGATTTGTAAAGTTATTTGGATTTTACAAAAGTATCTTTAAAATATGTGTCCTGAAAAGGAATGTTTCATGTATACTTTACAGTATATACACGCTGACTGCCAAAAGTTTGGAATAATGTATTTACTTATGAAAAGAAATTGGTACTTATATTAATCAAAGTGGCATTCAACTGATCACAATGTATAGTCAGGATATTAATAACGTGAAAAATTACTATTACAATTTGAAAAGAAAATCATCCACGTGCAGCAATGACAGCTTTGCAGATCCTTGGCATTCTAGCTGTCAGTTTGTCCAGATCCTCAAGAGACATTTCGCCCCACACTTCCTGTAGCACTTGCCATAGATGTGGCTGTCTTGTTGGGCATTTCTGATGCAACTTACAGTCTAGCTGATTCCACAAAAGCTCAATGGGGTTAAGATCCATAACACTCTTTTCCAATTATCTGTTGTGGACTGTATTTGTAAATTTGCCCACTCTAAACTTTTCTTTACATTTTTCTGTTTCAAAAGTGGCTTTTTCTTTGCAATTCTTCCCATAAGTCCTGCACCCCTGAATCTTCTCTTTACTGTTGTACATGAAACTGGTGTTGAGCAGGTAGAATTCAATGAAGCTGTCAGCGGAGGACATGTGAGGCATCTATTTCTCAAACTAGAGACTCTGATGTACTTATCCTCTTGTTTAGTTGTACATCTGACCTTCCACATCTCTTTCTGTCCTTGTTAGAGCCAGTTGTCATTTGTCTTTGAAGACTTTGTATAAAATATTCCGTTTTTTGACAATTTCCAGCATTGTATAGCCTTCATTCCTCAAAACAATGATTGGCTGATGAGTTTCTATAGAAAGCTGTTTCTTTTTTGCCATTATTTTAATATTGACCTTAAGACATGCCAGTCTATTGTATACTGTGGCAACCCAAACACAAAGACAATGTTAAGCTTTATTTAATGAGCCAAACAGCAGTGTTTGATATGATGGAATGTGATTTTCTTGTACCAAATTAGCAATTTAGTATGATTACTCAAGGAGAAGGTGTTGGAGTGATGGGGCCTGTATAGATTTGATCAAAAATTACTTTTTAAATAGTGATGGTTCTGTTTTTTGTTTTACATCTGTAATGTCCTGACTATACTTTGCCTCAAAAGTATAGTCTGCCACAGGCCAATATGTTTTATATATTGGTATTAGCTTCAGCTATTAAAGTTCCCACCTCCTAGGACAGCGGTAAGTTGTACAGTATATCTACAGTTAATAATAAATATTATGATGATATATTACAAAGGCAGTAAAGGCTGCTGATACAGTTGAAGATGATTAATGCTCTGGTTAGATGTACTTCCTTCAATGAATACCTACCTTACAGTGAGACCACAGATGTTCTTTATAATAACCTCCTATGGGATGTCATATATCACAGATCTCTCTCTCTCACACTTTGAGCACATGGTCATAGAGGTATCTCCAACACTGCTACATGACTAACAGGGGATTCAATTCTTCAAAAAGCAATAATCTAATGAAATACTGTATACATTTAACAAGTGTAAAGTGATACAGGTGAACTAGAGTACTATATAGATGGTATGATTTGTATAGTCTGAATCTCTGGCAATGAATTACAGCCCAGAACACCTGAGAATAATGTATCCCAAAGACAGTACAGAACTTTATATCCTAGTTACCAATAATATACAAAGATATTGCAGTAAAGAAAAATAAACAGTGATGTGAGGATATTGTAGAGTAGAAAATCTTTATGGTTCAGACTTATGCAGTTGTTCAGAACATTTTGTCTGAATACTCATGGACAATAAAATATCAGCGTTTCAGATGTCTGGTTTTTCCGGTCTCTGTGATCTGATGTGTGCACCTGTGCCATCTGGAAAAATTTGTATATGGGTTTTTAACTATAATGACAAAGCTTTTTAACTCATTCAGTTGCACAAGTTAAATTGTAAACCACGTGAAACAGGAAGCATACAGCCAAATAGTTTCCATATCACGAATATATGTGTATATATATACATACCGATCAGCCACAACATTAAAACCACCTGCCTAATATTGTGTAGATCCCCCTCGTGCCGCCAAAACAGTGCCAACTCGCAGCTCAGAATAGCATTCTGAGATAATATTCTTCTCACCAGGTCCTTACCAGACATCACCAGCAACAATGTCGCCTATGGGCACAAACCCACCTTCGCTGGACCAGACAGGACTGGCAAAAAGTGCTCTTCACTGACGAGTTGCAGTTTTGTCACACCTTTGGTCTGACTCACGTTTACGATTCGGAGGTGGAGGTTCCGTCATGATCTGGGGTAGTGTGTCACAGCATCATCAGACTGAGCTTGTCGTCATTGCTGGCAATCTCAATGCTGTGCATTATAGGGAAGACATCCTCCTCCCTCATGTGGCACCCTTCCTGCAGGCTCATCCTGACATGACCCTCCGGCATGACAATGCCACCAGCCATACTGCTCGTTCTGTGCATGATTTCTTGCAAGACAGGAATGTCAGTGTTCTGCCATGGCCAGCGAAGAGCCCGGATCTTAATCCCATTGAGCACGTCTGGGACCTGTTGGATCGGAGGGTGAGGGCTAAGGCCAGGGCCATTTCCCCCCATAAATATCCGGGAACTTGCAAGTGCCTTGGTGGAAGAGTGGGGTAACATCTCACAGCAAGAACTGACAAATCTGGTGCAGTCCATGAGGAGGAGATTCACTGCAGTACTTAATGCAGCTGGTGGCCACACCAGATACTGACTGTTACTTTTTACTTGGGACACATTATTTAATTTCTGTTAGTCACACGTCTGTGAAACTTGTTCAGTTTATGTCTAAGTTGTTGAATCTTTTTATGTTCATACAATATGTACACATGTTAAATTTGCTGAAAATAAAAGCAGTTGAAAGTGAGAGGATGCTTCTTTATGTGCTGGTTTATATATATATATATATATATATATATATGCACAATGTCTTGATGTAAATGAATATGCAAAAATTAAGTTAGTGTATTTGTCTTCCATTCACTTGTTTTTTTTTTTTTTAAAACAGCAGATAGTGACTACACCTAATAATTCAAATGTGTTTTACCCTTGAAGTGGAGAATATATAATTATAAAGTTGAGAAATTAATGTTGTATGAATTACAGTGATATAGACGTGGAGTTTGGCTCTTATCATGTCAGTATTTGTTCTCGTTTCTGCTGCAGTGTTCAGTGGGAAACACATTCATAACTGAATACTGACAAAGAGACAGAATAAAACAAAACCTTCAGTTCCACCGGGCCGAGCAGTCTGATACCGTGGGAACGGTTCGTAACTATTTTTTGCGGTTAACAGTAATGAACCAAAGCCTGTCATTTCTACAGCCATGTCTCAATGTGGCTGTTTAATAATGCGGCTTTATGTATTTTAGGCATTATTTTATACCGTTGGGAATGAGGGTGAATTTTTTGCGAGGTTTGTTATTGAATGTGTTTTGGTCCAGGGTTGCTGGTTTAGGTTTGGGTTTTGGTTTGGGTTGGCACTGGTTGAGTTGTACTAAGAAATATTCATTTGTCATGAACAAAACCATGTGTTTTAACTGAACTGAAGCCAGAAAGACCATCATGGAGACATTCATGCTCAATGTTTTGCAGAAAGACATTCTCTTCTCTTAACTGTGTTTCAAATAACTGCTTTTCATACATACTGATAAATATCATGAACGCATCTGCAAACAGTTGTTTATCTGAAGGCAATGTAATGCTTTATTATTTTTTTATATTATGAAACTTTAAGACACATTTTAGTGTACAGATTTCATGAAATCACTATAAAAATAAGGGTAAAATGATTTAATATTTAGCAGGTGCAGATCTACTGTACAAAAGCAAATTGACAAGCTTTTGACTGTTACAGTATGAGCTATTATACTTTGTTCAGAGGATGCAGGTTACACATTGTATGACAGTCAGAAATATATATAGCTGTTTTTTTATCATTTATAATTCATAGTTACAAAACTTTAAACTTTAAACATTTCTCCAAAAATTGATAGCTATCTTCATTAGATCTTCTTGAGAACATTTTAACACTTTAAAGGAAAAGTTCACCCCAAGAAATGAAAATTCTCTCATCATTTACTCACCCTCATAGCATCCCAAATGTGTTTGACTTTCTTTCTTTTGCAGAATTCAAATGCACACTTTTAGAAAAATATTTCACCCACACCTGTAATATCGCTTCTGAAGATATAGATTTATCATCTGGAGTCTTATAAATTACTTTTATGCTGCCTTTACGTGCTTTCTGGATCTTCAAAGTTCTGGCCACCATCCACTTGCATTGTGAGGACCTACAGAGCTGAGATATTCTTCTAAAAATCTTCGTTTGTGTTCAGCAGAATAAAGAAAGTCATACACATCTGGGATGGCATGAAGGTGAGTACATGATGAGAGAATTTTAATTTTTGGGTGAACTGTCCCTTTAAATTCAACACGTAAAGTCTTTCATTGATAATATGAATGTCATCGTTTTTTTTACTGTATGCATAATGACTATATGTTAATGTACACTTATTTAATGTACATTTAAATGGTTAGAAATGAAACATTCATGCAACTTTCATAAAACTTACAAATATATATTTTTAATAACCTATATTCATATGTGAGTGCTAAATGAATTTATATGTTAACATTATTGTGAAGTGTTAAACTCACACTCGTGCTGTGGAAGAGGAGGAGGTGCATGTGTAATGGCATTCTTTTCTTGAAGGATGGAATAAGGGATTAGTGAGCGCTTACTCACGCGCTTCAATGCACAAGTCAAGAGCGCGCGGTGAGACACACAGCTGTGAGTTAACCGGACTACAGGTTACAGATGATAGTCTGATTTAGATTTTTCATTTCTTTTGTTCGGCACTTTTATTAAACGCGTGGAATCACCGTGACTGTTTCCACATTGAATCCGGCAGTGATATGACTCGAGTCTTACGCGCACCGTTTGGCGTCTTGTGTGTGTTTGTGTGGACATGCGGCGTGAACGCGTTCGGCACCTCAGGGTGAGTGTTTGACCATGTGCGTGCGTGTGTGTGTGTGTGTGTGTGTGTGTGTTTCCTCTGATCTGACCGTGAGATATTTCTCAGGGATTTTGTGTTTAATCCTCTCTTCACACCAGCGCTTGTGTCGTGGGAACAGCGCGCGGGGTTCATTTGGGAGCCTGGAGTTCAGAGAACTGAGAGGTTCTTGTTTTTTATTTTTTTTGTTTTTTTTCTGTTTCAGATTAAATGTATATATTTTTTTAGTTTAGTCGTTTTAAAAAACACCTGATTAAGGTAATCCTTCAGAATCAGTAACACAGTCGAGTTTGGATACACATACTCATTCTTTATTATTACTATGTTCCACATTAATAGTAAAATAGAAGAATACATTTGAGAATGAAAGTCAAATTGGACAATAAACTGTCCAAATTTTAAAGGAATATTCCAGTTTCAATACAAGTTAAGCTCAATCGACAGCATTTATGGCATAATGTTGATTACCACAAAATAATTTTCGACTTGTCCCTCCTTTTCTTTAAAGAAAAGAACAAATCTGGGTTGCAGTGATGCACTTACAATGGAAGTGAATGGGGTCAATCCGTAAATGTTCAAATACTCAGTTTGAAAAGTATAGCCACAAGACATAGACAGAATGTGTGTAAACATGATTTTAGTTTGCGTAATAACTTTTTCTGTGTAACATTATATCCAATTTTATAACTTCGTTGCCATGACGACGCACCGCTTTGGCTCCATTCACTTCCATTGTAAGTGCCTTACTGTAGCCTAGATTTTTCCTTCTTGTTGTTCTTCTTCTTCTTTTTTTTTTTTTAAAGAACAGGAGGGACGATTCAAAATAATGTTTCATGGTAATCAACATTATGCAACAAATGCAGTCACTTGAGCTGTACTCACATTGCAATTGTATTGAACTGGACACTTTTTGACTGCTTTTTACTTCACTCTCAGCTCCAACTTTAAAACAATCAAATAAGGTTTTCTTTTTTTATTATTATTATTAACATTTTTTGTACATAGCATATATGGGCACAATTTGTCTAAAAAAAGGTAGTGTGGCAAAGGACCATGATATTCCCATCTGATATTATCACTTTACTATGGTACCGCTACAATTCTTATTTTGTAAGCTCTTAATTTCTTGGTACAAATGAGCAATGTTACACAAAACGTTTCCTCTCTCTCAGTTCTAACAGTAACGAGTGTCCAGTGAATAAGATCTTGACTGTGGAGTATCCGTGCACAAGAGCTGGAGGACACAGAAGCACTTGTCTCAGGTACACATCACACATCTGAAAACAACCATTACTGGAGTTTTTTAAAATTATTTTATTCATCCCCTTTTTCTCCCCAATTTTGGAATGCCCAATTCCCACTATTTACTAGGTCCTCGTGGTGGTGCGGTTACTTGCCTCAATCCAGGTGGCGGAAGACATGTCTCAGTTGCCTCCGCTTCTGAGACAGTCAATCCGTGCATTCGTGGCTCGCTGTGTATGACACCACGGAGACCCACAGCATGTGCAGACTCATGCTACTCTCCGTGACCCACGCACAACTTACCACACACCCCCTTGAGCGCGAGAACTACTTAATCGTGACCACGAGGATTATGGTTACCCCATGTGACTCTACCCTCCCTAGCAACTGTGCCAATTTGGTTGCTTAGGAGACCTGGCTGGAGTCACTGAGCACACCCTGGATTTGAACTCGCGACTCCAGGGGTGGTAGTCAGCATCAATACTCGCTGAGCTATCCAGGCCCCCTCTCATTACTGGAGTTTCTTAAGTCAAGCATCACTACTGTTCTGAATACGTTTTTTTTTTTTTTATAACTTACTAGTGATTTCAGTGATTTGAACAAACCCCTATCCCTTAGTAAATTTTGCCTGGATGAAACTAGAGACTAATCTTTAGTCTCAAACAGGATTCAATGTAAAAACTTTTGGCGTTTCTCCCAAAAGACAAACTCAGTGTGGTCGGCGTCATATTGTTTTAACTCCTGAACTGAGATCAGTCGGTCTAAATATATTGAAATTATGTTTTGCGTATAGTGATGCACAAAATAGAAATGTTCATGCATGTCTCTAGTTTCATCCAAGGCAAAATTTGAGCGACTTCAAAACGGCACGCTGCTGAACACAATGTACACTAATGTGTTCTTTAGCCTATTTTTTTCCTTAGAAATCCTATATTTACTCTGCATTATCACATTGAGAATCAATGAGTTCATTCAAAAGCTAAAAAATGTTGCTTTCAGAGGTTAGGATGAAAATAAGGCATTTCAAACTGTTCTGAGACCAGTGCACACTGGAGATTAAGTCAATCACTAAGTGCATTCAATCCGAACTTCTATCAAAAGTTCAGTTTCAGGCTTCAGATGATGTTTGGACCTCGCAGAAATGGTACAATGGTAATCAATACATAGATTCAGAATTTATAATGTGTCATTTTATTTTAACGTGGTTGGCAGTGATTGGATGATGCTGGAAATTACATTGAATCAGAATTATTTATTCAGATTTACAGAAAATCAGCTGTGATGTCTGTAATGTCCCAAAAAACCATGAATAACCAACACTCCTGGAAACATATTAAAAAACAATTTGATAAAAAAAAGACTTTCTATAGCTTGGTATTATTTAAAATTTCACAACTTTGACCCATTGTCCACATTTATTACCATCAATTTTAAGGAAAAGTATTTTCTCAAGAAGGTTTTTTTTTCTTTTTGTATGTTTATTAGCTGCTAATAGTTACAAATCAAAAAGGGAAATGATAAATGCACAGAGCAGTCACGCTCGGGTCTCGGGAGGATAATGTGTTGAAGACCATATGATTTCCATTGCTAGAGCAAGACAATAAACAGACCCCTGGAGCCCGACCAGAACAATTAGAGCACCGACGTTATTTAAACAACATCTCGCACACATCTATAAGCTTCATTTTTCAATACGAGTACTGGTTTAACAGAGAGCTTGTTCACCTTCAGGGTTATGATATGCAACAAAGTTTGAGTCTCATTGGATTTTTACTTAACTAGTACTAGTATATGTTTTCCCAAGAAGTTATTTCATGTGTTGATCTAAGAGTATAAGGTCATCCCAGATGCCTGTGATTTTGGTGTAAGTTAGAATTGCGTGACTGTCCTGAACAAAATGGTTGTATGTGTTATGCAATTGTCCTTCCAAACAACTTTTGTTTCTTGGTTTGGACCGTTGATCACACTAGGGCCAAATAAAATCTCACTCGAGGCTCTTTACCAACAAGAACTGCATATCTGAAGAGCTAGTTCATCCAAAAAATACAAATTCTGTAATCATTTACTCACCCTTATGTTACTTCAAACCTATATGACTTTTTTCCTTCCGTGGAACACATGAGGAAGAGTTTAGCAGAATGTTGATGTTGCTCTTTTCTTTTCTGCTATAACTGTTCCAAACTTCCTGCCTGATGTAGAAAATGTTGAGGGTGTGCAGAAGGTTTGTTGGCAGGTAGAGAACATTTGTAATATTCTTGTTATGTAATGTACTGTGTGAATAAGAGACCCTGACGTGTTTCGTATCAGACAGTATGAGTGTAACATTCATTACACACTTGTGTAGCACTGATCTTCAGTGTAAGGGTCTAAACTATTTCACAAGCCTGCAATTGTGGACAGACGAAGAGGTGAGATTATGAAATATTGTGGTGTTTGGAGATGCCAGTCTAAAAGTTTGCTGCCAAACCTAGGCTGGACTTTCAGACATATTGTTGGCATTATTCTTAGTGGTTCAAGTTCAAATTGAAAGACAGAAACAGAGATTCAATTGTTTAAGCAATCAAACTTGCGAATTATGCCTGGTGGATGATAAAATAGGCGACCTAGCAACAACCACCCAGAAAGAACTCCATAGCAACTACCCACAACACTAGCATCATGGCAGTGAGTTTTACAAAGACAAACAGCACTCACAATGTACAAGTCTACTTTCTGTCATCACAAATTTGGCAAAATTGCTGTCTAATGTTCCCCTCTGTATACATATAGAACAGAGCTTTACTGTCACTTTAGACATTATCAGTGTCTTTGAAAGTCCATCACTCATTAGTTTATAAAAATTTGGTCCACAGACATGCAAACTGGACTCAGTGTGAGTAAGCAGTTCCACTCCAGTGGTTTAAGTAGGTTCTTTAAATCAGGGTCAGAAATTAAGGGGAACTTGGGTTGGAGGGCAAAGGGTCACGTGTCATCGGCCTGTTGGGCATTTGGGGTTTTAGAGTTTCAGCCATTAAATGGGGGATAAAATTTAAAGCAGGAGACGAGGAGTCTAGAGGCATCCCTTCTCTCTCTCTCTCTCTCTCTCTCTCTCTCTCTCTCTCTCTCTCTCTCTCTCTCTGTGTGTTTGTGCTGCATGTACAAATTGAGCCCATAAAAAACTAGATATCTTTAATCTTTTCTTTTCCCCGTAGACTGAAATGAAATCAAATGGAGTGCAAATTTATAATTTTGCTTAAGTCTTCTGCTTTTTATATATTTCTCTGAGAGGGCACCTGTAATCTCACATGTGTCTCCACTAGAGTTTCAGAAGAGATCTCACCAATGTCATAAACTGTGCTCAGATTTGCTACCAAAGTCTGCAATCAAAAGTCAAAACAAACATTTCTCAGCCAGTACTTCCAAGAACAAAAGATCTCAGCTATGCTATCCACATTCATATAGTACCGCCACTCCGTATAAGCAGACAAGGGGGGCACCATCTTACCCTAGGAGGGCACTAGAAAGTCCACCGGCTGCCCTTACTCAGACATTATATGTTATTCAAGGACCTGAAAGCAATTGCGGAACAGAGATGATCACTTAACGCTCATATCATGCGATCGGAGGGCATCAATTTCAACTCATATCAACTCTGCGTAGGGCATCAATTTGGCCAGCAGCGGCCCTGCTCAATATATTGTTTCTGTTTGTCAACAAATGACCCATTTGTGTCTATTTTTATTTTACCTAAGGAATAACCATGTTCATATACAATGGTATGTACATGGTGTTCCAAGGTACTTTAAATACTACTATGGTACATGTCCAAAATCTATGGTAATGCCATTCCATGTCATATTTCCAGCATGCTTTCAGCAGTAAGCGGTGTTGAGATTTGTGCTGCTGTGGAATGAATGTAGTTTTCCTCTCAGAAACAGAGTTTAGATCTGTGTGAATTTCAGCTTCAGTGTCCTGGCAGGAGGGCTGTGGAACAACTGGCAATCTGACTGCAAATCCACTGAGAGGAAACGAGAGTTCAGGGGGGCCGTTTTTGATCACAGCTGTGGTAGCAGTGCTTAATGGGATATCTGTTGGTGTGGTGGGTTATAGAGGTGTGAGGGGACCGAGAGAATATTAAACACCTCCTCCAGTTCTGCCTCTTTACCTTCACTCTCTCTTTTATCTTAATTACAAGTCTTTGGTCATACTGAAGTATATGTGAAGCTGTGAAGGCTGGCGTCCCACTAGAAGATTTGGTCCCACTTTATAATAGTCATCTTTAACTACTATGTATTAATAACTGCAATGTACTTATAGTGTAGCTACATGTTGTTCTGCATGTAGAATTAGATTCTCACTAGATTAACATTTGAGCTACTGAGATTGAGGTACGAGTACATTTAGGAGAAGGTTTAGGATTGGGGGTAATGTTAACAGTCTTACTACAGATGTAATTACATGCAGGTATTTGAAAGTAAATTTACATATGTACAACAACACGTATGTACATAAAAAGTACATTGTATCAAATGCTTAGGTACACAGTAGTTAAAGATTTTTCAGCCTATTTTTATTTTTCAGTCAAGTTTCTTTTACATAGACGGTGACCTCCTGATCTATTGACCCTTGCTGCTCCTCAAGGGCTCTGACCTCTTTCAACACACACTCACTTTTTCTATCCTGGTGGGGATTTTCCATTGACTTTGATTGTTTTTATATTGACCTAATGACATTTACTTTTCCCTAACCCTTAATCTTTTTTTCTGCATGTATGCTATATTATACTATATTGTATTATTAATACATATTCAGCTGTTGGCTGAAATGTAGTTGATTTCAGGTTGTACAACTTCAGGTAATGTCTTTTGATCACACACACAAAAAAAAATCACACAAATGATTGTAAACAAATGACGAACTAAATGCAGAGAACAATCAGATAAAACATAAAACAAAGGAAAATCTCTATAGTAATTAAATAGGAATGATTGGACAGACGGTGACCTGCAGCAGTTAAATTGGGGTAGAATGGAAAGGAATAGCATTTTGGCTATGTCCACATTAATGCGGATACATTTGAAAACCCTTTTTTTGTTTTTGAAGCACTCGCTTTTCAAGCATTTTCCAAAAATTGCTTGTCCACACTAAGACGTAGGAAAACTCTTAAATCTCCTTACTGCGCATACAAAAAAGTGTGGTTCCATGTACGGTCTGAAACGCAATCGTCCTCGTGTTCCATTGTCAGACAGCAATTCCAAGTAAAAGTCCCGTCGCCTTTGAAGGAATGCAAAATTATTCTTTTTTTTAAATGGTTTTCAAAAAAGTCAGTTTTCGCTGTCAAAATCACAGTCTCAGTGTGGACGGATGGCCAAAACTTAGAGAAAAAGATGCGTTTTCTAAAGAAAACTTATGAGTGTGGATGTGGCCTTAGGCACCTCAGATTAAAAACAAAAAAACAAACAAAAAAACATTGCCAGTTTGTTCGTCACTTCATTCTATTTCCTACAGGCGGGCTCCAGTTAATTTTTTTATGGAGTATGTCTCCATTTAACTTATTTCTTATCTCAGAAAATTCGTACAAGTTAATGACATAAACTTCCGTCTTGTCTGTGTCTGAACCACATCTGCTGTATTCGCCTAGAGCCGTACTCTTTTAACGGGGTGCGTAGCACACGCGCTCCACCTCTCTCCAATGCCCACTTCTGTTCCTGTTAGATCACAATCTAATATGCAACCAGTATACAGGTTAAATAACATGTGGACACAAACTGTGTCGCCTTCACTCCCAAAAGAAGAGCGAGTTTGCCTTCATTCCTTGCTTGTTGGAATTAATTTAGAAAATGTCTAATTTTTGTCAAAAATGTCTAATGGCATCATATTTGCAGTCAGTTAGGGAGGTAAAGCTCTTCCTCCACATCTTCATCCGTTTAGTCTTTCTTCTAGTGTTTTCATGTCTATGAGCTCCAGCTGTTATTGGTGACGGACAGATGTCACTCCCTTTCTCATCTGTTTTTGTCACTCTGACTTCCTTAACATGTTGGCATCTCTCTCTGCCATGACATTTCCCTCTTTGTTTCCATCTCTATCAATCACAGCCATCACGGTGCATTTCCTACAATCCCAGAAGGTTTTTCACCAAACTTCCAGAGTAATTTTCTTATCTTAAACAATTGAAATCTACATCCAGATGAGGCAAAATCTTGTAAAAATTTTCCATCCATATGTTGAAGCACCGGTTCTGCATGTTTAATACTAAACCTTTGAATTTACAAGATCATATAAACATTTACAGTTGCAACCTGGCAACATTTGACACGTCTTGTCTTTTTGGTGCGTGTCTGTGGCGTCAGGACTAAGGGATGCAGGAAAATGTGTGTACATGCTTCATTCATCATAACTGTCTGACCTCATGAAAAACATCACTCTGAGTTGCCTTTTGAACACTTTAATTACAATGCATCATTTCAATAAAAGTTGAACTTTGAAACTCCTGAATTGTGACGTGTGATTGGATCCAGATGTGTCTTGAGAGAATGAGGAAACTCAGTCATGGGGGATTTAGGCAACGCACACAAGTAACAGGCACATTTAAATACAGAAGTGAAGCCCATAAATGATTCATCTGTGTGAATGAAATACAGGAGTCACTTCCAAACAATAGTTTGGTGTCTTGCAGCTGTAATTGGACTTTAACTGCAGTGTGGAAGTACAGGTAGCATAAGTGTTGCTTGGATTTAAAATGGACAATAGATCAGTTTTAAGAACTGTTTTTGACACTCTGAGTTCCTTAACATGTTGGCATCTCTCTCTGCCATGAGGACTCGCCCTCACTTTCCTCTGATAGTGGCATGTGGCAGCCATCACCTCTTGAACACTGACTAGGTCTCTTATTATTTTTGCAATTCTGTTTGGCGATGCTGAAATGACGTTCTGCTTTAATGTTGAATGCACTGATTCTCTCGTGTCTCTCTGCAGGAGGAAGTGTTGTGAAGGCTTCAGGTTTGTGATGGGACAGTGTGTGCCAGAAAGTAAGTAAAAACTTCAGTTTAGTTCTAATATTTTAGTCTATATAATAATATTATATTAATAAATACAAATAATACAATTTAAAGAATATTCCAGATTCAATACAAATGAAGCTCAATCGACAGCATTTGCATCAAAATATTGATTTCTACAAAAATCTATTTTAACCTGCCCCTTTTCTTTCAAATAAAGGCACTTACAATGGAAGTATAAGGGGCCAATCCGTCAACAAACCCTAAAACCCTAGGGGGGGCCTGGGTAGCTCAGCATGTAAAGATGCTGACTACCACCCCTGGATTTGCAAGTTCGAATCCAGGGCGTACTTAGTAAACAAATTGGCCCGGTTGCTAGGGAGGGTAGAGTCACACGGGGTAACCTCCTCGTGGTCACTATAATGTGGTTCTCGCTCTCGGTGGGGCGCGTGGTGAGTTGTGAATGGATGCTGCAGAGAATAGCGTGAAGCCTCCACCAGCGCTATGTCTCCGCAGTAACATGCTCAACAAGCCACGTGATTGACGGTCTTAGACGCTGAGGCAACTGAGATTCGTCCTCCGCCGCCCAGATTGAGACGAGTCACTACGCCACCATGAGGACTGGGAATTGGGAATTCCAATATTGGGGAGAAAAGGGGAGAAAAAAACCCCCCAACATACCTTAAAATGACTGTAAAAATTATGATTTAAACAACTTTACCGCTCAGATAACACGTGAGTTTTAACAGAATTAATGATAGTAGAAATTATAAGCTTCATATTTGTGCCTTTTAAACCCTCCAAAAATTGCCCCATTCACTTACATTGTAAGTGCCTCACTTTAGGATCGATTTTTGCGTATTTTTAAAGAAAAGGTGAAGGTTTTTTTTTGGTAATCAACATTATGCCACAAAATCTGTCAGTTGACCTTATTTTGTATTGAACAATTCTAATAATGTGTGTGTGTGTGCAGGTGTGGACGTGTGCAAAGGCTCCCCTTGTGAGCAGCAGTGTACTGATAACTTTGGTCGGGTGTTGTGCACGTGCTACCATGGTTACCGTTTTGACCGAGAGAGACATCGTCAGCACTTGCATCCATACTGCATAGGTCTTGAATACACACACACACACACACACACACACACACACACACACACACACACACACACACACACACACACACACACACACACACACACACTTTTACTGCTGTTTTGATGCAGGTATTGTGGAAGTAACATGCTGTGTTCAGACACCCATTTAAACCCTCTCTTTTTTTCTCTCTCTGTTATACAGATGTGGATGAGTGTGAGGAGTCTAACAGCACAGTGTGTGATCAGGTGTGTGAAAACACTGCTGGAAGTTTCCGCTGCAGCTGTTTTTCTGGATACACACTGTCATCAGACCAGCACTCCTGTACACCCAAACACAACTGTGAGTTTCGGTGTGTGTGTGTGTTGGACAGGGTTTAGGGGTTGGACAGAAAGTTTAGGGACAAATACAAATTCAGCTTTTTCTCAGAAAATGCATAAAGCATTATAGAAAATGCATTAGATTTTATTGTCAATTTAGATCGATTTTTTTTTTTTATATAGCCGAATTTAATGGAATGATGGTGATAAATGGGGACATGAAAATTGGCTGATATTCTCATGAAAAACAAGCACTTAAAAGTAAAATGTACATTTTATCTAAAAATATATTTTGTTTTACACTACACAGAATCAGATTGATCAAATTATGTGATTAAATGGTTAGTTCACCCAAACATTTAAATCCTCTCATGATTTACTTAACTTTAAGCCATCCCAGATATGTATGACTTTCCTTCTTCAGTAGAACCGAAGTGAAGATTTTTATAAGCACGTTTCAACTCTGCATGTCCATACCATGCAAGTAAACAGCAGCCATTAGACTGCCAGCTGATAGTTCAAAAGGTATATTTAGGCAGCATAAAAGTAATCCACATGACTCCAGTTGATCAATTAATATCTTCTGAAGCAAATCGATAGGTTTGTGTAAAAAATACATTGATAATTAAAACTATATTAACTTTAAAAAATTGCGTCCTGCCAGCAGTCGACGCGACATTGACATCAGCGAAATGGCGCGTTCATGTGAGAAGTCAGAGCTTTGTATACAACAGAGGAATGAACGTCACTCTAGTGTTCCAGCGCTGACTGGAAGCAACTCTTTAAAATTTAAACCATTTTAATTATCGATTTGCTTCAGAAGACATTCATTGATCGACTGGAGTCATGTGGACTCCTTTTATGATGCCTAAATATGCCTTTTGATCAAATAGCCAGCAGACTAACTACACCTGTTTACTTGCATTGTATGGACAAAAAAATGAAATGTGAAATGTGCTTGTAAAAATCTTCGCTTCAGTTGTACTGAAGAAGGAAAGTCGTACATATCTGGGATGGCTTAAAGGTAAGTAAATCATGAGAGGGTTTTATTTTTGGGTGTACTAACCTTTTAAGTTCAGTATGCTGTTAATTTGATCAGCAGTTAGTCACAGGGTGACCTGTATCTCTCCCTATTTGTGTGCCTCAGTGAGCTCAACTGGAAAATCTGACACTCAGATGAGTTCTGGATCATGTTCTCTCAGCTGTCGGGACTTCATCAACATGAAAACCAGTTTACTGCAGATTAAACTCTTGCTGGGACACACACCTGCACAGGTAACACGCACAAACAGTCATTCTCAACACACCACAGATGAGCTCATCTACATGAATGCAGTCAAACACTCGCTTGTACACAATCTGTGTTCTCTATGTGTGTGTTCTGTGTGTGTGTGTGTGTGTGTAGGGTTCGTCTCTGAGTCTGGATAACAGCAGTCACAAACCATCTCCTGGATTAACAGGGAAAAATCCTGATAGTCACACACTCACTGGACCACCAGGGCCACCGGGACCACCCGGCCTACCAGGTACACACAAACATGAAAGCTAGAGATGCACCAGTAGTACTAGGTAGTTACCCTATTGGACAGTTACATGGG
Organism: Moxostoma hubbsi; assembly: GCA_032164185.1. NCBI lineage: Eukaryota > Metazoa > Chordata > Actinopteri > Cypriniformes > Catostomidae > Moxostoma > Moxostoma hubbsi. The sequence goes on from JAVLUX010000019.1 coordinate 8,369,677, forward strand.
GGGTAAATACTTGTACTTGGTATCTCTCTCTCTCTCTCTCTCTCTCTCTCTCTCTCTCCTCACACGCTTGTGCGCGGAAGATCACTTCCCCAAATGCTTGTCAGTCATCCATGGTTTTTTAACTGCTAATTCCAAATGTTTTCCTTCATTTTGACAGATAAAAACAGCAAGAAAAGAAGGAAAGGAAAACATTTGAAACTAGCACATGAGTTTTCATTACCTTCATCTTCACGTGATATATATGGCTTCTCTCTTGCTCAACACGCTTGTGTTTAAGGGATAGCAAAAAGCTGCTTTAAATTTGACCAACCACCAGATTCACTTCCATTCTAAGTGTCTCACTGTAACCCGGATTTGTGCTTTTTTTAAAAGAAAAGGAGGGATGAGTCAAGATTAATTTTTGCCATAAATGCTGTCAATTGATCTTAACTTGTACTGAACCAGGAACATTTCTTTAATTGATTTGATGTCACTAACCTGGCAATCTTGGGCAAATTCTGTGATTATTTCTTTCTCAAAAGCACTCATTCTATCAACGTGGACCCTGGTAACCAGTAGTGTTGGGCAAGTTACTTCCAAAATGTAATACATTATAGATTACTAGTTACTGTAATTTGAGAGTAATTAGTTATATTACAATATTACTGTATCTGAATTGTAATGCTTTACTCTGCTTTTGCGTTACTTTTGAGTTACTTTCGCCAAAATAACCACGGAAGTATGACTTGGCATTCTTAAATGACAAAATTTAGTTTATTGAAGCTCATTATAAATCAAGTGGAGGGCAATGTGGTATAGCATAATGACTGTGTAGGCCACTAAGGCTACTAACAACTTAATATGATGTGAAGTGAAGTCTCATGGCGCAATTCAATAAGTAACAATCACTGTCAGAATCCCCAAAGCAGAGAATATCCCTTTTATTTTTTGACTATTTGTCTGGCAGTACATGCTAAAAATAGCTAGCTATTTAAAGATAGCTAAATATTATATTCATTCTGTGCTAAATGGGTTAAATTATATTTGGATACAGGTATATCCATTAACGTTATGTCGCTAAAACATGGTAGATAGCATCGGCATGGCCCAGTGACCTAATACTGAATCAGTCTTATGACAACGTTAGCTTATCTCGTCATTGCTGGTGTTGACGGGGATTTTGCCGACAAGCTTTCTAAAAGCCGTTGATTCAACTGTTGATAGAGGCAGCATGTCTTCAACAACATACTCTGCCACGAGTCTCTTCACTTCTCGGGGTTCAAGCAGCATGGCAAACCGAGAGAAACTTAATTTCTCTTGCTTTGTCTTGCCCGCGCTCTCATCCTCAGCTTTCTTTCTCTTCTCTGCACTTGCAACTCTCTCGGTTAGCTTAGTGTTAGCATGGCACCAGTCCAGGAGTTTCTTTAAGTTACTAGTGCTATTTCTCGATGTAGAGAGTTCCCTCGGTGTAGCAGATAGATTGCACTTGAATATAACGTTCTTATCCTCGTCTCTGACGAAACGAAAATAATGGGAGTATGTCCATCTCACAAACGTAGAATCAGTCTCTGCAGTCATCATCTCAAACATCGAATTATGTCAACAGGAAATAACGTTACTCTTTTACTCACTGATTTTTTTCTGTGGTGCCGAAATGTTTTGCGGTGTTAGTGAATTCTTAGAAAAACAAAACACCACTTAATATCAAGTTAAAATACATTGTAACGCGCATTACTGAGATTGTAATGGGTATAATATTACCAACATGTTATTAGTAATGCGTTATATTACTGCGTTACTGCAAAAAGCAATACATTATTGTAATTGTGTTACTTTTGTAACGCATTACTCCCAACACTGGTAACCAGGCGGACTGATAAAATGTCCTGTGTCCGGCTACCCACGGAAGTTCCATTAAACCAGCCAATCAGATTTGCACTGAGTTGATCGAGAAAGCGTTTTCCAGTTTTGTGTGCTATAAGCATCAGACGGTTATATAACGGACCGTGAGCAGTCCGTGTTTATGCCATCTGAGGCTGAGACTAGGCACAACACAACAAACCCAGAACGAGTCAGTTAGTTAATTCAAAGGCCGCATTGTCCACTCTGTGAATGCCCAAAACTGTATGAATAAAATAACAGTTAAAGCATGAATAACGTATCATACGTGTTAGCTAGGCTACTTTTAAAGGTAAGCTACACCCTGGTAAAATGGTCCTGTATGTTCATTTTCAATTACTGAAAATGGTGATATTGGCATTACCAAGATATCAAATACAAATGAAATGGCATATGTATACGAACACAAAACTACTTGTATGTTAACGATTGAACTATTTAACAAATTTGATAAGAATTTTATTTTGTTATAAATACCAAAAATGTCAAACCCTGGAAACAATCATTAATAAAATTACATTTTGAAAGTATTTTGATTCACATTTGTCCTATTTTTAGGCCTCCTGGGTGAGCGAGGCGAAAAGGGAGATGGAGGACAGCCGGGCCCCCAGGGGCCCAGAGGAGACATGGGTCCAATGGGGCCAAAGCCTGATCTAGAGCACATCAAGAGAGGCAGACGGGGGCCAGTGGTATATCTGCACTGTCTGTTTAACTGATGTCTTATATAACACTCTTACAAACTTTAAAACCTCAACAATATCTGAGAGGAGTTTCCTGACACTACAAATATACCTCCTGTATATATGTACTGTAATTGTTTTAAGTGATATGTGTACATTTTGTATGTGTAATTGACGTATTTGTTTTATGTTTAAATGTTTTTGTTTAAAAAAATATTCTCACTGTCTAGGTGAAAAACAAAACATTGGATTAGAAAAATGTCTACGTATTATAGTATATGTTTTTACATTTTTGTGTAAGACTTCATTGACGACCATCAGGAGATTACAACTGATTCATTTAAAAAAAACATTTGTTTTTATATATTCTTTAGGGGCCTTCAGGAGCGCCTGGAAAAGATGGACAAAAGGTGTATATGCATGTTTCTCTGTGTGTGTGTGTGTGTGTGTGTGAGAGGGAGGGAGAGGGAGAGAGAGAGAACGAGAACGAGAACACACATTGCTTTCATTGACAATGAACACCATATTTCACCTATACTTCCAATTTACTGTATTTAAAGGAATATTTTGGGTTCAATAAAATTTCAGCTCAGTCGACAGCATTTGTGGCGTAATATTGATTACCACAAAAGTTAATTTCGACTTGTTCCCTCATTAATTAAAAAAAAAAAAGAAATAATCTGGGATACAGTGAGGCACTCTCAATGGAAGTGAATATGTAAATGTTTAAATACTCGCTATTTCAAAATGATAGCCATAAGTCTTAAACAATATGCATTTTAGCATGATTTTAGTGTGATAAATCGCTTGCTAACCTTTTCTTTGTAAAGTTATAGGCAATTTTACAACTTTGTTGCCATGACGTAACATCAACAAACCCTAAAACGACTGTAAAAATTACGATTTAAACAACTTAACAGCTTAAATAATACATGAGTTTTAACAGAGGAATTAATGTAAGTGCTTTTATGCTTCACATCACTGCCTTAAAACCCTCCAAAAATGTGCCTCATTCACCTCCATTGTAAGTGTCTCACTGTAACCTTGATTTTTTTTAATAAAAAGACAGATGAGTCAAAATTTATTTTATTTTTTTTTGGTAATCAACATTATGCCACAAATGCTGTCGATTGAGCTTAACTTGTCCTGAACCCGGAACATTCCTTTAAAGGAATACAACAGTTCACCCAAAAATTTTAATTTGGTGAGTAAATATAAAGTTCCCAACTCATATCTCTTCAAATCTCATTTTGTTTTCCCATGAAGAAAGTCATACACGTATAGAAGAACATGACGGAAATAATACAGTATGCTTGAAATAAACAGCACGAGTCAGTTCACGAATTGTTTATGGTGAGATTTGTGAATATTTTCCCCTACAGGGTGACAGAGGTTTACCTGGACCCAGAGGAGCACCTGTAAGTTCCTCAGTAGTCACCTCTCTGGATGAAACATTTTAGCAGCAAGTAAAACACTATTATTAAAATGTGAAAAATGCGAAGTAAGTATGCTCAGTCTTATATGGCTATTGTTGTTCTTTTTCTTTAGGGTCCTCCAGGCTCTTTTGACTTCCTGTTATTGATGATGGCAGATATCCGTCATGACATCATCGAGCTGCAAGAGCAAGTGTTTGGAAAGAGGCGTGGCATAACTCTGGATGAACCCACCCTCCCCAGTGGAGAGGCAGAGCTTGAAGACTGGGCTTCAGGACAGGGAGACCTGATGCCAAACACGTGAGCATGTCATTCCAAGTGAGACCTGTCAAAAAAAGACGTGGCCAGTATCGAACAATGCTGCCCCTTTATCAGACTCTGCAAGTGTTACTGAAGTGAAGAGGACTACAGTAATGGGTAGACTCCATCTCACAGGAGAAAACGTGATTTACATATGACATTATCACCTTTCAACTGCTTTTGTGTCAAATGAGAGGCATATGCATAATGAACTTTACACCAATTTTATATGACATGAATGGTGTATACTTGACCAGGAAATGAAACACATCAGCATGGCTCAATGGGCAAGCAGCACTCTTGATTGGAAAACATTTGCTTTTCGCCATTCACGTGACTTGCTACAGTACAATTTACTATAAAATAAATTGTATTTTCCTATTACTCTAAAATGTGGGAAAAAGTGATAACATAGAATGAATAGGTGTGTCCATAGTTTTGACAAATAATACACTTAGGATTTGATGTTGTTTCATGGCATGTAATCTATACTTTAAGCATGTTTGAAACAACCTTTTCCCCCATACCCTTATTTCTCATGAATGTCTCTTTGATCAAGTTCTGGATTTTAGGAAAATATATTTAATTATTTCAGCATATGGTAAACAAAGATTTTCCACTAACAAAAATGAACTAAGGATGTTGCCATCTGAATTGAATGAAAGGCATAGTTCACCCAAATATGGAAATTCTCATTTTCTCACCCTCATGGCATCCCAGATGACTTACTTTCTTCTGCTGAACACAAACAAAGCTTTTTAGAAGAATGTTTCAGCTTTGTAGGTCCTTACAACGCAAGTGAAGGGTGGCCAGAACTACATAGACAATCCAAAAAGCACATAAAGGCAGCATAAAAGTAATCCATACGACTCCAATGGATAAATCCATATCTTCAGAAGCAATCTAATTGGTTATGGGTAAGAAACAGATCAATATTTAAGTCCTTTTTTTTCAATAAATCTCCACTTTCAACGATTCTCATTCTTTGTGCATATCGCCACCTACAGGGCAGGGAGGATAATTTATTGTAAAAAAGGTCTTAAATATTGATCTGCTTATCCCCCACACCGATCAGGTCAACTCAGAATATATAGATTAAACCACTGGAGTCATATGGTTACTTTTATGCTACCTTTATGTGCCTTTTGGACCTTCAAAGGACACCATTCACTTGCATTGTATGAACCTTCAGAGCTGATATATTCTTCGTTTGTGTTCAGCAGAAGAAAGAAATTCAAACACATCTGGGATGACATGAGGGTGAGTAAATGATGAGATCATTTTTGGGGGATGAATTAACCCTTTAGATTTGTGACAAAAATGACAAAAAAATAAATAAGAGCTATACTTGTTCATGTTTATTGACTCAGTTCGTAAAATAAACTCAACTCACAAAGAGAGAAATTAAATACAACAATATCTTGAATTTAAAAATACACCTCTGCTAATTAAAGATTCACTGCAAGACATTTTTTTTTGTATTTTATAACATTAAAGGTTATAAAATGTAAAACAGGTAGCATACACATCCCTCACTACTAGTCATTATTCCTCTTTATAATGACAAACATATTTGATAATGAATGTAATGCATGATACATATCTACATCAGTGATGTGGCACTCTCACAAGATTAACAGACATAACGTAAACACATTTAACAATTGATCACCCTGCAAGTCCTGAAAACAAAAATCATATGTGCAGCTAAAACATGTGTAATTGCTGACAGTGGCCTTCCAGTTGCCCTATTGTAACATAAAATGCCACCGAACAAATAATGCTCTTGGTGATGTCAATGACTACAGCCAACAAAGTTAAATCCTGCTGACATGATCATTGTCAAAAGCTAAACACTGCTGAGCTTATTTTTTAAATGAAGTCAGACTACTTATGAAATCAACTTACCAGTAAATCAACAATATTTTAAATCAATGATAAAACAATGTCTTCCTGAGACGAGGGTTAGAATACCCAACTCTATAAGTTCATAACATATTAAAAATAATCAATGGTAAAGTGTTTCTATAAGGAGGTATTGCATGTCAGTTAAAAGACAGCGTGTGCAATTATATGCAAAGGTATTTATATTGCTACAGATATGGAGTGCGAGTGGACAAGTGTTTACTCTTAGGAGACAATGACAGATTGTGTAGTATTTAATGGTAGAAAGAAATATGTTATGGCCAGGTTTTAAGGTCAAGGTGCATTTTAAACTCCCCAAATGGTGCAGTCAACAAGTTATCCACAGCACTCCACAGTGCCCTCCACAGTGTAAAAAACACAGTGCAATGCCCAGAGCTGGTCTAGCAAATGTATTTGTTGTTGGTGGAGTGGTTGATCTCACTGCTGTATGAAGAATCCCAGTCTCTTTCAAATACTACTTGTAGCTGCTCTTGGACTGTAGGGGTTGTCGACTGAGCTGAAGTCTGGTTCACCACTAATGCAGAACCAGCAGTGTTCACAAAGTAGTCACCTGACCAGTTAGAGGTACCTGAGTAGAATGAAAACGGCATAAAAGTAAAGCAATAAAGAATACCTAAGTCAGATCAAGAAAAGCATTAAGTGGGTGTGCATGGCAGTTCTTATAATGTTTATAGAATTTTGAAGAGTTTATAAGAGGAATAACTAGAATAGAATGGAACAAAATAAAATGTAATATAAAAATGTGGTGGCTTACCAATATAGGCAACCTTATCTGTGACCATGTACTTGTTATGGTTTACTCTGGCATATGGAATTTCCTTCTGGCGAGGGTTGGAAGGCACAGTAAAAATTTTCTGTGAAGAACGACGATTATTGCAAGTTTATTACAAGCATATGAAATCGGAAGCATTTAACCAGTTCTCTTCCCTACTTATTAATTGCTGCTTATTAACCAGAGCATTCTGGAAAAAACTTATATCTATATATCTATAAATAATATCTAGCTTTGGTACAAAAGCATCTGCTTAGATTATTCTTCTAATGCAACGTAATGTATCGTGGCATTTAGAGTAGGAATGGAAATTGCATGGAATTTTTAACAGTTCCAATAATGATTCTTTTAGTACTTTCGAGGAAGAAACATTTAGAAATAAGTCATGCAATTCTTATTTTATTAACTACACTCAGCATTCGGTTATTAAAAAATGAGATCATTTCATATTTTATCACAACAGATTCTTGTAAAACGGTGTTTACATGGACTTATTTAATTCATATTTTATTTTATTCATTCATTAATTTGTATAAAACAACTAATTACAACAAAATTAAACCTTTCTCCACAGCAACATAATTTCACTGCAAAGCGTCTGTAAATAACAAACATGGCATTTGAGGACGACTTTTATTCTCCATCCCTTTGCTTTATTTCCAGATATTCCAGAGTTGTTGCTGTTTTTGTTTTATTAACTGTGCATCATAACCTGGAGCTGAGTTGTGCTTTAATAGTGACATTTCCTCTTACGTAAAGCTCAGGGATTCCCCCAATGTACGAGTGCATAATATATGTGAACACGAGGGACCATTGATATTTTACATTGTGTGCATAAATGGGTATAGTTTATAGTGTATGTGCTTTTCCCACTGTACTCTTTATGATATGTTGACTTGGGCTCCATCCTATGTCGTTTGTTATTCGGTCTGTTCACGCACATGCGCACTCTTCAAACACCCATCAGAGCGCCGCTTACATGGCTACAATAAGCCGCGTTCTCAAGGAGAAACATGGCTGTGTTAAACAGCTTTTCTCTTAATTCCCTTAAGTGCATGTAAAATGTGGTCATTGGTTCAGGAATCGGGCTGCACTAGTCGCACTGTAGATTTAAAAGAACTAGACCATAAGTGTCATTCTTTTGGGAATCCAACTACACTGCTTCAACAGAAGAATGCTCATTCAAGAACCATTAACCGAACCATAAAAGTTATAAAAATAATTTGGCACCAGTGTTTTTTTTTTGTTTTTTTTTTAAATGGAACCGATTCTGAATAAGAACTGGTTCTCGATCCCAAAACTACGTTTGATGTAACGTCACATAGCAGACAACATATGAACTTCTGGATGTATTGTCAAAGCTATATAGTACCAGCTGGAAGCTTAAAGCACAGATAGGGCACTCACCACTTGAATGTCAAGCTTGTTATTTTCCCTCAAGGAAGCAAGTGAGCGGAGGAAAGGGAACATGATAGGGTTGGTACTCCCCCAGCAACTGATCAGCAGACGCACCCGAACTTTACGCTCATAAGCCACACGGCGCAGCTGGGTGTCAATATCAGCCCAGTACCTGCAAGATATTATAGAGAGACAGGGTCAAAGATAACAGCTATTTTTAGAGGCCTATTTGGAAGTGTAGAAATGTCCTTTGTCAATGGCAAACAGATTGAGTACATTTAAAATGCTCATATCATATTTTTTGCCCTCTAGACAGTAATGCCAGCCTAGGCTGGGGGGGGGGAAATGGGGAACCTGGGTCCCAATGACCACACAGCTCTGACACTCATGTTTTTATAGAAAAATAAAACTCTTATTTCAAAACATAACATGGCATGGACCAATTAATTTAGATATATATAATTTATATATATCAAAGACCTCTGGGGTTTAGAGAACTCCATAGTGGGAAGATAGTTCATCACAGCAATGTAGACAAACTGCTGGGCATCCCCAATCACACTGAGGATAGACTGCAGGTCTGGAGTCCTACCTTCAGCACACAATGATGGAGGAGAACTCTGTTTGAGAGACAGACAGATGGACAAAGATTTCTTAGACCTTTAAGTTCCCCAATCTTGACTCAATTACAGCAAATTAAACTGCCACTAGCAGAGAAAACACCAGAACATGGAACAAACTAACCCACGGAAATTCCAACAGACACTGTTTTGTCTTCAATGTGATATAGATTTATTTAAGCTTTTATTTCTTTCATCACATTCCCAGTGGGTCAGAAGTTTACATACACTTTGTTAGTATTTGGTAGCATTGCCTTTAAATTGTTTAACTTTGGTCAAACATGTTGGGTATCCTTCCACAAGCTTCTCACAATAAACTGCTGGAATTATGATCCATTCCTTCAGACAGAACTGGTGTAACTGAGTCAGGTTTGTAGGCCTCCTTGCTCGCACACGCCTTATCAGTTCTGCCCACAAATTTTCCATCAGACTGAGGTCAGGGCTTTGTGATGCCCACTCCAATACCTTGACTTTGTTGTCCTTAAGACAATTTGCCACAACTATGGAGGTATGCTTGGGGTCATTGTGCATTCAGAAGACCCATTTACAAACAAGCTTTAACTTTCTGGCTGATGTTTTGAGATTCTTCTTCAATATACCACAGAATTTTCCTTCCTCATGATGCATCTATTTTGTGAAGTGCACCAGTCCCTCCTGCAGCAAAGCACCCCCACAACATGATGCTGCCACCTTTATGCTTCATGGTTGGGATGGTGTTCTTCGACTTGCAATCCTCACCCTTTTTCCTCCAAAAATAACAATGGTCATTATGGCCAAATTAAATTTTTGTGTTCAATTTTTGTTTCATTAGACCAGAGGACATTTCTCCAAAAAGGAAGATCTTTGTCCCCATGTGACTTGCAAACTGTAGTCTGTCTTTTTTTATGGTGGTTTTGGAGCAGTGGCTTCATCCTTGCTGAGCAGCCTTTCAGGTTATGTCGATATAGGGCTTGTTTTACTGTGGATATAGATACTTGTCTAACTGTTTCCTCCAGCATCTTCACAAGTTCCTTTGCTGTTGTTCTGGGTTTGATTTGAATCTGTATTTCATTATCCAAAATTATGGAGAAATTGGTTCTTCACCAATTGCAGAGCTTTTTGGTTAATAAAAAGGTCTTTGATATACACTGCTCAAATTAAGGGAACACTTAAATCACACATCGGATCTCTTTGAACTAAATATATTGAAGATCAAAATCTTTACTGTACATTGTGTAATTCATTTAGAACATAATGATGTAACAACGGTCAATGGAAATCACCAATCAATTGAGGGCTGGATTCAAACTCACACCGAAAATCAAAGTAAACCATTTAAATCACAGGCTGTGCCAACTTGCGTGAATTTCATCACGGCAACTCATAATGTGACTCAGTAGTGTGTATGGCCCCCACGTGCGTGGTATGCACTCCCGACAATGTCTGGGCATGCTCCTGATGAGACAGCAGTGGGGGGGATCTCCTCCCAGACCTGGATCAGGGCATCAGTGAGCTCCTGGACAGTCTGCAGTGCTAATGGGTGGCGTCTGATGCACCAATAGGCCTACATAACGTCCCAAAGGTACTCAATTGAATTCAGGTCTGTAAAGTACATCCACAGGTATACCTCCTATCAGAAGCTAAAGGCTTGACAGAATTTTCCAGGATTTTCCAAACTGGTTAATGGCACAGTTAACTAAAGTGTGCGTAAACTTCTGACCACTGGAATTGTGATAGTCAATTATAAGTGAAACAGTCTGTCTGTAAACAATTGTTGGAAAAAAAATTACTTTTGTCATGCACAAAGTAGATGTCCTAAATGACTATACAAACCTATAGTTTGCCAATATTAAATCTGTGGAGTGGTTCAAAAATGAGTTTTAATGACTTGTACATGTGTATGTAAACTTCTGACTTCAACTGTATGCCTTTGCTATGTTTCTTGGTTGAAACCTGTGTATTGTTTGTATATTGTTATTCTGTACATTGTATATACTCATATACTTACTCTCCTATATATTTATGACTGAAGTGTGTGGACCCCAAGTTTTTCAGTCATTATTACACTTGTGTTCATGTTGAAGTGACAATAAGAAGTGATTCGATTGGGTTTAAAGATGGTCTTTTTAGATCAACTTATACAGTGTGGGTATTTTCTTACTGATAGGTAGACACTGGCGTCAGTCCCATTGAGTGACAGCTGCATGGGTGTATCCTTATTGTACAGAGTGGAGTATTTGCTGGGCCAGTGGGAGGGAACGGTCTTGGTCTGATTCAGGTACCAATAGGCCTCGAAGATCTTCCCCAGGTCGTCAGCAAGACAGCTGCAGTCGTACACAACTGCACCCAACTCCTTAACCTGAGAAGGAACAAAATGTTAAAGGTGCACAAAGTAAGATTTTAGCAAGGATTTAGCTGGCTTTATAAAGCACAGAAGTGTTTTGCTGCTGACGCAAACTCAAATATGTGCAGCGTTTCACAACAGCCTGAGATGCACATAAGCCTGGTGTCTTTCTACTCCAGAAGACGGCAACACAAGACTGTTTCAATGCGATTCTGAAGTGAGAACATTCTCACTGCGGGCCTGCAAGACGGGGATAACGCAGTCTGCTTTTGCCAGTATGCGGGATATAACCAGGTGTAGTCGCACATTAGGACTTTGCTAGCTGTCGGGAAAGTTTAAACCTCCATCGCAGCAAAGCATTATCATCACTGAGATGTTTTTTACTTTTTTAATTTGTGGAACTTTGGGACATTTTAATGATCAAAAATAATTTACCAGCAAATGGTGGAAGGTGAACACATTCAGTACATTTACAGTACAAATAGATAGGTACCCTAAGTTTGTCAAGACAAACTTTGATGTTGGCAGATAGATAGATAGATAGACAGACAGACAGACAGACAGATAGATAGATAAAGTAGACTTGGCCCATTTGAACATTCTATAGGACAGAATAGAGGAATCCAGTGACACTTGTTGTAAAAGAAACTTTAATTGAACTTAAAATTAATTAAAAAAAAAAAACCGAACGTGTTTCGTCACACAGGCCTTCATCAGGGTTAAAATAAAAATACAAAACATGAACATTTAAAATATCTCTGATCAATTACTAATAAGAGAGTACACTATGACAAACCAATCTATATGGGCCCTGGAATGAACAGCTGACAAGGGATTCCCATTTGAAAATTATTTCAATAGAAGTCTAAGGGATTTTTGGGGGATTTTATTGTTCACTGTGCGAAAACCATAATTCCAATCATCAGTTAGAAAAGACATGGTAACCCGAGTCAAAACTCCAAATCATGTATGCTGGCTTTATCAAACCAATATAATTACTTTGCTAAAAAAGGATTACCACAATGCTAGGGTGTACAGTGTACAGTAGGCCATTGCTATGCATTTGCTAAAGTGTTCTGCGTGGCTGTTAGTGTGTTGATATGTGGTTTCTATGGCTTTGCTAGGGTGTTCTGGGTATACTGGTTCAAGTCTAAAGGATATTCTTGTCCCTAGCAATGGCTCAGGAACCTCCTTTTAATGGGAATTTTTTGCCTGTTTTATAATCCACCTTGCAAAAATCATAAATGTTTACAAATTTAATCACATACCTTTCCTCAACAGGCCGCACAATTTCAGCAGTGACGGACTGAGCAGTTGCTAAGGCTGTCAAAATTGGAATATTTTTCAAATTTATATGTAAAATGCGCATTCAAAAACAGAGCATTCGAATTTTAGATGTGAGCCAAACAGTGACTATGACTTAAAGCATTTCTGTTGCACTCCCGTCTAGTGTCCTTTTAAACAGACCCTATTGCTGCATTGTGATACGATTATATGCAATTACGAGATCAACCGAATACCACTACTAACATTCATACAACTGTAATTAATGAAAAACACAGTGGTATCGCCACTTAATACTTTGAAACTTGAGTATCACAGTAGTAGCATACCATGCAACACCAACTTAATATTGAACAGTTTATTAAAGTGTTTCTTTTCTCAGTTTACTTTTTACTTGAGATTTGAGAATGTGAACGGGCTGAAAATCATTTGGTTTAATAATTTGATGCACTTCAATTTAAAACGATATGCATTTTTGTTAAAAAGGTATATTCTTTGCAACAATATAACAATGTTGTTAGGTTTTATATAGTCATTACGTCCTCTTGTAGACTTGGGAGACAACATTGATTTGGTGAATTTAAAAATATTTAATTTAAAATTTCAGATATAGTTTCTTAGACCAACAAGTTACACACCACAATCCACCACAAGCATGGGAATTTTTGTTGCAAATCTTCTGTACATTTTCTTAAACTTTGGTTTGGGCATTGTTTCCAATCAGCTTTAATTTGCTGCTGTCAAGCAACTGTTTGATGCTGAACACAACAACACTTTGTGCGTTCCCGGAGAGATGGACAGGCAGGAATTTGGCCAATAGTTGCTAAAAGCCCCTTAAAATCAACTAATTGGTGTGTGAGAAGGCGGGACTTACAAAGAGGGTTTAAAGCAATGCAAATATGCACGCACACACACAATGAAGTATTAGACCAGATGCACATCATAATACAACTAAAGCCGAATCCCGGATATTTTTTCAAATTTAGAAATCCCGGCCAGACACTTTTTATTAAGGTCCGGGAAAAAGAGGATGTATGGTCACCCTAAAGAACAGTAAATCTCAATGTTAGTCACATACCCCAGTTTGGGAAACACTGATATACAGAAAGCGAGCAACGAACATTCCCCATCACTGAAACGGACGACTTCAGTCTAGCGCAAGCTCACTATGCACTCTCGCATAAACTCCCGTTATAATCACTGAATCTAAACGTCTAAACTGCAAAATGAATCTCTTGTTTACATCATATCTGCACTTTGTTGTTTATGATGAGAGAATTCACGAGGGTGCAGAATTCAGTCAGTGAGCGCACGCACTGAACAAACTTCTTTACATCTCTCCGCCTCCCGAAATTGCGAATTTGCCAGCTAGCTTAAATAAAGCTAGCTTATTATTTGGCCTAATCGAAAATGTCCTATATCTTACTTTTCACATAGCTCGAAAGCGCAGACTCTCCCATGGTGAAAAGCTGCACATCCTTTTTGCAGACTTTACAGGAGGCTACTCGAGGATTTGGTCCTTGTTTTAACCATAATTAGTATTTTTCGTTCTCAAGCCAACACTCATTGAAGCGGAAACCTCCTGGCATGTTGTCATCTTTCACTCCGTTCCATCAGAGGTCCGCACATCAAAAAAGACTGGCAGATCACACTAGCCACATGCATAGACTCGTGTGGAGTTGTTTTCATTTTATGCAAAAGGTATTAGGCTTAATTTATCTAAAATTGAACGATTCGGTAAGATAGCAAATTATTATGAAAGCAATGCAATTACAATTTCAAGCAGTTTCAAGCACTTTATCCAAAATCCAAGCACTTTTCAAACCTTGAAAACGCTACTATTATAATTCAAGCATTTTCAAGGATTTCCAGCACCCATACGAACCCTGGTTATCGTAATGCTTGCCATATCATTCACTAATAATGGTTTTATGGTATATGGTAATGATAGAATATGAAACTGTGATATTTAAGAGTTATGAGGCAACATGTAGTAGAGAATGCAAAAGTGACCTGGGTTAGTGATCTCCAGTCCATATTGGCACTGCCTATGTAGATGTGCTTCTTATCTACGATCCAGAATTTTGTATGCAGCACACCTGTCGTCAGCTCTCGCATGTTCACCATTCGCACATCAGCACCTGCGACAGGAAATGCACTTTAAAAGCCATACTTTCAGGCCTAAATATCAAAAATGAAACATTTGAAACTATAATACATGAAGACTTTTTCTTGGGTAATCCTGTCTTAAACGGTGTTGAGATACCTTATTTTGTTTTGCCATAGAATCAAATCAGACAGACCTCATGTTGACTTACCAGAGTTCACAAGGAACCGAATGTCTTCCACAGGCTTCTTCTCTGATTGTGTATTGACCGCAATTCGAACAGACACTTTCCCCGAGAGCCGCCCTAATTCCTGCAGAATCTGCTCACCCTAAAAAGTACAGATCACTCAGACACACAGTCACTAATAAAATCTATTTGTTAAAGAGAATTCAGTTAAATTCAAGTCCAAACCTGATTGGCTGTAGTCTCATGTGTCTGTGTGTCACTATTAGTAAGAGTCCAGTAGAAGGAGGCAATGTCCAAACTGGTTTGAGCACCAGATATCAGGTTAAGCCATGCTTCGTATATGGATTGGTGAGTGGCAGAGGAGTTAAACACCAGTCCTTCAGGAATACTCTCCACTAAAACAATCCTATAAATGACAAGATAGATTTTAACAGACACAAACTACAGCTGGGAACAAAACCACAAACGCAGACTTCATTGAAAATGCAGATGTGAAACTGTGTTTGCTATGGTTAACCGCATTTACATGTAAACCACTAAAACACTCCAAGGCTTTGTTCAGATTTTAATGCAAATCAGTTCTAGTTGTTCACAAACCAGATCCAAATCACATATTTCTGTGGTTTGAAATCCAATTAAAATCCATTTTTTCCATAGGTAACGTCATATAAAGTGTGCACTACTGTCTGGTATAGTGTCATTTTTGCTCATATAGCAAACTATGTAACATTTATGAAGTGAATAGTTAATGACTCAGCTTACGTCCTAAATCGCTGATGTTTTTCTATACAGACAGCTACTCTCAGTTGTTACAGGAGTCACTTGCAATTGTGCTGATGACTATGTCATCACTATAGCAACCGATGTAGATGCACCAGATCACTTTGAAAATTACAGTGTGATTAGTCAATCCTAAAGATCACACACATATATACACACATATACACATATATATACACACATATACACATATATATATATATATAAAAAAAACAAATGTATTGTGGACAAAGCCAATGAACCTGAATTCACAGCCTGAAACAATAAATAAGATATGCTCTTCACAATATAATAAGTGACCCAAATTGAGCTCCCTTGGTGGGCATCTACCTGCAGGGATCAGTACAGGTCTCTCTGATTAGATGATGCTCCTGCTGTCCAGGTGATTTTGAGGAGGAGGATATTGCCAAAGGAACAAGCAGGGTTTGGAGGGACAGGAGTATCAACAGCACGGTGGTTAGACAGGTAAGGACGATCAGACACCTGTAAAACTACACACAGAGATGGGACAGGTTCAAAATCTGCGTGCAACAACAGGAATATGCATACAAGTGGGACGATGTAAAGACAGCCGCTCGTTATTGCAATATAAACACCAATAGGGTGATCAGGCGAAGCATATGGGACTTATATGTAGGGGTTTATTTGGCAATAATAACTGTTTGGCTGTACATTATCTCACTTATTACAGAGTAACTTAACAAATAAATACATAAATGGACTTTTGAGTCAAGCTGAAATTATTAAAGGGACAGTTCACACAAAAATGATAATTCTCTCAACATTTACTCACCCTCATGCCCATCCCAGATGTGACTTTCTTCTGCAGACCACAAACTAAGACTTTTTAAATAATATTTCAGCTCTGTAGGTTCATACAATTCAAGTGAATGGTGACCAGACATTTGAAGCTCCAAAAAGCACATAAAGGCAGCACAAAAGTAATCCATATGACTCCAGTGGTTTCCTCCGTGTCTTCTTAAGTAATCTCATCGATTTTGGATGAGGTCAGACCAAAAGTAACACATTTTTCACTGTATATCTTGTCATTACAGTCTCAGCATGATCATGATTTCAAGTTTGATTATACTTCCTAGTGCTTGGCCCATCCGCAGAGCGCTAGATGTAATCGAGCTTGAAATCGTGATCTACAAGGAGAATGCAGATGTCAAGATTTAAAGTAAATAAGGAGTTACTTTTTTTTTTTTGTCTGTTCTCATCCAAAATCAATTGGATTACTTCAGAAAATGTGGATTAAACCACTGGAGTCTTATGGATTACTTTTGTGCTGCCTTTATATGCTTTATGGAGCTTAAAAGTTTTGGTCACCATTTACTTGCATTGTATGGACCCACAGAGTTTAAATATTCTCCTAAAAATCTTTGACATTCTTTCTTCTGCTGAACACATTCACATCTGGGATGGCATAAGGGTGAGTACATGAGAGAATTTTCATTTTTGGGTGAACTATCCCTTTAAGTGAGAAGAAAGAAAACACAGAGTTTAAATAGAGAGCGAGAGAAAGAGAGAATTTAATTTCTTTAATACCTTTTGTGAGCCAAGATGTGTTTCTCCTCTTTGCTCCACATCGACCATCTTAAGGTTTGAAAGAAAACAAGAATTCTAGTTAAATGTATCAAGTTTGTGCATAACAAAAACAATAGATAACTTTCAGAACAATACTTGAATTTAAAACGTGTGGAACAAATAATTAAATCATTAATTATAATTGTTTTAAAAAAACTACGTATAGTATACCTTTTCATATGGAATATCCGACTTCATCGTGTCAAGTTTCACCAACACATTACGAGGAAACACGTTTCCTAAAAAAATACAAGTTTAGTCAAGCATTGCTCTAGGCATGTTCCCGTTTGTGCATGCAGCCATTCATTGTTGAATCTCCTGTGTCCAAACATTTCTATACACACAGGCCTTTTTTCCAGCTGAAAATACAGAAAGAGCCGGTCGTCAGCACTAGTGGCTACACCAATAAGCAGTCTTGATGAGCTTGGCAAATGTTTCGCACACACAACTGGTTCTTTGAGCTGTCATCTGACTTGAAAGTGGAAGTGTTTTTTGAAGATGTAAAGGTAAAATGGAGAAATGCTGATTCTGTGAGAGTCATAAGCACGGGAATCATGTGCCTGAAATTCCTGACAACATACAATGTGATCTAGTTATGTACTCCGTTCTGGTGTTTTCTGATATGTTATGAGTTATTTAAGAAATACGGTCCATGGATTCACTTGAGACATTTTCAGTGTACACATTATGTGTGGATATTAACTTCATAATGCCTTATAAATCACCATAGCTAATTTCAGAATTGTGGTGTAAAAACCAGTTAAAATGCAATTTGGATGGTTGATTGGGAGACAAATTGAAAACATGTACTGAAGCCTATGACCAGTGTTGTGTATGTTACTCTAAAAAGTAATTAATTACTAACTACTAATTACATCTTCTACAGTGTAATTAGATTACTGTACTAATTACTCTGCCTGAAATGTAATTGCATTATTATTTCTAGTTACTTTCTAAAACCCTTAACAACCTCGACCTAATGAAAAATGCAAGGACAGAAATGACATTTTTGAAATAAAATAAATTATTCTTGAACTGCCCAAAGAATTTAAGGGGGCTGCATTCAATTAGAAAACGTACTTTTTTAACATTAGACATTCAATTTCGATTTTAAATTCACTGTTGTGTTTTATAGAATTGTTCTATAGTCTTTGCATTATTCAACACAATTGCATCATGATAACTGGCTTTAAACAGGTGAGTTCAGAAATGCGTTTTTTGTATAAAATCAGTTTCAAAAAGGTCTCTCGTGAGTCTAATCAGTGGCTTTAACAAGCTCTGAACATGCTTATATAATAGAACAAATGGACCAGGATACCACACAGTACTTGTGCAACTTTAACTAAAACTTTAAATGCATTGCAAGTGGAACAATGCCCCACTGGAATTATATCCGAGTATTGAACTAATGAGTTTTGTCTCAAAACCTAGTGAGCTGCCAAGACACCATTTTTGGAGATCATTGCAAGCGATCATAATAATGTTCATAATAATGAATGCTGACTAGATAGGCAGCTCGCTAAGACTCGAAAAACACGGCAATAGTCATAAGAATACTGTACATACGGTAAACAACGTATGTGTATTAAATGTCCCTATTGTTGCATTCTGGGTTTGCATGCATTATCTTTTTTCAACATTGCTCAACACGACATAATTCGAAAGAAAAGAAAGACATACCTGTGATCTAACAGCTTACAAAGCGAATCATCTCGTGTGAGCCGCAGCGGAATTGGTGGCTTTCAATAAAATCTATTTACAAAATAAAACAAGTGGTCCCAGTTAAAAGTTACTATGTGGAGTCGGTGTAAATAGTGAGTTGCCCTACTTGAGTTCCCTGTGTATGAAGCTCGTACAGTGTCACGTGACCACACTCAAACGTATTCATCTGTGTCACGTGACATTACTGTATAGCATTATTTGGATCCAAAACGGCGAAACCGTTGCTTTTATTTATAAAAAAATATTAAAATGATTCTTTGAGGTTTACTTACAAAAAACAGAAATGTTTATTTAAACAGTTATTCATAACTTTTTTCCATGCAGCGAAGAAATAGGGACGTACAAATCTGAAAATATTCAAAATGTTCAGAAGATTGAGTAAGGATAATTAAGTAAGGTCTGTACTGCTGTAGGAGCCATTTGACTATTTGATTGAGTATTTTTCTTTTTGTAATTTCATTGTTGCACGCTGGGTAGCGTTAAGGTGCGCAGCAGGTGGGATTTAGGTAAGCGCAAGCAAAGTCTTAGCAAGGCAAGTCAGTCCACTCGGCGGCCATCTTTGGAACGATTCCGGACAGCAATTTTCTATGGAAACAAGCGGCATAATAGTACAGCTTCTGTCTGCTTGAATGTGGAATGACTAAAATCTCCAAAACGGTTGGTTCGCGATTAGGATCTAATCACATATTTCAAATCACCAGTAAAATATAACAAAAATGGTATCATAAATTGTGCTTCATATGCTCAGATCAGGCTAAAAAAAGCACCATTTTTCAGGCCGTTCCAGCTAACGCGCATGCGCATTCTCGAGATAAATTACAGGCGATGTCTGTATTTAATGTGCCCGTCAAGTGGACTCGAAAATATCGTAATTACCAGTTTCAACCACGTTGGGTGTAATGCATTGCTAATTAATTACTAACTGTAATTAAATTACTTTTTTTATTTGAAAAGCCACAAATTGTAATTGTGTTAAATGCTGTATAGACTATTTGAACAATTCTATATAAAACAACAGTGAATTTAAAATCAAAATGTAATGACTAATGTTTTCTAATTTAATGCTGCCCCCTTAAATTCTTTGGCCAGTTCATGAATAATTTATATCATTTTATATGATTCTTTTGAAATAATTAAAAGAACAATTTCATGTCCATCCTCATATTTGTCATCTGGTGGAGGTTGATAAGGGTTTTAGAAAGTAATTAGTAATAAGTAATGCAATAACGTAATCTTATTACACTGTAGAAGATTTAATTAGTAGTTAGAAATTAATAACTTTTTTTTTGTTTTTTTTTTGAGTAACTTACCCAACAATGGACGTAGGAAAGCAATGATTTTTGCAAAGTTTTGTATTTAGTGCTTTATTTCAATAATAATAATAATATGTTATAGGCCAGTGTGTCAGTCAATTGATGATTTAAGGAATTATGGTTTAAGGAAATTAATTAACAATTTGTTAGATAGCACATTAATAGGCATTGTAATTTATATATAGGTTGTGTAAAAGAAGGTGTATTCAGTTATTCTTATACACGGGTACAACAGAAAAAAGAGTGTATGTCGTCATTCATTGTGTATTTGTTTAAGTCTGTCGTCTTCCTTATTTTATGTTTTGCTTTTTTTGCCTGTAAGGCGGGACTTCCTTTTCTACAGCCGCCATATTGGGTGTTCCAATTTCTCAGATTTATTAGAATACAAGTGGTCCGTCTCGGGCTAAACAGTCTCTGGCACAGGAAAAAGTGATGTCAGGTGTTGTTGGTGTTTTTTTGAACGTGTTAAACGTGTCTAACGGGGCTTGTTTAGCGTGTTATGACGTGTAACTGGAAACGTTAATGGGACGTAACTTTGGATTCTCCTTACATGAGAGTGGAACTCTGAATTGAATTTGATTTCTTAAACTCTATTTATTTAAATAAAAACATTAAACTCAACTGAACACTGGCATGGAACTTTATTTAAAAGGAAACACACGTCAGAAACCTCCCTGACAACAGCCCAAATGTTAGTCAACGTTTGTCAGTAGTACACCTCTGTTTTCTTAAAGTACTGCTATGATAGTTCTTCACCAGCAGAGGTAGATGTAGGACTACATTTAATAATTTGTGAAACAACGCACACAACGTGGGAAGCTGATAATTGTGACATTGCGAAACCCGGTATGTAGCCTACTGAGTGTGATGGATTAAGTAGGCATGCACATGAGGATTTAAATGTAAATGTATCCATGTTAATTTCTGAAGGTAGGCAACTCCCTATACAACACTTCATTATAAGAGTGTCGAAACTCTCTGCCCTACGGAGACACAAATCAATTTAGGCCTATTAATGCTCTTTTAGAAAGACTCGGTTATTGTCCAAACAACACATAGAAAATAGTATTGTAATTTTCCTTGTCTGTGACTAGAGTGTAGAGGGAGCACAGACCGGTATATCTGCCCTCGGGCAGTTATGGGAGATTCAGGAACCTGTTGCCCGTCCAGGATGCAGTCAGGTGTCTATCGTTGAAAAAAAAAACATCGTGACCCTCCCATTACTGGTGCTGTCAATTTTATGAACTGACAAGCAGTCCGCTACCTGAGAAATTTAAATGAAATCGGTGCAATGTAAAATAAATAAATAAGCCACAGACCGCTGTCAGTTTGATATGGAGCCCATTAAGGGACAGGGTTACTATAAGGATACAGTAGGTTATACTGTATTAAAACCATGGTTGATTTCTTTATTTTCTGCCAAAAAACATGATTACTTACTTTTCATATTTATTGCAATATTGCTATAGTGAAACCATGTTTAGTGTAAAAAAAACAAACAAACAAAAAAAAAAAAAAAACAGTCATGATTACAACAATATATGTTTTTTGTATAGTAAAACCATAATGACCATAAAATTATGATTTTTAACCAGGGTTTTCATTTTCCTGTTTTATCACTTTGGTTGCCACTATGAATATCATAGTTATAATAATTTTACTGTAGTAAAACTATGGTAAATTTATTGCAAGGGAATGCAAATCTTATTGCGAGGGAATCGCAATTTATTGCAAGGACAAGAAAAACAAATTTAGAGGGAACACAAACTATTTTGAGGGAACGCAAAACTTATTGCGAGGGAGCGCAAACTATTTTGAGGGAATGCAAAACTTATTGCGAGGGAGCGCAAACTATTTTGAGGGAACGCAAAACTTATTGTGAGGGAGCGCAAACTATTTTGAGGGAACGCTAAACTAATTGCGAGGGAACGCAAAACTAATTTAGAGGGAACACAAACTATTTTGAGGGAACGCAAAACTTATTGCGAGGGAGCGCAAAACTAATTTAGAGGGAACGCAAACTATTGCGATGGAACGCAAAACTAATTTAGAGGGAACACAAAATATTGTGATGAACGCAAAACTTATTGCGAGGGAGCGCAAAACTAATTTAGAGGGAACACAAACTATTGTGATGGAGCGCAAAACTAATTTAGAGGGAACGCAAACTATTGCGATGGAGCGCAAAACTAATTTAGAGGGAACACAAAATATTGTGATGAACGCAAAACTTATTGCGAGGGAGCGCAAAACTAATTTAGAGGGAACACAAACTATTGTGATGGAACGCAAAACTAATTTAGAGGGAACACAAACTATTGCGATGGAACGCAAAACTAATTTAGAGGAAACACAAAATATTGTGATGAACGCAAAACTTATTGCGAGGGAGCGCAAAACTAATTTAGAGGGAACACAAACTATTGTGATGGAGCGCAAAACTAATTTAGAGGAAACACAAAATATTGTGATGAATGCAAAACTTATTGCGAGGGAGCGCAAAACTAATTTAGAGGGAACACAAACTATTGTGATGGAACGCAAAACTAATTTAGAGGGAACACAAACTATTGCGATGGAACGCAAAACTAATTTAGAGGGAACACAAAATATTGTGATGAACGCAAAACTTATTGCGAGGGAGCGCAAAACTAATTTAGAGGGAACACAAAATATTGTGATGAACGCAAAACTTATTGCGAGGGAGCGCAAAACTAATTTAGAGGGAACACAAACTATTGCGATGGAACGCAAAACTAATTTAGAGGGAACACAAACTATTGCGATGGAACGCAAAACTAATTTAGAGGGAACACAAAATATTGTGATGAATGCAAAACTTATTGCGAGGGAGCGCAAAACTAATTTAGAGGGAACACAAACTATTGTGATGGAACGCAAAACTAATTTAGAGGGAACACAAACTATTGCGATGGAACGCAAAACTAATTTAGAGGGAACACAAAATATTGTGATGAACGCAAAACTTATTGCGAGGGAGCGCAAAACTAATTTAGAGGGAACACAAAATATTGTGATGAACGCAAAACTTATTGCGAGGGAGCGCAAAACTAATTTAGAGGGAACGCAAACTATTGCGATGGAACGCAAAACTAATTTAGAGGGAACACAAAATATTGTGATGAACGCAAAACTTATTGCGAGGGAGCGCAAAACTAATTTAGAGGGAACACAAACTATTGTGATGGAGCGCAAAACTAATTTAGAGGGAACGCAAACTATTGCGATGGAGCGCAAAACTAATTTAGAGGGAACACAAAATATTGTGATGAACGCAAAACTTATTGCGAGGGAGCGCAAAACTAATTTAGAGGGAACACAAACTATTGTGATGGAACGCAAAACTAATTTAGAGGGAACACAAACTATTGCGATGGAACGCAAAACTAATTTAGAGGAAACACAAAATATTGTGATGAACGCAAAACTTATTGCGAGGGAGCGCAAAACTAATTTAGAGGGAACACAAACTATTGTGATGGAGCGCAAAACTAATTTAGAGGAAACACAAAATATTGTGATGAATGCAAAACTTATTGCGAGGGAGCGCAAAACTAATTTAGAGGGAACACAAACTATTGTGATGGAACGCAAAACTAATTTAGAGGGAACACAAACTATTGCGATGGAACGCAAAACTAATTTAGAGGGAACACAAAATATTGTGATGAACGCAAAACTTATTGCGAGGGAGCGCAAAACTAATTTAGAGGGAACACAAAATATTGTGATGAACGCAAAACTTATTGCGAGGGAGCGCAAAACTAATTTAGAGGGAACACAAACTATTGCGATGGAACGCAAAACTAATTTAGAGGGAACACAAAATATTGTGATGAACGCAAAACTAATTTAGAGGGAACAAACTATTGTGATGGCGTGCAAAACTAATTTAGAGGGAACACAAAATATTGTGATGGAACGCAAAACTAATTTAGAGGGAACACAAAATATTGCGATGGAACGCAAAACTAATTTAGAGGGAACGCAAACTATTGCGATGGAACGCAAAACTAATTTAGAGGGAACACAAAATATTGTGATGAACGCAAAACTAATTTAGAGGGAACACAAACTATTGTGATGGAGCGCAAAACTAATTTAGAGGGAACGCAAAATATTGCGATGGAACGCAAAACTAATTTAGAGGGAACACAAACTATTGTGATGGAGCGCAAAACTAATTTAGAGGGAACACAAACTATTGCGATGGAACGCAAAACTAATTTAGAGGGAACACAAACTATTGCGAGGGAACACAAACTATTGCAAGGTAACGCACCTACTGGTGATGAATGCATGGCTGGATACAAAACATCTAATTTTCTCTATATTTTTAAGATGATAGTAGGCTGATTTATTCATTGCTTTGATGTGACTACTGAAAATAAGGTCTGACTCAAAATTACACCAATATTTGATTTTTAGTCTTTAGACCCCTGGAGTCAAGGTATGAGTTCACCTTGGGAATTTCACCTTTGTTGCCAAATACAATGACCCCTGTCTTGTTGTTTAACAGAAGGAAGTTTCAGCTTATCCATATGTTGATTTCATCAATGCACTTGCACAGAGAGTCTATGGGGCTGTAGTCATTTGGCGATAGTGCTAGCTAAATCCGGGTGTCCTCTGCATAGCTATGAAATGCAATTTGGCTCTTTTTCATAATCTGGCCTAGTGTGAGCATATGTGGATTGAACTGGAGTGGTGCCTTGTGGGATTGCACATGTTAGTGATGTCCAGTCAGATTCATAGTTGCCTATGTTCACATAGTAACCCCTCCCATCTAGATATCACCTGTATCAGCTGAGGACCATCCCAGAAAGGGAAAGCAAAACTTATTGCGAGGGAAGGCAAACCATTGTGTGGGAATGTAAAGTATTGCGAAGAAACGCTAACTATTGTGAGGCATAATGTTGATTACCACAAAAAGTAATGTTGACTTGCCACTCGTTTAAAGTGGTTAAAGTAAGGCACTTACAACTGAAGTAAATGAGGACAGTCCATAAACATACAAATGCATACCTTATAAAAGTATTTCCACAAGATGTAAACATTATACACGCTAAAATTATTTAAATATGAGAAAATCGCTAACCAATCTTATCTGTGTAAAATTATATCCAATAGCCCAATCCTTTGGCAGCGTCAACATCACACACGGAAGTGGAAGGACATCAGTTACGGCTTTACAGCAAACATTTATATTGAACATTATTACAGGTATGTTATTATATCATTAGAATAATTATATAGCTAAGAATGTTTTGTGTATTTATGGTGGTTTTGTGTCATGCTTTAGTTTAATTGTCTAAAATTTCAAATCTAACACAACTGTCTGCCACCACTTACTGCGCATGTGCTAAAATTTTTGTAAACAATGGGATTGGTCTATATACAACTTCGTTGTCATGAAAACGTGATGCTATTAAACCCTGTGGTAAATACCTGATTTATTCTGTGTTTATCATGATTATTTGTTGTGGTAACACACAATATGCCAAACATGTTATGCCAGTTAAAAAAAAACATTTGAACCTGGAATATTTCTATAATTTTGTTTGCTTTTGTATTTCCCAACAGAGTAACCTTTAGCTCCATGGGAGAGTTCAGCTTTCAAAAATCTAAAATTACATCATGTAGTGGGTCATAACCACTTTTAACCATCAACAATGTTACCCAATCATGAATGACATTTTCTTATTGCTACAGTTTTTATCACCTATATCCTGCTTCAATTCGATTTCATGCAGTGTACCATTAGGAACGTATAACGTGTTCCTGGCGCAGTTCTAAAAAACAAAGTGCATAAATAAATTAATTCCCAAGGGATCCAACTGAAAATGACAAGATAATAATTTTTAGTGACATGATCATGATAAGTTATATTACACCATCACGACTTCATGTACCTAATGCAGGTAGAGAGGAGGAAGCCAGAAACAGACTGTGAGTGAGAGCGGAATGTCTATTTTTAAATGTATCTATATTTTTATGATTTAAATTTATTCAAATTTAAATATATGATAAAAAAATATTTTCATATAAAACTACTGCAAAAGGCATATTTACACATTAATGATAATCACTTTCTGTCAAGTATAAATGATACTCCTATTGGGACATCTGTTGTTGGCATGAGTGTTAATCAATCTATATCGGGTCGATGTGTATCTCGGTAGAAGGAGCGATAGATGTGTATACATTACAACAGGTTACTTCATAAGAATATGCACTATGTAAGCAGACACTTTACAGAGATGGATTAACAAGAATTTTAATTAATTGTGAAGTCCCACATGACAACAAAGAATCATGTTTTTTCTGCATTTTGACAAAATTGTACATTTTATTGTTTTATAAAAATGTGGCCTGTTGAATGTGATTTATTATTATGCCTTGGTCGAAACATCCCATGGTCATTATATAAAAGGATTTGATTACATTGATAAATACATGCTAAAATGTTGTGGCGAATCCCTCATAATGCCTGCAATGTTTCCCTTTATTCTCAGGCTTCGCTCACCTGTAAACATCATAAAACAAGGTTAGTTATTTCCCACCTGTCCATATGCTTTTACCTGTTCTGTAACCTAACGTGTGTTGTAAACCTGCCTCTCGTAATCCCACAAAATTTATGCAATTTCCTGCCAGATGAAAGGCCACTTTAAAAACATACTTTATTGGCAAATAAGTGCCCCTCCACCCTGCTTTTGGAAATTTGCTTCAACAGCATGTGCCCGTGAGGACGAAGAATGAAAACAGGACACTGTTTGCTCTCTGGTTCTGTATCTCTGATAAATGTCACCTGGTCCAGGTATGTTTGAAGACAGGGTATTCATATAGACAATAACAATAGAGACTCGAATGTG
This sequence comes from Moxostoma hubbsi, assembly GCA_032164185.1. NCBI lineage: Eukaryota > Metazoa > Chordata > Actinopteri > Cypriniformes > Catostomidae > Moxostoma > Moxostoma hubbsi. The sequence continues at coordinate 8,396,877 of JAVLUX010000019.1, forward strand.
TGTGGTAGGGTGCAATGAACATGACACACACACACACACACACACACACACACGCACGCACGCACACGCTTCAGAAACTCTTCACCTTTACCTATTTGTTTTCAATCATATTTCTGCTTGTGTGAGCAGGGAAAAGAAAGAAGCCTACATCTATTACTACCCAAACACGGAAGTAACCGTTACACACCCGGAGTCATAAACTGTGGCAAAGGGCCAAACCTTTGGATCATATGCAGATTTAGGGAGGCAATACCTGAAGCACAATTCCTGGTACATGAACAATGGTACAAAAGAACAGAGTGATAAAAATAATAGTGCAAATAGAGAATGGTGAAGATGTGTGTTAAAGAATTACTCCATCTGACACCTTTTACTACACAAAATAAACTGTCTCTAAGATTATAATGGATATTATATTCTCTTGTGTGACCTGATTTTATAGGTCTCTGATAGCTCTAATGATTACCTTGACCATTGTGTAAAACATGGCACATTTCTCATATTAACACTTAATAAAAACAAAGTAATGTAAAAATACTATTTATGAATAATCAACTGATCACAAAATGAAATGGTCTTGTGTATCTGTATATTGGAAGTAACCAACCCAGAAATTTCTTCTTGAAATATACCAGCAACTCTATAAGTTGCTGTGAAATAACCTGCACATCAGGTTGGTGCGTTGCCACAGCGAGCTGCACCTGCATCATCCCTGACCAGGATGCGGTTTATAATTCTGAAGCTTGGAGCCGTCCATTGTCAAAGTCACATTGCGTGAAAAAGCTCTAGACACAAGCAGTACACACCTGTTGCATTTATATTACACAGCCTCTGGCAGGCCTCGCCCTTTCCAACACTTTTGTATCTCAGCTTATCTTTTACTTTATCTTGAGCCAAATCTTGATTAAGAGAATTAATAAAAAATCGCTGATACTTAGGATGATCTGATGCTTAAGTCTCTGTGAGTCTCTAAACCTATTGCAGTACTAATTTACGTTTCTCTCAATGCACTGTACAAATAAACATAAATTGAATTGAATTGAATGAAGTGAGGTTCAAAACTTCAAAACCTTGAGTCAACAATGATAACCTTTTACCCTTTCATGTTTCTTTCAATGCACTGTTAAAAACAACTACACTGAATTGAATTTAGGGTCACAACTTTAAAACCTTAATCTATCTATGATTACCCCCTTTAAAGTTTCCCCATTGCACTATCCATTAAACCTAAATTAATTACATCTTGAAAACCTGTAGCGCCTTTATGTTCTCCCAATGTTTTAAATAAACTCAAATAATTTATTGAAATTAAATGAATCAAGTTTATTTGAATTGAGGGTAAAACTTCAAACCGCAAGCTATCTAATGTATATTACCCCTTAATTATCACATGATGCTTTAAATAAACATAATTTATTGAATTGAATTAAAACTGAGTTGAAATTAAATGAGTTGAAGTAATCTAAGATAAACTAGTACCCCTTTATGATATCCCAATGCTTTATACAAATAAACCTAAATTATTGAATTGAATAGAATTAAGATGAATTGAGTTGAGTTGAACTGAGGGTATGACTTTAAACCTCAAACTATCTATGATAACCTATTACCCCTATGTTCTCCTAATGCTTTAATAAACCATAATTGTTGAATTTAATTGAGTTGAAATTACAGTAATTGAGTTGAAATTCCAATAATTGAGTTGAAATTCCAATAATTGAGTTGAAATTAATTACCTGAGTTGAAATGAAGTGAAGGTAGAATTTTAAACCTCAAGCTAACTATTATAAGCTATTACCATTTTACATTTTTCTCAATGCACTCTACAAATAGTCCTAAAATATTTAATTGAATAGAATTTAGATGAATTGAGTTGAGTTTAATTGAGGGCACAACTTTAAAACCTCAAGCTAACTTATATCCTATTACCTCTTTACATTCTTCAAATGAGCCTAAATTAATAATAATCAAATTGAATGTAATTTACAGTCACAACTTTAAAACATGAAGTCAACTTCCCTCTATGCAGGTAAACTAAGTGTAAATGCTAGATGAATGGCTCTATTTCTAAAAACAATAACAAAAGCTGTACAAAGTACGATTATAAACTATTACACTCCTAAAAAAACATTGGAAAATAAGACAGCTGTATTTGTTATCAGTCCTGGCACCTCTGTAGAACTGTCACAGTGCCACCTGTCTCACTCTTTTTGAAGGCAGACTGGACATTGTGACCCCAGTATTCATGAGTGTGTGTGTGTGAAAGAAACGGAGAGAGAGAAAGGGGTTTTGGAACAGTTTGTTCACCCGGGTGAAGGCTAGAAGATCAAGGTGGGTAATTGTATGGAGGAGGAGATGCATGGGGGCTGGGGGATTGGTACAGGGGGGTTGAAGGTGTAGAAGGGCATAAGTAACTCATTACCCCATCTGGTCGAACAAGGACGGTGTACGGGAAGAGGTGGGTCGCTAGGAACCTGGTTATTGATCCAAACCACAGTGCGTAGCTCTCTTTCAAATGACACTACATGAGTGTGATAAGATAGGATTGGGCAAGAGAGCTTTGCAAAACTTTGGTGCAGTATACTAGTGAATGTAAAGTTTAAATAAATATTAAATACCGTGTTTATTGATATCAAAACAAAATAATCTGGAATAGTCCGTTGCACACAATCTTTCAAATGACAAAGATTATCATACACCTCTCATAGACCATCCATCCCACGTTATTGTAAAACAGATAGTTCCTTGTTGGTAGTGTGTCCAAATCGAATTGTTGTCGCTATTGGGACTCTTAGATTATGATTTGTCCTATGACAAACAGGTTTGGCCAACCATGCTCAGATTCAGAGAAAATGGAGTGAGACTATTTTTAAACCATATCAAAAAAGATTTAAAGCCATTTTTCTCAGTTTGAATGTTGGAGTAGTTACTGCATTTTGGCTATGTAGAGCAGTATAGCAGAAGAATGGCACTTAAAGAAATGTTTCAGGTTCAATACAAGTTAAAATCAATCGACAACATTTGTGGCATAATGATAGCTAGTTAGATGCGCCCCTCGTTTACTCTAATAAAAAAGAGCAAAAACCACAGTTACTGTTAAGTAACCAGATTACACGGTTAATCCGTGCTATGTTGTCAATATTGGAAATAATTTACAGAAAGTGTTAGAAAGTGATTTTGTCACACTACATTCATGTTAACACATATAATATTTACATCTTGTGGCTATACTTTTGAATCTCTTACTGTAACTGCGTTTTTTTTTTTCTTTTTTCTAAATTAACCTCGGATGAGTCCAAATAATTTCTTGTGGTGCTCAAACACTGTCGACTTAGCTTAAAGGGATAGTTCACCTAAAGATGAATATTTGCTCATTATTTACTCACCCTCATACTATAGGCATATCACAGCCTACAGGGCAGGGAGGAGAATTTATGGTGAAAACAGACTTGTCTGTTTCTCACCTACACCCATGATATCGCTTCTGAAGATATAGATTTAAGCACTGGAGCCTTGTGGATTACTTTCATTCTGCGTTAATTTGCAAACTTGTTGGTACCCATTCGCTTGCATTGTATGGACCTACAGAGCTGAGATATACAGTATTCTGCAAAAGGCTTTGGCACATATGATGTTTCACAAAAAAAAAATTCTTAAGATGGTTATTTATATCTTCAGCTTTAGTGTGTCAATAGGAAAAGTACATTTTAGACTCCAAAGCATTACTTTTGCAAATAGAAAAGATTAGAATAGAAGAACAGGGCGGACTGCAACAGATGTCATGGCCCCACTGAGCCCCCCACTGAACATTGTGTCAGTCTGAGATTACATAAAGAGACAGAAGCAGTTGAGACAGCCGAAATAGATAAAATAACTGTGGCGAATTCTCCAAGAAGCTTGGAGCATCCTATCTGTCAACAATCAAGAAAAACTGTGTCCAGGTGTACCTAGGAGGATTGGGGATGTTTTAAAGCCAAAGGTGGCCACATCAAATATTGATTTGGCTTTTTTATGTTTACTGGACTTTGTATGATGTTAATTGATAAATGAAAACTATTTATGGCATTATTTTTTGAAGACATCCTCACTATGCAACATTTTTCACAAGTGCCTAAATCTTTTGCACAGTACTGTATTTCTTAAAATCTTTGTTTGTGTTCAGCAAAACAAAGAAAGATCTGGGATGGCATGAGGGTGAGTAAATGATGAGAGGATTTTTGAGAATTTTTTGGTGAACTATCCCTTTGAATTGAACCCGAATTGTGTCTCTTATGTAGTAGCCATTTTAATAAAGCAATTAGGCACTTGAGGTTGTGCTATTTTATCAATAATATAATGATTTACAATATAGCATGGCCTCTCGTCTTGTGCCTTATTGCTTAACTCTACTCCATTCATCCAGCTGCTCTATGGTGTAAAAGGTACCTGTGAGTGGAAATGATACCATTAAAGCTGATGAATCTGGTATTTCCTCTTAGTAACACAACGTTGCTGATGTCACTACAACATCCTCTGCAGTCCTCCCGTTGTTGTGCGGTTGTTCTCTTTTCTCTCTTTCCCCTCTCCCTGGTCATGTCTAGTCTTATCAGCTTCTGTCCTTGGCCCCCACACCTGTAACAGAGTGCCATAGCTCAGCGCTAGGCTACTCATTAACCAGCATTTCCTCCTGCACAACAGACACAGCTGAGTGTGGAGGCCACACACTTATACCAGGCCACCAGTTTTGGCCTCGGCCCTACAATGGTCATGGGGTTTGGTTCAGAGTGCAGCTGCTGATTTGGGGTCAGCCAAACCCAAACCCAAGGAGTCATAACTTTGATTATGTTCATACAATAAAGCTATTTAAGACTTTTGTCATGTGGAACACAAAAGGAGATGTTAGGCAGGATGTTAGCCTCAGTCACCATTCACTTTCATTTTATGAACGAAACATGCAATCAATGTGAATGGCAACTGAAGCTAATATTCTGCCTAACATGTGTTCCATTGAAGAAAGAAATGCATACAGGTTTGAAACAATATGAGGGTTAGTAAATGATGACAGGATTTACTCTTGTGGGTGCAAAATTACTTTAATATCTGACTTTTTGACATTTTGCAATCAAATAGATCTTAGTTTCATTCCTCTTATTTGGAACTCTCAGTTTCATCTCAAATCAATATTTCATGTCCATTTATTTACTTACTTATTTAGTAAGTAGCCATGTTTATACCCCTTCTGCTCTGCATTGGGGTCCTGATGACAGTGAATGGATTTATTTTGTAATAATGACCAGCTGAATATACATTAGACTGACAGACCCAAGAGAAGCTTTAGGAGTGGTTTTTATTTCATAGTCTCTCATAGTGATTCAGTCTGATGCTCCCTGTTCAGATTGTGCTGATTTGAACAGACTGTATACATGTATTGTGCACTGGACACATTGGATAATTTATGTGTTGTACTTGGTATGCATGTATTTCAATGCAATGAGTACATGCTGCCATTACCATGACTAAACAATGCTATCAAGATTTTTTTAAGGACTTTACAGAGATGATGTAATCTTTCTTACGAAGGCTTTGTTTTCTGCCCTCTTTTTTAGTTCCTGATGGAATGTTGCCATAGCAGTGTTAAAATGTATTGCTTTTGTTGGGTGGAGCTCAGACATGGTCATTACGCCACAATCCTTCATCTTACCTGCCGGGGGTGAGTGCTCAGGAATGGGATTTGACCAATCATTAATAAAGATGGTATGTGACTGTGTTATCAGTTGGCTTTGGGCCAGGCCTCTAAGTGAGGACTGAAAGAGTGTTATCTGTCCACAATGGACGACACAAGCACCTCTTAACCCCTCTAACTTTCACAATAAATGCGAAGAGAACACTTACCAGAATCAAGGATTGCTCAATACATATTAGTTTGAAACCATTATTTGGAGCTTTACACATTGCACTTTAGAAATAACTGTACAATTTGTGATTTGCATTTGTTTGAACTCTTCTTGTGGGTTATATGAGGCACATGAGGACCAATTAATGGGCTAGTTCACCCCAAAATGGCCGTTCCAAACCTGTATGACTTTCTTCTGTGGAACAAGTGAACGGTGATCTGGGTTGTCGAGGTCCACAATGAGAAGAAAAGCAATATGATAGCGTTGTGTGATGAACAAACCGGGATTTCAATTATTATATTGTTTATAATATTGGAGGTACTATTTACACTTGGTATAAACAGCACCTGCCCACACAGGGTGGATATTTGCACTCCAATAGTCAAGTGGAAACACAGAATCCCGACGATTTGTGTTTGTTGAGAGTCAGGGCAAGTTTCTGTATGGTGAATCTGAAGAGAGATGTGTTGAGCTAACACAGAAAGTTTGGTTGAGGATCAGCACATGGTCACGACTGACACTCAATGGGATGAAGGATCTAAATTCCACCAAACTCAGACTCCTCAGACGACCTGGGTTCAATTACACATTTTCCCATCCAGTTTCCCGTCTCACTCTACATTTTTTTTTAATACAGTTTATAATAATAACTGAAAATGAATATGAACTTTGATTCCCTCGCAGTGATTTGGTCATGGTGAAGGTCGGGGAAAGATTTGATCCAAATAAAATTAACTATGGTTTTGCTAGGTAATACTAGTAATATTATAATAACCATATTTTTGGTGAAAGCAATAGTTTTAATGCAGTAATATGGTGCTAATATAGTAAGCATGTTTAATTTTGTGGTTACTAAGATTTTACTACAAAATACTATGGTGATTCTATGATTACTGTTGTAAAACCATGGTACATTTTTGTAAGGGAAGGTTAGGGTTCAGTTTAGGGGTAGGGACTCTTAATAAACACAATAAACACACTGCAGTTATGCCACTAATCTGTATGTTAGTATTTAATAAGGTGAGCAAATAGTATTTGCCACTATTTGCACTGGAGTGCAAATAACATCTAACACTATTTGCACTTAATGCAAAGAAGACGCTTTCATTGCTATTTATACTTTGTGTAAATACCATCTGTCTTAGTCAATGATGATTGGTGATGTTGCCTTTATACAATAACATCACAAAGCCATATCAGTGAATAATGACTCAAATTCAGGCCTGTTCTTACAAGGGCTAGTTGATATGGCTACAAAAATTATATCTAGATATTTTTCAGCTTATTGACAGTATTCTATATATATATATATATATATATATATATATATATATATATATATAATAACCCCATCATCTCGCAAGAGATGAGGAGAACTAAAAGAAAGGGGCCACAACCACAGTGCGTTTCGTTGCAAAGATAACAAAGTTTATTGCACAATATTCACAAGGGGTAATCAGAACTGGCAAAGAGAGAAAACAAACAAAATTGTAACCGCTACAACAGGGTTCCCAATCCTATCCAAAGGAATTTGCTCTGAAACTGTGCACACTCACAAGTTCACCAAACACAAATTCACTCTAGCCTCCACAATGGTAAAGTAAATCAAACCACTACAATCTATTCCCCAAACCTGAACAGAGTAAACCACATACAAGAAGATGGGAACCCCACTGTTAGTTGTAGATCCAAAACAAACAAAAACAACAAAACAACACAAAACAAAATCACAAATTAAATCAATCACTTTGCCACTTCCGTACACAAGACTCAATTCAACATTAAAGTCATCTCTTCAGACACCCATTAAGCCACCAATGCTTTCAATAAAAGTAAACGGCAATCATGCATCATCTGTAAATAAAACAAATACAAATTGATGATTACCCAATAAAATATTTACAAAGATTAAAAAAACCTTAAAACATAACACACAAATTACAATTATAAAATGAAGCTTAAAAACAAATCCCCTTATTCAATAATTCAATGAAGATCAGTACCTGTATTCTCAAATATATCTGCTTTATTCTCTGAGGCACCAATCAACACCATTTCCATCAGAATACTAAAACAAAAGACAAATACAAACATGTTAAAACTAGACAACTCACTCTAGTCGTCATAAATCACAACCCTTACCTTCCCAATTCAGTTATGCTGCTCATTAATCAACTTAGTTTTTCATCTGCAATTACACAGCCTTGAAAGACACCAAACAGCTTTTCCTGCTTGCCACATGGTACCACAAAGAGGAAGTCTAAACAGTCTGGTTTCCCTTTATACCATCTCAAATCATGGGATTTGTAGTCCATCTAGTTTGTAGTCCATCTTCTACCCCATTACAATACACCCCACTTAATTTTAATCGACGTCCCGTCGATCGAATTTCTATGACCAAGGTCGAAAAAACAGGGTATTTTTACACTTGGAGTGCTCTGTCATAGGGAGAGAGGCATGACCATTTGACTGGACTTCTCTACACACTGCCGTCTGAGGAAGGTGATATGGATTTGTATGCTGTCCCGCTGTGGACCGTGCCGTTCGTCTCAATGGGCCCCCCTCTAGCTGCAAAGGTGGTTCATCTTGACATGGCTCTGAGGACAACTCACGATCAAGGCCACGATCTTCTGCTAAAGGGGGCATAATGCATTCATCATCCTCAACTACACCGGGCAATTCAAACGACACCATGACCCCTCCAAAATCTTCAGAATCGTTGTTCGAAGGGGGTAACCCTAGATACTCTGCTTGGCCATCTGATGGGACATAAACTGGTCGCATCTCACTACGGTGGATATGTTTCACTTTACCACCAGCGACTGGGACAATAGAATATACGGACCCTTGACCTTCAGGGCATCGGACAATTCTGTAATGGGTTGGATCCCAGGCATCCTGGATTTTACTTCTACCTTTATGACCGTGAGCTCTCTGATATACCAGCTGGCCTTCTTGTAAGGGCATATGACACACCTTAGCATCATTTGCACGGGCACGCTGAGCTGCAGCCTTTTGGAGACGAGCTCGGGCACAGTTAAAAATCTTTTCCAGATTCTCTCAATGGTCAGCCATCCAATCACAATTCGTTTGACCGTAGTCATCCAATCCTAATATAACATCTACAGGCAAATGTGGTTCTTGTCCAAACATCAAGACAAAAGGACAATAGCCTGTAGACTGGTGCTCTGTAGTATTATATGCAAAAACCACCTGAGACAAATGTGACGGCCAATCGCATTTTTTCTCAGCCGGAAGGGTGCGCAGCAAATCGTGCATGGTTCTATTGAACCGCTCACACTGACCATTCCCTTGTGGTCGATATGGTGTAGTATGAGTCTTGGTAATTCCATAAATTTGACAAAGTTCTTGGATCAAGCGGCTCTCAAAGCACCTTCCCTGATCTGAATGTAACTGTCGTGGGACACCAAACATATAAAACCACCGTTCCACCAGTACCCGAGCCACTGTCTTAGCAGTCTGGTCTTTAGTCGGGATTGCCTGGGTAAATTTTGAAAACACATCTGTTATAATTAATACATTTTCCATTCCATTGGATGACGGGTCCAGCAGTGTGAAATCAATAGCTAAGATATCTAGCGGTCGATCAGCTAGCAAATGCCCCATGAAGGTACGCACCTTTGGTCTAACTACTTTTGACAGGGTACAGCGCTGACATTTCCTACACCAATCCTCCACATAGCTATACATCCCTGGCCAATAGCACCGAGCCCTTACTAACCTTGCTGTTCGCTCCATCCCCTGATGACCATGGTCATCATGAAGGCAGGTGAGAACCTCTTCCCTAAGGGCAGATGGTAACACCACCTGTCGAACTTCCTTATGACCTTCTTGTGGCCAAAATCGTCGGTACAAGACGCCATCTACCTTCTCAAATTTCGCCCACTGACGAACTAACTCCAAGACCTCTGATTGTTCAAGGATCCGCTCCTGAGATGTTGGTGGCTGCTTACGGTCCCAGTAAACCATGAACCTTCCTATAACTGGGTCAGCTTCCTGCAGCACACCCAAATTATCCTTCGACGGTCTAGGAAAGACAGATATGCTATTAACCTCTGCTACTGGACCATGATCAGAAACGGACTGCCGTATCTGTTCAGGCACGACTGCAATTGAAGCCAATCCCACCAAAGGGGCGGCGCTTTGTCTAGACAAAGCATCAGCATTGCCATTATTACGTCCAGGCTTATATTTTATGTCCAAGTCAAATTCTGCGAGTTGATTGACCCACCTTTGTTCCAGTGCCCCCAACTTTGCTGTCTGCAAATGGCTAAGAGGGTTGTTATCAGTATATACTGTACACTTATAGCCCAGCAAATACTCTCTGAATTTTTCAGCTACGGCCCATTTTAGAGCCACAAATTCCAACTTCATTGAACTATAATTTCGCATATTACGTTCTGATGGCCTCAACCCTCTACTTGCAAAAGCAACTGGTCGACATCTGCCTTTTAGTTCTTGTGACAAAACGGCACCCAAACCCTGAAAGCTTGCATCGATCTCCAAAATGAATGGCTTGCTGAAATCAGCATAGGCCAGCACAGGGGCACTGGTCAAAGATACCTTAAGGGACTGGAATGCGTTCTCACAGGCTTCCACCCACTTATCCCCCAACTCAACTTTTGGCCGCTTAGTTTTCTGATCCCGAATGACCTCCGCTACTAACGTATTCAACGGCTTTGCAATACACGAAAACCCTTTTACAAATCTTCGATAGTAACTAGCAAAGCCTAAAAACGACCTCAATTCTTGAAGAGTCTGTGGCCGTTTCCAATTTTCCACCGCAGCTCTCTTATCTGGATCAGTACTAACTCCCGCAGCGGAAACTACATGTCCCAAGTAACGCACTTCTGATCTAAAAAAACAGCATTTACTAAGTTTGACTTTTAAATTTTGCTGTCTTAAACGACTCAGTACCAGTTCCAATCGCTGCAGATGTTGTTCTACTGTTGTTGAAAAAATAATCACATCATCAAGATAAAGCAGTAGGGACTGAAAACTTTGGTCACCAAAAATTCGCTCCATGAGCCGTTGGAAAGTACTTGGTCCATTGCAAAGCCCAAACGGCATCCGGAGAAATTCAAAGAGTCCAAAAGGAGTACAGAAGGCAGTCTTAGGACGATCAGCTTCAGCCACTGGCACTTGATTGTAGCCACTTGCTAAATCTAATGTCGAGAACCACTTTGCCCCAGTCAGTGCGTCTAAGGACTCCTCAATTCTAGGAAGAGGATAAGCATCCTTCCGAGTCTTCGCATTTAGCTGGCGATAATCTACACACATTCTTAAGGAGCCATCCTTTTTCTTTACCAGCACAATCGGGGATGAATATGGACTACAACTCTCCCTAATGACCTGGCTCTCCAACAGCTGTTTAATGTGAGTTTTCACTGCTTCAAACTGACTAGGGGGAATGCGGCGATGGCGCTGACGCACCGGGACATCATTCAACAAAGGGATTTGGTGCTCTATTAATTTAGTACAACCCAGGTCACCATCATCCTTAGCAAAAACATCCTGATATTTATACAAAAGGTGCTTGACTGCTTCCCTTTCCGACTCTGAAAGCCCGGGTAACTCAACCCTTCCCAGCTCACGGTGGTTTGAAATGGAAGCTGAGGTTTGGCACTGAATAACTATTTCACTAACCTTACCTTCCGAGTTTTCTTCAAAGGAAATTTCTTGGTCAGATTGATCAATCACTTCAGCGCTAATCAAACTACCCAACATAGCCTTTTCAGGTAAATATACAATCTCTGTGCTGACATTAACCACGGGCACACAGATTGTATTTTGGGAAGACTGTAACAATGAAGGAGAAATCAAAATTCCTGCAGGTAATCCACCACTACCATCACTGCTCATAGGTTCTAGTAGCGTAACTACATTTGAAATATTTCTGGGGCAGTAAGCTGTAACTAACCTCATTGTTCCAGCTGGAATCTGCACTGGATGCTTAGCTTGCACTCGTACATGGCCAATGAAACCAGGACAAGATGGATCACTAGTTCTCTGGCACTGCAACAATGCATCCTTCCAGCCTGATTCTGCCTGCTTGACCTGTGGGACTGAAAATAAGGCTGAACCATGTTCTTCAAATAATTCATTATAACACTGCCCTATTATATTCATACCCAACAGGCCAGGGACCAGTTTTTTCTTCTTGGACATAATATTTCCTGGGTCTTTCACAACCAATACACCTTGTTTAGATATACTTTTCCCCAACACGTTAACATCAGTTTCAAAATACCCCACATAGGGAATGTCCAAACCATTGGCAGCTTTTAGCTGAAGCCAACCACAATCCTTCAAAGCGTTTGGTGCTAGCTGTCGAAAATGTTGGTCGAAACAAGACTCCGTTATAGTGGTCACCATTGACCCAGTATCCAGCAGACATACCACAGGAACACTCCCCATTTGAATGGTAACAGTGGGACATTTGCCAATAAGACGCTGTATCACTGTAGGACAAACAAGACTAGAGGTCTTCAAACCTCCACTGCCCACTTCGGTACTCTGACTAGAAGCAACAGGGGAGGTAGGTTGATGATTCTCCTCCACATGGGTTTCTCTTGTCATCACCCTAGCTGGCCTAGATCCAGACTCAACAGGCCATGGTTGCCTACAATATCGAGCAATATGACCCAGTTTATTACAACGTAAACACCTTCGAGAAGTATCTTGCCTTGTCAAAACAGAGGAGGGTTCATTACTCAAGGGTTTAAGATAATCGAGACACTTAGTAATCTCGTCAATTTGAGCTTGTTGTTGCTTTAACAGCTCCTTGATTTCTTTTAACTCAGTAAATTCCTTATGCATCTGTGATTCAATTACTCTACCCTGAGCAGCATTACACCACAGCTGAGCAGCAGAGGGAATAACTTCCCTCTTCCCTTCCTCATTCCATCTTATAGCTTCGCTTCGAACATCAAGTAAACTACCGTGTGGAGTTTGTCTTACAAAACGTTTGAGTTCACGTTTAAGTGCTACATCATTCACATGCTCCACAAACTGATCACGGAGAACTTGATCAGCATTTGGGACACCATCTGGACGACTTGTGAGAATAGAGTCCATCAAAGACATAAGTGCATGAGAAAATTCAACAAGGGATTCACCCTCTTTTTGTTTTCGATCATAAAAACCCTTCTGCAACTGCACAAATGTTTGTTTTGCACCATACATACTTCTTAACACCTCAAATATGAGTTCAGGAGTGTCTCTTTCAGCTGCGGGTCGGAGTTTGATCTCCCTTCTGGCTTCCCCTCCCAAATAATCCATCAAAAACGCTACCCTTTCTCGTACAGTCCAACTCCCATCCCCAATGCAGGCCTCAGCCTCCTCAATCCAGTCCTCAATGTTTAAATTAGAGTCCAAGTCCCCGAAGAATCGGCGACACTTCCGCTCCCGAGGAATATACATCACCCTGCTGAAAGGCACAGAAGGTGGAGCATTAGGGTTGGATACAGGTTGATTAGTGTCAGGGTTGGACTCAGAACGTTCTTCCATTAATTGTTGATTCGTAGCGCGTAGACTACGTATCTGCTCCCGTAACTCTGTCAACTCCTGCTCCATTGCGACAGTTTTTCTTGCACGATTGCCGTTTACTTATACAATTACCTATTAGATACCGACATCAACGAGTGGCTATCAATACATGGACAAAAAAAAAAAACACCTTTGCACCTTAAACACACTGCAGTGCTGCCCAAAAATCAAAACAGATCCTGCCGATTACGCCATTTGTAACCCCATCATCTCGCAAGAGATGAGGAGAACTAAAAGAAAGGGGCCACAACCACAGTGCGTTTCGTTGCAAAGATAACAAAGTTTATTGCACAATATTCACAAGGGGTAATCAGAACTGGCAAAGAGAGAAAACAAACAAAATTGTAACCGCTACAACAGGGTTCCCAATCCTATCCAAAGGAATTTGCTCTGAAACTGTGCACACTCACAAGTTCACCAAACACAAATTCACTCTAGCCTCCACAATGGTAAAGTAAATCAAACCACTACAATCTATTCCCCAAACCTGAACAGAGTAAACCACATACAAGAAGATGGGAACCCCACTGTTAGTTGTAGATCCAAAACAAACAAAAACAACAAAACAACACAAAACAAAATCACAAATTAAATCAATCACTTTGCCACTTCCGTACACAAGACTCAATTCAACATTAAAGTCATCTCTTCAGACACCCATTAAGCCACCAATGCTTTCAATAAAAGTAAACGGCAATCATGCATCATCTGTAAATAAAACAAATACAAATTGATGATTACCCAATAAAATATTTACAAAGATTAAAAAAACCTTAAAACATAACACACAAATTACAATTATAAAATGAAGCTTAAAAACAAATCCCCTTATTCAATAATTCAATGAAGATCAGTACCTGTATTCTCAAATATATCTGCTTTATTCTCTGAGGCACCAATCAACACCATTTCCATCAGAATACTAAAACAAAAGACAAATACAAACATGTTAAAACTAGACAACTCACTCTAGTCGTCATAAATCACAACCCTTACCTTCCCAATTCAGTTATGCTGCTCATTAATCAACTTAGTTTTTCATCTGCAATTACACAGCCTTGAAAGACACCAAACAGCTTTTCCTGCTTGCCACATGGTACCACAAAGAGGAAGTCTAAACAGTCTGGTTTCCCTTTATACCATCTCAAATCATGGGATTTGTAGTCCATCTAGTTTGTAGTCCATCTTCTACCCCATTACATATATATATATATATATATATATATATATATATATAAGGAAGAATCATATTTAAACTAGATTAGATTTGTTGAATAGTAATATATTTCAGTCGTATTTACTTCACCTTCACAAGCTTTTATTTTGGCAGAAAACTGAAAGTGCAGTCCCAGCAAAATTATTACGTTAATATTTTGAATATTCAATATATTGCCAAGCCCTAGTTCCTCCTACAATGCTATCGTATGGTTTCAGAAGGCATGGAATAATATAGCACACCAGCTGTTACTTTATGAAACTTTTATGATGCTTATTTTGTCATTTAGGAGCTTGACAACTCAGACACCCTCCTCACTTTTTTATATGGAAAACATGCAACCTAGTCTCTGAGAATTACTGTAGAGACTTGTGCATTTTAGCATTTGCACGACATAATCAACTACATTTACAAGCTTATTCATGTGCGATCCAGTTGCTCGGATGCTCAACTCATAGAAGATCTCACCAGTCGACACGTGAGGTCAAAGTGTCATAGAAGCACCACAACACGATTCTGTGCTTTTCATCTCAATTTTCCTTTTAATTCCTTTTATTAGGTTTAGGGAAGGGTGGTAGGTTTTGTTGATTTAAAACTCAAATAGGCTAGGGTTAACCCTAACCCTAGCCTTAAAAACCTCATTTATTTGGCAGAACATTTCAGTTTTGTACGCCACACAGTGAACATTTCACCTTGGAACTGCTGCAATACATGTAATGAACTACGTCATTTTCATGAGATCAGACTGAAAACATTGGCCAATACATTTTATCAACACTTCTCCTTTTGTTTTTGAAACAACATGATGATAAAATATGAATTTTTTGGGTGAATAATTCCTTTAAAAGGACAAATCAATGGATTATCAAAAAGCACATTCAGAAAAGAACTGGTTCCAAACAGGAATTTAAGTGTGAGTCCAGTTGTCTGACGTGTATCTCACCTCATTTAACAAAGCCAGTTATAAGAGGTGTAGTCGTACAATATTTGAGTGACATGGAGAAAATCAGAAGAGAAATAAATGAGAACAAAATATTTCAACAGTGTCAAATATTCTGGGTGACGCACTCCGGTGACATTCCAAAGCCATGTTTGAGGCTGTTTGGAGGAATTTAGATCCTTCATCCCATTGTGTGTCAGTCGTGACCATGTGCTGATCCTCAACCAAACTCTCTGTGTTAGCTCAACACATCTCTCTCCAGATTCACCATACAGAAACTTGCCCTGCCTCTCATCAAACACAAATCCATCATCTGGTGACAGATCACAACTAGTTTCTGATGATCACCTTACTTCACTAGGACGGTATAGGGCGTATGTTCTTTAGTGTTCTTCATTGAAGAACATTACATCAATTAAAAACTTCAGTCTGTTCTAGAGACTAATCTCTTAGGGATGCCAAAATCAGTGGGTCTGGGAAAATCTTGAGACCTTCCTGGCTCAAGCGTAATTTATATAAATCATCAGGTTCAGGTCCAAAGCGGATGATCGATTCTGTGCATCACATGGGCAAAGAGTGGTTCCAACATGCATAATCCAGTGTGGTCCAAATATCTAAGACCACATTGAAAATGTTGTTTTTGTTTTTAACCCTTAAATGCATGGGAATTTCACCAAACATTCTTACATACAGATCCTGCACGTATATCTGTAAAAAAATGGATCTACAAAATGCCCAGATAGTGTTTATTGTTTATAGTGTGTATAATTTATAAATCAGAAAAAATACAATTTATGGAAGTGCAAATTAAAAAAAAAACAAAAAAAAAAAAACACTTACATACCCAGTGTCTCTAATGACCCTATACACTATTTTGTTGTTGTTGTAATTTTGGCCTTTTTATTTATTTATTTTTTTCTGTATGTGTGTGTTACACGAGGTACAGGGGTTGAAATAAGGTCCCGGGTCTCTAAAGACCCAAGGTATGCATTCAAGGATTAAACCTGGAAATAAACATTAAGTATTAATTTCAAAACATTTTAAAGCAGAGAAGTATAAGAATGCAAAATAAAAGCATTTTCACTTTTGGACCTTATTGTTGGTACAAGCATATGATGCGACTGGTGTAATTTATCTAACAGACAATTTTTTGATTCCTCAATGTAAATTTAATAGGAGCTTCATAGGGATGCCAAGACTAAGTGCTCTCTGTCTTTGTTAAATTGTTATTATTAAAATACATTGTTATCATTACAAATAAATCGCGTATGATAAGCTTTATCAGCACTGTAAAATCAAAATAGCCGTCCTTAGACTTTTTAAGGCAATCGGTTTGCATGCTTTAAGTAAACATACTTATTTGGCTCAAGTAAACAGAATAAATTTTTTTAAGTAAAGTTAAATAGTTACAAGTAAATTTAACTCATCTGTAAAGTGCAATTGAGTAAAGAAGAATGACTTAAATTTAACAGGCTCTAAGTTCACCAGAGGAAACGCTAATCACACTATTTGCGACTTCACACAAATCACAACTATTAACCAGCTACAACAAAACTACAGCAATAGACATAAGAATTAAAACGATCTACAATTTTGCATAATTATTACTTTTCTACATGAGTTGCCAAGTTTTGGCCAAACATACATAATTTATTCAAGCACAAGTGCTTATGGGTATTACACACAGCTGCAATTTTGTACTTGATAATTTTGAGTTAGTAGTACTCAAAGCCAACTTTTGAAGAACACGTATATTTGAGTTATGAATGTGACATGTCAAGTACTGTTTAATTAGGACCACTGAAATATTTGTATTAATGACAACTGTAGGGTTATAATGGTAAATTAAAACTAGTAAGAATAGTAAATGAATTAAGCTTGAGTAAACAATTTTTTGTATTTATTTATTTTACAATTTGAGATAACTATTAGTATTTACAGTGTGACATTTACAGGTTATCAATGGTAGAAAGAATAACTGACATATTAAATGGGATTGTCCATTTGAATGTCCAGTTGACACACAGACATTTGATATCATCCATGTAAAGGCATTAGATGTTTTCTTCATCTTACGCTTTAGCTGTTGTGTTCTCAACTGTCCCATCACAAAGATGACTATGCTTCTCAGGCTGTATGTGTGTTTGCATTCATGTGTGCTGGATTACACAGGCCCTTTCAAGAGCAGTAATGAGAAGTGAGGTTACACTTACCTGACATCTCCATGTTGGCCAGGGCAGGACTGACTCTCGCAGAGGCCTTTAGTTGATCCCATTAAAAGCAATCAGCCTACTGTTTGCACAGTGGTAAAAGCTTTAAAGCTGCCCTCCTCTCTCGCTTGCCTTCCCCCTGCTCTCTTCGACCAGGTGTGGGTCCCTCAGTCCTCTAAAGCGCCGGTGTAACATCCAGTATGCTTCTGCATAAATGAATACTCTGTAAAAAGTGGTAACCTGCCATAGCTACTGTTTCTGTTTGATCTAACCCATGCAACTTGTTTTGTTGGTGTAACCTAATGTATTCAGGTTGATTCAGTGATGTTATATCATATTTATGCCTTACCGATAATTAGATGTTACCACATGAAGCACATTTTTTTAGGTAAAAAAATATATATTTGTGTACAATTAAATGTCAATTTCTCATAATATTTTTCCAAGACCAAATGATCAGCTATGCACATTAGTTTTACAGCTCTATTCCAAACTGCATTGCCATGACAGAGCAACCAAAGTTCAATCTGATTGGTTCATTTTCACAACAGAACTTCTCCTGTTATTATTTTATTTTTTATTATTCATTCAAATCGCACTAAGCAGTAAAACATATGAGCCTCATTCTCTAACGCTCTCAATGGTGAATGTAATGAAAGCCAACCTGATTTTTTACCACAAACACATACTCAGGCCTCGTTATTGTCTGTGGGGTAGGAGTCTGTCTGCTACATCTAATCAACTACTCAGGTGTCAATGAACAGAGCCATCTGCCCTAGTGGGTGAGCAAATACTAGGTACAATACCTACAACCTGACCAACCACTCTCTTTTCTCTTCCTCTGTTCTCAATCCCCTCTGTTTCTTTGGAGTGGTCAGGCATTGTATTTACCTGAGCGATCTCTCTATCATCTTCATTCCTCTCTGGTGGCTTTAGTGCATCAATGGCCCCACCCTTCTACTGATAAGACTGTAGGAACAATTAGGAATACTTCAAGACTGCACTGTTTACTCCAGTAAAGAATGCTAAAACCAACAAGAAAAGAAACCTGAAGCTGAAATCTTTCCTTGAAATCCTGATAATGCTGAATACATAAGAAGCCATCTTGTCTTAAGCTGCGTACACACTGCCAGCGACAGCGACACCATCCCATTCATTTTCAATGAGAGCACATCGACTTCCGGCGACACGAGCTGTCGCGACCGTTGGCGACTAGATGTGGGACAAGTTCAACTTTATTCAAATAATGAGCGACTTACGGAAGCGACAGCCAATAGGAGAGAAGACGGGAGAGCTCACGTGATCCATCTCTCTCTCTCAGCTCCTGCAGTAACGGAAAGATGGACGAAAGGCTAATTCTTGCTGTTAGCAATTTTCCAGTGCTCTATGATATGTCTCTTCCCACGTACAAGGAGATTTTTAAGAAAAATACTGCGTGGAAAGGTGTCTGACTCCGAGATTGAATGGTTTTGTGGACCCAGACAGACCGCCGTTTGCGTTTTCGCCGTAGATAAACAGCCGCTATGGCAAAGAGCACGCCTTGTTTCTCATTCATCTTTGATATAAAGCATTTTATGTACTGATTCCATTTATATTTAGTCTTTTCCCTCCGAAATGTTTGTTTTTAGTGGCAAGAAAAGCGATTCGCTGTCAACAGCAATGGAATGACATCCGTTAATGTCATTTACAAACGTTACTAGGCAACCAGTAGTGGGAACGCCCACTAGCGACTTCACCACCAGCGACCTGCAGCGACAAAGTTGCTGGCAGTGTGAACGCAGCTTTAGTCACATTTCAACTCAAAATCAAAAGAAAGAAAACGTGAAGAACTTCTGCGATAAAAGTTGATCATAAAAGTTGCTCTGTGAGTGTATATAACATACTTGTATCAAAGATTTATACCTCTAAAAATATGTCTAATTAACTCTTTCCTTAAAAAACGAATAATTAAAATAAATGATGTCTAATAGACTTCTTGCAAGTTTGAGACAAAGTATAAAGTAAACATATTTTTTCTATAATATATTAAATATATTTATATTTTATATTTTAATGATTAATTGCGACTCATCTCAGAAAACTGTACGATTAAGTAAACATATTCATTAATTAACAGCCATACAAAATATTTTAATCATCCTTAAAAATAAGTTTAATTTTCTTTATGCACAAAAATTTATAAAATAATAATAATAATAATTTTACTTTTAGATCCACCCATTTAACACCCAAAATAAATGTTGCACCCCTTATGACCCTTAGGCCAGAAACATACTTCAGGCTAGTATGCATATGCACACACAAGCGCTTGTCCAATACACTGGTCAACACATGGTCCAGTTGAACATGCTTATTATCCTTTCTTGCGTTACTGGGGCATTAAACTGGATTTGTTATTATTCAGGTAGGTTGCATTAAATGAATTGACTTTCAGTTACTTCCTCAGAAATATTCTCTTGAAACTGTTCCACCATGACAGTAGCAGGCTTAAAAGGGAAAACTCACCATAGAAGCGGACAATTCAAATAAATGTCAGTTATAGCACCCCTTGTGGCAACGTTGAGATTGCAACACGTACTTGCGTTGTGTTATGAATTGCGTTCAGACACATTTTGGAACGCAACGACGTTCAGGTATTTGCATAGCGTAAGTTTCAATCTTTAGATACACTGACCTGAATCTATTTGTAACATTCATAATAATGTCTGTTTACAATGTAACGTTTAGTGTGCCACACTAGTCAGGGTCTTGGCTGGTACTCTAACACAGGTAACTTTGGTCCCTAAGACCCCTCCACCCACATGCCATATTGAGCAAACATGACAAACAATCTGTGGGGTGTGCCACAGATACCCCCTTCTCTCTTTCTCTCACCCTCCTCCCCACATCTCTCCATGTCCTGAGCACTCCGCCCAGCACCCAGGCCATTAGCAAACACTCAGGACAAAGGGGCGGATGAATAATCAGAGGGAAGTGTCAACGTTTCATCATGGCCGCCCGACTGCGGCAGTTATCCATTAACCACACAGAGAAGTGTTGTGTCGCCCAGCCACCTGAACCACAGCACTACAGTCAGAGACAGAAGCAGGTGAGGAGGAAGCTATTTTCGTTTAAGAGAAGTAGAACGAGACACTTTAGATGACGAGTGAAAGAAGAGAGAACAGTAATGTACAGGGGAGATCAGAAAGTTTTTCTCTGACCCATTGACACCCATATTATTCATAGTTGGTATTCATAAATGATTACATTTAAACTGTAATGTTTTGTATGTGTAAAGATCTTTGATCTGATTTAGCACAACCAAAAGGAAAGAAATCACAATGAGATCTCTTTAATATCTCAGTTGTTTCTCCTATGAGACTAAATGTGCACAAATGAAGACCTGTGCTCTCATGTCCCCTTATTTACGATCATTTTGCTGGGAAAAAGAGCTTGGTAATCCCATTTGTGTCTCCGCTTGAGGTTTAGAAGAGATCTCATCAAAGTCTCAAACTTTGTGCCAAGATATCAAAGTCTATAATCAAAAGTCATTATTCAATATGAAGTCCGGTTGCAGTAATAACAGTAAGAGATGGCAAAATTGTGAGAAATCGGGTTGGTCCGTACAACAATTCCATTTTTCCTCCCATAGGGAAAACTAAACGGACCAACGAACCATGTTATTTAGATTTATTCTAAATGTAATCCCTAACCCAAACCTAAACCTAACCGTAAAGTCTAACCCCTTACCCGAAACCCTGAACCTAATCCATGATGTTGATAAAAAAAAATAAGTATAAAAATAACTTAGAATACGAGACGAGGGAAGCGTATTGACATCCATCAGTCATTTGTATTGCATAAATAAATATGGAATGAGTAACCAAATTTGTTCACTGGCTTTTTCTTTCATAAAATTAAGTGTTGAATATGGAGGCTAGATAAAACTTGATGCTTATTTTGTAGCGATTTTATTTGGCTGATTGGCTGGTCTCTATATAAGAATAAATGTCATACCTTTTCATAGAGACATGAATTTTTTGAGATTTTGACATCTTGTATAAATTATTACTCAACACGTTTTTCATCAAAAGTCATCCAAGACCAAATCTGGACTATCAATAGTTTTATAGATACATATGTCAAAACAAATTGTCCCATTTTGTGTCTGTTGTTATTCCTCCTAAGGATTTATAGGAAACAATTTTAAGACTGATACTTGAAATCAAATAAAAAATCTATTACGTTCCCTGAGCTATGAAAGAACAACCTCTGAACAATATATTTTCCTATTGCTATAGATCACACATGGCTTTTGATTTGTAACTATTTGCAAATCATATCTATTTCCGCAAACATAAAGTCTCTTCTTTTAATATTTATTTGTGTAAATGAGGCTCCAATCAGAGAGCATTTAGTTTCTGTTTCATTACATACAGTATGTTGACTGTATTAAAGACAGTGCGTTACAACCAGAATGTCTGGGGGGAGGGAAAGGCAGCACACAAGGTTTTTTTTTTATTATGAATGCAAGCACAGTGTATGGAGAGCCAAAGGACTGCAGCACAGGCTGGTGAGGGCCTTTCAGGTCTGGTAAATAAGATGGCTAATTCATGGAGTGGATGTTTTGAAGGAAACTGTCTGAGGATGTCACTGTGCAGCCTTGCTCTTCGACTCTAACCTCCGTCTCTCCGTCTAACCTCTCCGTCTCCTGGGCCACTGGCATGGCAGCATGCATGCAAACATAAATGCGTGTGTGTGTGTGTGTGTGCGTGCATGTTTCCGTGTGTGTGTGTGTGTGTGCGTGTGCGTGCGTGTGCGTGTGTGCATGAGTATATGCAATGGTGGTAAAAAAGTATTTTGGCATTTAAGTCACACTTAGTAATTAGTGTGTGAATAGCATTGGATTAGATAACACAATATCAATCAAAGTGACATTTATTTTAAAGAAAGACGGCAAAACACTTCACAAAAAGAGATGTGTCTGGTTTAAAATTATTAGATATACTATTCAAAATGAAAACAAAAGGATTTGGACACTTTGTGGTTGTCGAGTTCTGCTAGGACACCTCATTCAGTGCATCTCCTTAAAGTACTTTTGATCAGTAGATTAAAAGTAATTGCAAAATAACAGTGTGTCTTCAGTGTCCAAATGCTTTTTAGGCCACTGTAGATGTGAAAATACAAGAGCTGCCAAATTTAATATGTAAACACATGCGATAACCAGCATAACCACTTGTTGGAAGGGTGAAACCTTTGTGATGTGTCTGCCCAGAGTCATTTCACTGACAAACACACACAACACATACAGCAGTGATTCGGTATCAGCAGTGGTGTATACAAATACTTCGTTACAGTACTTAAGTAGCTTTTTTCAAAATCTTTCCTTTCTTGAGTATTTAAATTGGTTGCAACTTTTACTTTGCTACATTTTTTTATCCAAACAAAGAGTTTTTACTCTGATACACGTACTCTCGTTACTAGGATTAAAATAAATTATTTCATTATTTGCAAAAAGAGATCAGAGAACAGAACGCAGTGTGTTTAATTAACAGCAGCCAGCACAAGCACAGTCAGCACATGCACTCATCCAGTCTGTGTCGGACCAGCGAGTCACGCTGAACTAAACACGCTTTTAAACTCACATATAAGATGCAATTGGCTGTGAACAAACCTGACGGTCTAAATGTATTCATCACTTTATATAAGCCACAGAATACGAAGAACACAGAAACCATGGAGGACTCTTTCTAAGATGCTGTGGAATAACAGTAGGTTTTTTTACCATATGGCTTTGCTGTCAAATGCTTTTGGTTCTTTCAGGTCTGGGACTCAATTTGGTACCCGCGTGCCATTTGTCTATTCAAGAAGAAGACACTGATCAAACATGCTTTCCTAAACAGCTCTTTCAAATGAATCTAGAATGTCTGAATCGTTTTAGTGAATTGGTTCATTTGGACGATTCATTTATATGAAGCTCTCCTAAACCATCCTCTCCCTCTTATTTGAAGCATTAGGGAGGAAGATTAATTAGAGTTTCATGCAAAATAATCTATGCATTATTTCACTTCTTATTTGTTGCTGAATATTTAGTTAAATGCTGCTGTTCACCACTGTTTTGGTTACTTACAGTGCAGTAACTTTTTATAAAAGGTAGCTTCAACTCAAAATTGCTCAGGGACAGAACAAGTAAATATGTTGAATTTATACATATTACAATTATTGATGATATTTTTGAATTAGTTATATTCATGTTAATTTCCATGAACTATAGCTTATTTTCTGAATACAATGCACAGTCTTTATCCACCTGTACAATAACATCATTTCAGCAAAAAAAAAAGAAAGATGCATTTTACATAGAGATTGAAGCACATGTAATTTGCATCTCAGGTCCCTATATAGGCTTTTTCCCTAGAAACAATTAAATTAAAATAAACTAAATAAATAAAACTAAACTGAAGTAAAACAAGCATTTGAAAATGTAAGATAATTTATTATATTAAATATTAACTATATAAGACAGAATTGTATGGCTTTAAAAATAAAAACATGAATGTGTCACATTTTATAAGATGAACAGATTTTAATTTGTAGTACTTTTACTTTTTGATACTTAAGTATATTTTAAACCAGGTACTTTTTACTTTTACTTAAGTAGTGTTTTATTGGATAACTTTTACTTGTGGGATCTGTACTTTTACTTAAGTATGGAAATTGAGTACATTTTCCACCACCGAGTGTCAGCGATAAAGTGATGTGGAAAGGAGCTCTTAATGCTATTTGTTGCACCAAACAAGCATAGATTGAACTTGTGACAGAAATCAAGTATTTTTCAGCCTACGGTGCATTTTAATTACCACAGAAGCTCGCTAAGTCTTAACAATCACTTATCGTTAACAATCGTTTTTTCTGCAAGCGCTTTTCATGTGGAGTTTAAAGTGGCGCTTGACTTGTCTGCCGGCTGATTGTGGAGAATGAGAGTTTAAGATATTTAATTTACATGGCAATGATTATGCAACCTATGTGGAGACTAGTTCTTTCAATTAGTCAAACTGCCAATTACACTTTGGGAAATATTTATTGTCACTTGAATTGGTGCTATTTTAGTGCATTTCTATCTTAATACTATGGAAGGCTTTGTTCGGAAAATGTTAATAAAGCATTATATTGTTACATATTGTTTTGTTTATTTCCTAAGTAGGAAATAAATGCAAATGAATGACAGGAAAAGAAGTATATTTAGAGTCAAGCACTTTCAAAATCTGCAAATAATCGCGATTTAACAATTTCAGTAGACTGAAAGCTCTACAACACGCCCTTTCTCTCCGAGAGACTATAGTGACACCAGCGGCAGCTAAATATAGTTCTGTCTTATTCATGATCGTTTAAAACTAATGGCAAGAAGGCAACTTGGCATAGATGGCAGTTCTCCGGTCATTAGTTCTCTAGACAGGTAAGAATACTTCCTCTAAATGTGATTATGGAAAGTTAGGGTCAGGGCAGCTAAGGTACGAAGGCTCTGGGTAAATTTGCTAAGGTGAACTGACCCACAGGGGTTCAACCAACGGATTAAAATGCTATTTATCTTTTCCTGTTTGTTGACCTATTAATGTTGCAGAGTAGGAAAGGAATTTTTTTCACAGTGGAATGCCTGTATGAGAGATAGAGAGAGAGAGAACAGTAAATGGGTCGGTGTTATTTATTTGGTTTGGAGCAGAGGACCCGGAGCAGTGAAAAATCACCCGGCATATCACTAATTCCGTCTTCCCCCGGTCACCGGACGAATGAAAGCATTTTGAGAGCCAAACAGAACAGACCAGTGTGTGGCACATTACAGTGGACATACACTATCCAGGCAGACTCACACGCAAACTCACACTGAGGCAAAGGTGTCAACCACACCGCACCCATTCGATGGATGGAAACCTGTGTTTTTTTGTGCTCTTATGATATAAAAACATGCATTCTTTCTTGTTTTTCTCAAATTTTTTCTTCCTCAGCCACATTTCCTTTTGGTCACTTAACAAATATAATAATATAATATTCTGATGATAATTATACAAATATATGAATGATGTATACAATAATAGTAAGGATAATAATAATTATTGAACACAGTGTTAACATGTCTAAAGAAAATGTGAGTGGTGCTTGTACAACACTCGCCACCACAATGCTAAGGTGGTTGTTGTGTTGTTGCTAAGGTGATCTGCGAGGTTGCTAGGGTGTTGCGAGGTGGATCAAGAGCCCAAATCCTAGTCTTTGAGATTTTAGTCCCATGATATGGCTCAGGTTCTCCTTCAGTTTAAGTCTATGGGATTTTGTTTGCCTGTTTTATCATCCTCCAAGTATGAGCACACCTTTCCTCAACAAGCCAATAGAAATTAGGTATCATTCATGTCCACTGCACTAAAGTAATTATGTACCTTAGTCAAAATCATTAAAATGGCTTTAATTATTGATATGATGTTTTTATGTTTCGTATTTGTTATTGTTAATGAAATCAAAATACCCCGAATCATTTTCATCAGTAATTTTATTAGCATGGTTAACACAGAATCACACATTTTTTGTGTGTTTATTGTACATATACACTTTTTTTGACAGCACTTCACAGGGTGAACTGCCATGCAGTACTCATCCTCACAGCTATAACCATGAGCTGTCAAACTCACATGTAAAGCAATCATGACAGTTTGTGTATTGTTCCTACTATGTATTGTTTGGGGGCGGGTTTATCTGCAATATATTAAGCCAGTAAGCCACAATAATAGTCTGCTGTGGAAAAAAGTGAAATATATAGTTCTGCTCATGAATATCGATACTACTTGCTACTCAATTCAATTAAATTACTACTTAATTTGAGTGCCTCAAATTAAACTAAAAATATCTTTAAACAAATGAATGACACCAATGGCAAACTGGAAAAAGAGACAAATAGTAAGAGAAATAGCAGGTGATGTGGTAACGAAAGAGAGAGAGCAAGAAGGCTAAAAGGTTGTGTGAAGTTTAAGCAGCCATGAGTCATGAATGAGCACACATTGTTAGCTCAGTGAAAATCCTCACAAGTTCCTGGAAAAAAAAGTCCTACGTGACACCAGGATGCAAGACAGCTCTGAGAGCAGAAAGAAGAACAGAGAAGAGCACAGCTGTCCTAATGCTAACATTACAGCTCCACAGGTTTCCCCACTGTCTGATGACACCGGAAAGAATCAATGTAACACAATGTCTGACATTCTACAAAGAATGGATGGTCTCACTCGTATGCTGCAGTGCTTTACACTTTTAAGGAATGCAGTCTGTTTCTTAAAAAAGTTCTCAGCCCAAAAACAGGTACAGAGTTGCAGACAACAGGGAAAAACAATGACACAGGTAAAAAATAAATTGCAACTGTATTGTCATGCATAGTTGTCTGGATAGAAAAATAATAAAAGTGTTCTACATGTTTAAAAGGGAGGAGAAAATGACTTTTTTTTGTTAATGTCAAAGGCTCTTTGTCCAAACCTACTCTACCTTCATCCTTGAACACCATGAACAAAACTATGCAAGGGAAAAGAAAATATAACTGCGACTATGTTAAATCACTTGCAACAACATAATTGACATGCTGCTTCAGAATGCATCCTGAAATCGACCCCTTTTTTCCAAATTACTGACAAGCGCCATCCCCCAGCAGATATTTTTGCATCACTTCTATCATGTTGACCATTTCCTGTGGCACTACTAAGTTGCTCAAGCAATCTCTGAGACACAAGTTCTGGTTAAATGTAAACCAGCAAGTAATCACATTTACATAAACAATGGTAAGCATGATTCAGGTGTTGCATTTTTGCTAAAAAATAAAAATGTTATCCCATTGGTGTTTAGAGTTGGAATTTGGGTTAGGCGGTAAGGTTAATAAAATGAATGACATAATTTACAACTAAATTTAAATAATTTAATAACTTAAAACTCGCTTTTGGCGCACCCTGAGGACATTTTACCTCAAGAACACTTCCAGTTGCAGCCACTGGGGGGCAAAAGTTAGTTTTTCAGTCAGCAGAGACCGATTTCAGCAGCAGAACTTTCAACCATCTGTCGCCGAATTCACCATGAGAACAGTCTGCTTGCAACCAGTAATAGGTAAGTTACTCAAAAAGTAATCCACTACAAATTGCTTATACTAATTATTTCTCTGAAATTGTGATCAGATTACTGGTTGATTTGTCAGAAAGCAAACAGATGTATATATATGCTCATTTAAATTTTAAATGTGTTATACTGTACATAAATTATATTATTTTAGAAATATTTAACCAAATAAAATGAATTACCTTAACTGAAGGTCAGTAACTGTAATCTGATTACAATAATGTTATATGTAATGTACACTACTTTTTGATTAAAGTAATTAAGAACAGAATAGAATAGAAATAAAGTAATTAAAATATAGTAGCTAATTGCTTTGTAATCAGATTACATACAACACACTTGAAACAAGGATAAACATGACCACCATGTGTTTTGTGGCATGAATTACTGGCTGCTGAGATTCTTATTATGTCTTAATAATATTAATACATTTCAATGTTTGGTTTTAAGGAAATATTTGATTATTTTTATTCGATAAACAATTTTGGTATCGTGTTGGATTGCCAATTAATGTTCCACTGTAAAATCTGAAACAAAAACTGCTGAGATCCACTCTGTTTTAGATGGCTCATGACTGAAAGTGTGATTGTTTCTGCATTCTCTTTCTCATCACCATAAGATCCATTCCGGATTCAAAACATCCACTAATCCTGCTCCTCAATTAACCTTTGCTCTTTTTTCTCTCTTACCTTTCTCTGTTTATCTTTTTTTTTTTGTTGTTGTTGGCCATAACGGTGTCTTCATTTGAATAAAGTACACAACTCATTTACGGGAACTACCATGGAAAACCATCATTTCTGGCTCCTGTTTTCCCCTCTCGTACGCTCCACCTTTTTCCAAATGTTTTTATGAGCCTCACCATTTAGAAATGTTTTTAATTTTACTCGACACAACTACCCACACCTTAGAAATGAACAGCGGTGAAGAAGGGGGCTAAATATAAACCTGTAAAAGGTAGCTTTGTGAAGGCGGGCACTGGAGAGAGTGAAAGGTAGCGAAATTCTCCCTGCGGCCTAACTGCAAGGATGGAGCCAGGGGCCGAATTTTTTGCCCTCAATGAAAGAAGTGATTGTCCAGGGTCCTGCAGAGCCAGGAAAGTTGCCCCAGTGGTTTGGTTCAATCTGGCATGAATGCAAAGGAGAGAAAGAGAGAGGGATAGAAAGACTCTCCTTTGGTTGGTCAGATACCTTCAACCTTTCAAGAAAAAAGCACCTTTTGAGGTGTTTATAAATATCACCTGTGAAGCGTGTAGCAGGCAGACTTAAAATGAGCATGTTGGGAACATTCAAAAAAGACTCTCAAATTGTTTATTTAGACAGTGGGTTGTGAGAGAGGGAGAGGGGAAGAGGTGGGATGGAGAACAGGTATTTTAAGAGCAGACTTCATTGAGAAGAAGGCCCCATTGATGATGATGGTGAAGAGGGGATGCTCTTAGGAGAACACATTCTACACTGCCATAAGTACAGGGACTGACGATACACTGAACACTGCTCTGCTGTTCGTCTGTCAACAAATGGAAAACAAAAATCAACAAATCTCTGCCATGTGCTATAGCTATTTATTAAGGTGTCTTCCTATTATACGACAAGTGTTGTTGACCCAAGAACAGTGAGAATCTGAAAACTCCCTTGGAGCCAAAACATAACTTGGAAACCAGTGATGAATTCTAAGCTAGAATTACTGCTACATTTATACATTTGGCAGATTATTCAAGGTGACTTTAGAATGGAGCATTCAATGTAGGGAAAGCAGGGCACAAACTAATGCAGGGCTAGTTGTAACACATGGTTTAAATGTTTCCACACACACTGGTAAAACGAAACTTAATTTGTTTACTTGTTGCCATATCAACACCGTAGAGAGAAAAATTGCAGCAAAAGTCTAAAAACTTTGGAAGATATAGGCAAATCTTCATTGTTCAAAAGTTAATTTTTAGACTTCAGTTTTAAGTCTATTTAAAATTAGGCAAACTTGATATTATTTTAATCTCCAATCTTCTTGCTAGCATCTTGCATAGTCTTTTAATTATTAACTAGTCAGCAGAAGTTACTAGCCGTGTTTAAATCCTCATAACACAGCATTACAATGTGTAATTTCAGGTCTCTCGAGATACGTTTGATTTTGTTTGATCAAGTCCGGACTGTGGCTGGACCACTCAAGGATATTCACAGAGTTATCCCTAAGCCACTCTTGCGTTGTCTTGGCTGTGTTCTTAGGATCATTGTCCTGTTGGAAGGTGAACCTTTGGCCTAGACTGAGGTCCTGAGCACTCTGGACCAGGTTTTCATTAAAGATATCTCTGTATTTTGCTGCATTCAGCTTTCCTTCAACCCTGACCAGTCCCCCAGTCCCTGCAGCTGAAAAACACCCCCACAGCATCACCACCATGCTTCACCGCTGGGATGGCATTGCGCAGGTGATGATCGATGCCTGGTTTCCTCCAGACATGATGCTTGGAATTGAGGACAAGCAGTTCAATATTCGTGTCATCAGATCAGAGAATCTGGTTTCTCACAGTCTGAGAATCCTTTAGGTGCTTTTTTTGCATGTCTTGCATTGAGGAGAATCTTCTGTCTGGCCACTCTGCCTTAAAGCCCAGATCAGTGGAGTGTTGCATTGATGGTTGTCCTTCTGCAAGTTGTCCCATCTCCACACATGATCTCTGGAGCTCAACCAGAGTGACCATCGGGTTCTTGGTCACCTCTACTACCAAGGCCCTTCTCCCCCGATTGCTCTGTTTGGCCGGGCGGCCAGCTCTAGGAAGAGTCCAGATTGTTCCAAACTTCTTTCTTTTAAGAATTATGGAGGCCACTGTGCCCTTGGGAACCTTCAATGCAGCCAAAAAATCTTGTAGCCTCCCCTAGATCTTTGCCTCAACACAATCCTTTCTCTGAGCTCTGCAGGCAGTTCCTTTTGACCTCATGGCTTGATTTTTGCTCTGATATGCATTTTCAACTGAGAGACCTTATATAGACAGGTGTGTGCCTTTCCAAATTATGTCCAATCAATTGCATTTTCCTCAGGTATACTCCAATCAAAGTGTAGATATATCTGAAAGATGATCCAGCGAAATAGGATGCAACTGAGCTAAATTTCAAGTGTCATAGCAAAGGGTCTGAATACTCATGTCAATGTGATATTTCAGTTTTTATTTTTAATACATTTGAAACGTTATCCAAATCTTTTTTTTTTTTTTTTTGGTTTGTCATTATGGGGTATGGGGTGTAGATTGATGTGAAAACAATCATTTAAAGCATTTTAGCATAAGGCTGCAACATAACAAAATGTGAAAAAATTAAGGCGTCTGAATATTTTCTGAATGCACTGTAATATTTTAGTTTATCTTCTATTTATTTTAATTAAATCAGATACAGTTGTTAGAGTGGGCTTTTAAGCTTTCATATGGATGTGTAAAATTAATAAAAAAAATAATAATTCTTTGAACCCCAATTGTATTTACACAAACTTAAGAAAACCAAAAAAAGTGTTTGTGACACACTCTCCACTTTAAATTTTCTTGTCAGTATGTGTGCTAAATCAAACCCATGGCATTGAAGTGACTAGCACCATGCTCTTCTGATTCAGCTACATGTAATTCTTACTACTGTTTATGTTTAGAGTTAGGGATCTGAACAAACCCCTAAAGGGATTTGAAAAGTATTCAACTTTGTTGTGCTACAGACATGAATGAGAATTTGAATCATGTGACTTGTTGAAGGAGAGATGTGCTATTACTTTTCTAAGCAATTACAATTTTCCCCCAGAACCACCTAACAAAACCTTAGAGCATCAAAGAAACTGAATAACAACATGCTAGCATTCATTCAGTACACCTTAGCAATTGCATAGCAACACCCCAGCAACCATCTAGAACACATCATTGCAACTCATTTTATACGCACAAGCACTGCTCACATTTGTATTTATTTATTTATTTATTTTAAATGCAAGAAGTGAAGTGTTTTAATGTGGATTAAAACACATTAAATGTGTGTGTCATGCTCAGTAAATGAGCAACAGCTTTAGTGGCAGTGAGAGGCACTGGACATTACCTCTATTCATTTCTCTGCCACTTTCCCTTTTTCCCCGTTTCTCCTCCCCTCCAGCCACAGCTGTTTATGGACCTCAGCAGCCTAAAAACAGATAGATGGAAACAGCGCGGGAGGAGAGGATAAAGGGTAACACACTATCCTATCCCAGTGCCAAACAACGTCCTTTACTGTATCTGTGACTATTCTCAAGAGAGCAAAGCCTTGTTTACCTTATTACATTCAGATTGCTATGAAGTAGTGTATCAGACGTTTTAGTTTTTCAAACAGAAAATTATCTATTCAAGTTTTTGTTGAGCCGCAAGAAAATATGTCTATACCTGAGGGTTAATTTATTATTAGACAAATATACAGTAGCTGGCAATGTTCACATGAATAGATGCGAATGTATATGCATGACTGAGTGGAATGTACAGATGTAAGCTCATGTGAATGAGAGGAGGCATGAGAGAATGTGTGAGTGTATGAGGAAGGGAAGTACTCGACGCATTCCAGTGCTATGCCTAGTGAATGATGTGATTCTCTCTTTCTTACATGTGGGTGTTGTTTTTAGACCCTTGCGCTGCTATTAGGAGAGGAGGGTGCCGGTGGACCATTAATTTGGCCCAGCTGGATTCCTGTCATTGCTAATTTGTGCAAACGAGCGGACCCTGAAATCAGTGGGGCACGAAAACAAGCCCCCCCCCCCCCCCCCCCAACACCTCCCAGTAACAGGACTGTGGCAAGGGCTAGGAAGTTGGGGGTGGGGGTCAGTGGGGGTTGAGAACTTGCCAACATTTAAAGGAATAGTTCACCCAAAAATGAAGATTCTGTCATCATTTACTCACATGTCGTTCAAACCCCGTATGATTTTCAATCTTCCATGGAACACAAAAATGGTTAGACAGAATAATATCCTCAGTAACCGTTCACTTTTATTGTATGTTAAAGGTGCACTCAGTAATTTTTTCCTCATTAAAAAAGTTTAACTCCTAAAGACATAAATTGTAATTTAGCTATATATTAAGGTAATCATGACCATTCACATTAAAATGAAGACCCCAGTTATCACAGTAACCTTATAAAAGCTGTTTTATTCTACATGGAGAGGGTCCGCACATGGGGGTGGCCATGTTAGAATCACATGACCAGCCGAATACTACTCGCTTAATCTCAGTAACCGTCCTGTTATTTGACACTTTCACTCATTGATTAAAGTAATCATGGCTGACCATACAATGGCATCTGAAACTGAACACTATTGATTTTAAATTATGCTGCATCCAAACCGCTAGTGTCAGTGTAAGTCCAAGATGACAGAAAAGACAAAAGTAACTGAGTGCACCTTTAAGAATATACAATAAAAAGTGAAGGGTAACTGAGACTAACATTCTACCCAAGATCTCCTATTATGTTACATGGAAGAAAGTCATGTGTGTTTGGAACAAAATGAGGGTGAGAAAATTATAACAGAATTTTAATATCTGGTTGATCTGTCCCTTTTAAAACATTTAAAAAGACACTTTCTCCCGAATTCATACAGAGACGCTTATCTGAGCATCTTATCAGACTACTGAGAGGCAGTGAGGTGTGATACATGGCTATGTTTCAAAAGAAATTGTCAAGAGCTACAGTTGTGGCCACAGGCAACACTTCAGTCAATTGCCAGAGACGAGGTGGAACACTGCAATGACTGCAATGACTCTCTCCAGTTCCCTCGGGCCATGTGTGCAAATGAGAAGCTGCTTTCAAACGAGTTAAAAAACAAACAAACAAAAAAACAACAACAACAAACACTCTAAAAGAAAGGAAGCAATTATTCAGAGGTGGCTTCCGATATAAGTGCTTCACTGTCATAGTAAGCTACAAATATAGATTAAGAGATAAATGCATATTTTGACAAATAGGTAGATTTCTAAAGACTTTGAGTTAATTTTTTTTTAGCTATTTGCACTTTCCTTAGTGTAATTGTAACAGTAGCTAGCTGGTAGGTATCTGTGCATTGTGTAAACCTCACTCCTCTGGCCTCAAGAGGCACACTAGCGACTGATATATACACTCACCTAAAGGATTATTAGGAACACCTGTTCAATTTCTCATTAATGCAATGTCAGAATGGGAAAGAAAGGTGATTTAAGCAATTTTGAGTGTGGCATGGTTGTTGGTGCCAGACGGGCCGGTCTGAGTATTTCACAATCTGCTCAGTTACTGGGATTTTCACGCACAACCATTTCTAGGGTTTACAAAGAATGGTGTGAAAAGGGAAAAACATCCAGTATGCGGCAGTCCTATGGGCGAAAATGCCTTGTTGATGCTAGAGGTCAGAGGAGAATGGGCCGACTGATTCAAGCTGATAGAAGAGCAACTTTGACTGAAATAACCACTCGTTACAACCGAGGTATGCAGCAAAGCATTTGTGAAGAAACCCAACGCACAACCTTGAGTCGGATGGGCTACAACAGCAGAAGACCCCACCGGGTACCACTCATCTCCACTACAAATAGGAAAAAGAGGCTACAATTTGCAAGAGCTCACCAAAATTGGACCGTTGAAGACTGGAAAAATGTTGCCTGGTCTGATGAGTCTCGATTTCTGTTGAGACATTCAGATGGTAGAGTCAGAATTTGGCGTAAACAGAATGAGAACATGGATCCATCATGCCTTGTTACCACTGTGCAGGCTGGTGGTGGTGGTGTAATGGTGTGGGGGATGTTTTCTTGGCACACTTTAGGCCCCTTAGTGCCAATTGGGCATCATTTAAATGCCACGGCCTACCTGAGCATTGTTTCTGACCATGTCCATCCCTTTATTGCCACCATGTACCCATCCTCTGATGGCTACTTCCAGCAGGATAATGCACCATGTCACAAAGCTCGAATCATTTCAAATTGGTTTCTTGAACATGACAATGAGTTCACTGTACTAAAATGGCCCCCACAGTCACCAGATCTCAACCCAATAGAGCATCTTTGGGATGTGGTGGAACGGGAGCTTCGTGCCCTGGATGTGCATCCCACAAATCTCCATCAACTGCAAGATGCTATCCTATCAATATGGGCCAACATTTCTAAAGAATGCTTTCAGCACCTTGTTGAATCAATGCCACGTAGAATTAAGGCAGTTCTGAAGGCGAAAGGGGGTCAAACACAGTATTAGTATGGTGTTCCTAATAATCCTTTAGGTGAGTGTATATGGGCTTGTTAAAAGTCCAGCGTTATGCACCAAATCTGAATTTTTCTGGGTATTATTGGAACTTTGGTTACACACTAAACTGCTTTTGGGATTTTATTCATTTTGGACTTTTATAGTCATAGCGAGGAAAGGCTAACAAATGTTTCATCATTTTATAAATCGATTAAAAAAACAACAACTATCGGCCGATTAATTGTTATCAGTCCTTTCCACCACCTTGAATATCGGCATTGGCAAAATCCACTATAGGTCGACCTCTAGTCGAAATTGCTCTTTAATATACTTTCCACTTTTTACAGTGTTAATTCATATTAAGTTAATTGGGCCAAAAATTGCACAACCGTCTACTTTAATTTTGACATGAAATGTGAGCGCAGCGTAGTTCTAGCGGGAAGACTAGCAGCTGTACATCATCACACTATTAGCTGGGTAATTCCTAGCCATTCGCAGGTAAGCCATTGCTTTATAAGTCTGCTCACAATCTATCACATTGCTGTTTCAGTGCGTTAAGATGGCAACTCCCTCGGACAACTCCCTCGGACCACCAGACAGGGCCTACGCCAAAGAGAGACATTACTTTTCTGTTCTACATTAATCAAATAAATGGTATCTTAAACCTCACTCAAGCCTGCGTGTCTTCCCCAACAGAAGTGGTCTTTTCATCAGTATTCCTCAATGAAGGTGTCTTTGACCATGTAAACTGAGTTTTTTAACATTTGAAACATGTTTCAAATTGTTACAGAGTTTGCATTGCAAGCCCTAGAATGCTTATGTGGATCCAGCATGACCTGTCCATTTTTCCTATGGTATTCAGTCTATTTAAAACTGTTATTACACTTGATGCATTGATTGTTTTAATTTTCCATCTGTTATATAACTAAATATATGTCAAATGCCATGATTATATTCACACGGTATTTAAGTGTAGCATGCATGTTGACTTTCTGCCCATGCTTTTATCCAAAGTGCATACTTGCATGGACAGTCCTAATTGAGCAACCTGAGGTAAGATGCCTAGTCCTGGACTAATCTTAGCAGGTTTGAACCTGGAATTTAACTTTTTTTTCAGTGCACCTCACCACACCAAAAAACAAATGGTGCTGCATGGAGCAGCAATATTGAGCAAAATAGCAATATAGATTACATAAGGTTATCATTTTACAAGTTTATAAAAACAATTTTATAAAACAAGTCTATTGTACTTATATATATGTGTTTGTGTTTGTAGGGTTGTTGAGGCATTTCGTATGTTACCACCAAACATGCCCATACATATGCTATACAGCCTTTTTTGCACTTAATTTTCAATAAAAAATATAACAAGCATTTTAAAATGTAAATTGTTAATAACATTATCATTACAGTTAGGGTTAAAGGAATGTTCCTGGTTATACATGTTAAGCTCTATCAGCAGCATCAGTGAAAATTTATCGCAACAGAAATTAATCGAATTCATCCTTCAGTTTGTGAAAACAAGCAAAAACTGTGTTTACAGTAATGCCCTCGTACAATATAGAAGCTATGGGGCAAAGCTTTGGGATATATGTTACAAAGTATAGCCAGAAGAACTGTGATATGAAGAAAATGTTTGAGGAAATATACAATTATATATTATAAAGTTATTTATACCTGATCTGATCCTTAAAAATGACTTTAGATGATGTGGTGTAATGCAGTAAGGTTGATTCAGTAAATTAAAAAAAGTATATCTGGCTTATAAAACCTGTTAATGATACTGCATTTGAGCTTTTTCGGAAAAAACTATCAAAATGTTATTTAAGTGTTTGGTAATTGTATTGCTGCAGCATATGAAACATGCTTCTATGACATTCTGAAGGAATGCAGAGGCAAGTTAAGGTATAGCAATGAACATGATAAATAATTGATTGAATCATAACCATGACTATTCACAGTATGGATGAGGTCATATGTGAGGGCCGGAGCTTGTGACACCAATAATTCCACTGTTTGCCTGGATGCACAGAGCTTGAGCAGGGAAGAGAGGGTGTGTCTTTCTACAGTAGATTATTCAAGACAATGAGTCTGCACCTGCCTCATTATCAGTCTACTATATTTTTATGTTTGTGTTATGACTGACATCCATTCACCTGCAGTCTTCTGTTCAAACTCCACTCTTTTAGTTCAGACCCACTAACCTCAGCTTACTCTAAAACACATGATCACACCGGTGTGCAAGATTTTATTACTTAAGGAAGTGAAGGGGACCAGGCTATTGGCCATGTTAGTTAGTGCTATGGCAATATAGTGCAGAACAGTGACTGCCCACTTTTTCAGCTAAAGTATTTTCCCATTCATGTTCTCTACAGTCATGAACGAAACCAACCAGCTCCGAGATGAATCATAACATTACAGACTTTGATATTAAGCAAAACAACATATGAAAATTGAAAAAAGGACAAAGCTACAAGACTTTGTACTAATTATTTTATGAGAAATTAAATTACCTATCCCATGAAGCAATGTGAATGATGTAATCAAATACAAAATGATGGTACAATATAAAAATATTAACTTCAGTCATTATAGCACTTCTTGGGACAATGCTGAAAATGCAACGTGTAGTTGCATTAAGTTATAAACTGTGGTCTGACACATTTCAGACCGCAACGACGTGTGAAATCGAGCTTGCATTGCATGATGTGTTTGCGATTACGTACTTGCATAGTGTACGTTTCTGCACTCACGTGTTTATGTTAACAGCAACTTCTCTGATTGGTCATTTGGTTACTACACCAACATGATAACACAGAAAATCGACATGTTGCTTCTGAAAGTTCATGCACCCTGAAATCAATCCCATTCAGTTAAATAACTGACAAATGTCTGGAATTTTTGCATCAATTCAATTGTGAACACATTTCCCTGTAGTGCAACTGTTTGTTGTGGAGACATGGCTTCTGGTCCCATGGGAATCAGGAAATAATCGCGTTCACACAAACAATGCAGAGCGTGATTCATAGATTGCCTTTTCACTCTAAAATCACATTTTAACTCCGCTGACAGTTTGGTTTTAAAGTTGGGGTTTGATTTTGGAGGTAGACATTTTCTGAATAAAATCATGTACTACTAAAAATACAATAAGCTTTTGGCACCACTCTGTTGACATTTCAAACGGAAGCTGGAGTTCACACATGCCCATATGTACAACAGCACTTTCAGCTGCAGCCACTGGGGGGCAGAAGTTATTTTTTCAGTCAGCACAGACCGATTTCAGCCGAAGAACTTTCAAGCTACTTTTGCCGAATTGACAGTGTGATCAATTTGAAATTATACTTGATTTGTGGCTTCAATAATAGCATATACCATTGCTTAACAAACTCTGAGCTTAAGATTGGTCAGGCTTGAAAGGCTTATTCATTATCATAAAAAACGAATTCTCTATGGAGAAAATTAATTCGATTTTTACAGTATTTCAGGAACTGTTGCAAACTGTTGTGCTCTTTTGATCAAACTGAGTAGCAATTCTTATACAAACTCTAAGGCAATTGAGCACAGATAAATGATATATTGAATCTTTAAGTCTGGATTTTGGAAGGGTACTTATCTATCCGAGACAGTTATTTGATCCTGAGGGTCTTTGGAGGACAAAGGTGAGGTCTGAGGATTTGAAGGCTATGTGTTTGAATGCTATGGGAATGAATTGTGCAGGAATGTCTATGTACATCTGGGGTCCATGTGGATGTGTTAGGGGACAGATCAGGAAGAAAGTGTCAGTCTCGACTAGACCAAAAGACAACACAGCCTGACTTGACAGCCACTATCCATGGCCTCGTAAATCACCAGAGCAAGGACACACACACACACACACACATCCCCGTCTAGTTTATGTGAATTTTAGACCTTACAAAATTCTTCTCTTCAACACTAAAGAAGAGTTCTTTAACCAAGGGTGCCAAGCACCTATTTTTTTTTTTTTCAGTGGCAGCCCTGGCTCACTTGGCACCCCATGTGAAATAAGGCATAACTTAAAGAAAACAAAGCACTATTTTAACTTGAATATGTGTTAAATTTGTTAGTCTACTGGTGTAGTTTGTGTCTAGTGAGCTTGGGCACCCGGGTTCAAATGCATACCTAATATATACAAAACTGTATATTGACCTAACACACACACATGTATATGAGATGTTCTGTATATCTGAAAAATATGTTGTCTTTATAAAGAAATACAGCCAGTTTTCCCCATGCATTTTCCTTTCAATAGAAAAAGAGCAGCTTTAACATTTTGCTAACTACTTTTGTGATCCACAGCAATGATGTTACATGAGCTTCAAGCAACATTTGGGTAGGTATGAAAATAACACTGTGGAAGATACAACTCGATTGGACTAATCACGTTTAGCCATGCAAATGGATGATTTCTGCCACTGCATTAAGACTTATTAAAAATTGTGCAACATATAAAAGATTCAAATAATCTTTTGGGGAAGTTGCTTTAAAAATGCACTTGGCTGAACATGGCCCCTCTGTTTGAATACACATGATGCTGATGCTTCTGGTTTTAACACAGAGATACGTTTTTGCTACAGGAATTCTTTAATCTGGCACACAAACAGAA
Organism: Moxostoma hubbsi; assembly: GCA_032164185.1. Lineage (NCBI taxonomy): Eukaryota > Metazoa > Chordata > Actinopteri > Cypriniformes > Catostomidae > Moxostoma > Moxostoma hubbsi. The sequence goes on from JAVLUX010000019.1 coordinate 8,436,594, forward strand.
AAAAAACATTCACTGTAGTCTTAAAAAGGTACTTATCACTGAAACAACTATGTGAAGGTTTCAAGCATGTAAGCATCAACTGTAATAGCTCTAATGAACTGATTACATTGACAAACTGCATTTGACTGCGGCTATAAGGACTACAGAGTGACAGGAACACACAGGACTCTGTTTTGTTGACACAGTGATCAAGCCAAGATCAATCTGCCTCTCTCTGAAAGGAAAATTTAATCAAGCTGTTCGGCTGCCGTTGTCTCTGTCTGGCCTAATCAGCAGCCATTTTACCTTCACCCACAGCATGCCATAGAGCAAAGTCCAGCCTTTATCTACCTCTAACCTGCACCCTATGAATGCTCTCTATGACACATGCTCTCTCTCTCTCTCTCTCTCTCTCTCTCTCTCTTTGTCTCTCTCCATTTTCCCACTCTTGTTTATGTTCTTTTGCTGGCTCTGTTTCTCTACTGATCCCTGATTAGTTTTTAAACAGATTTAAATATGAATATAAAAGAAATAAACCAAACACATTGTTGTACTTTGAATAATAAGAAACTGTAACCTGCAAGAGCCAATTCCCAAGTGTTGGGAATTTACTCTAAAACAGTAATTTCAAACTTCAAATCTTCGAATGAGTAAACTAAAATTGTAATCAGTGTACATTGCTGATTACTTAGCTGAAAAGAAATCACATTGCTAGTTACATCACTTAGAAATTACTTTTTAAAACACTTTTTATTGTTTTTGTTTTCAGCATAAGGAATACAAAACGATGTCTGTATTTTCTCCTTGGTCATTGTCGCATGCAAGTCAGCAAGAATCATTTTATTTTAGAAATATGTGGAGCCCAAGTAATGTTTGTAAAAGTAATTAACTTAATTAAAAGTTAGTAGCTATAAGCTGATTACAATCATTTAAAATGCAATGTGTTACACTAACTTTGTCTAAAAAGTAATTGGATTACAGTAGCTAATTACTTGTTATCAGACTACACCCAACAACATTACCATGGTAATAACAATAACAATATTTAAGTACAATCGGCTCCATAAAATAATTACACAAAGTACATAGAGTTAATTAGTATAGCTTCTAAATTTAAATACACAGTATCATGAAAACTATAAAATAAAGTGTGACCGAATATCATTGCGTATGCATTGTAAATAATTCAAACTGAAAATGACTAATATGTAAATGGTCCATTTATCAGCGCAAATGACTGAAATGTCTGCACTCGTAAAAAAGAAAAAGGAAAAAGGGAAGTTTAAACCTATCTGCCCTGAAGCACACCTTAGATTAAAAACCTGACACCCAAGAAATTGCCTGTGGCGTGAACAGGGTGGTGACCTCTGAGGCCCATTGCAGAGCTTCTTTAAAGAACACTAGCAAAAGTCAACAAAGCACACCCCTCCTACAGGATACAGTTAAGGATGCTCCACCATTCATTTGCATAGCACATCTTCTGGGAGAGCCAGGCATGTTTTTTAGGTCTCTCTTTTTCCTAAGTCTTCTGTTTCCTTCTCTGTGTTTTACTCTTTCTCTATCCTTCCATCTTTACCTCCTTTTACCTATCACAAACATGCTTAAAGGGATAGTTCGTTCAAAAATTAAATGTCTTCATTTACTTTCTTTATTCAGTGAAATGCAAAAGGAAATGTAAGGCAGAATGACAGCCTCAGTCACCATTCACTTCCATCGCAGTCTTTTTTCAAACATTCTGTGCTTGAAGTGAACAGTACCAGCAAGGATTACTAAATGATGTCTCTGGACTGTCCCTCCCCCCGACAGATAAATGCTCAGAGAGGACACTCAGTTTTATATTTTGGTGAACTCTGCCTCAAAGCATGTACAAATTTTAAAAGGCAGTATTGTTGGACAGAGAGTATTGTTTCTTATCAGGTCCTGGTGTTGTGTCTCAAAGAACAGAAGTTATTATTCACCTTCTTGCTGTCCTGTAAAAGTGCCAACGTCACAAGTGTCATGCATGTTTTTTCCAATATCAGCATCACTAATGGCACCTGTCCCACAGGTTCTACTATTGTATGACTACTATTTGTAATGGACTATTCAATAAAGTGGTTCTGATATGATTATGAAACATTGTTTGGTTTATGTTTGGGGACTGATAGACTCACTCACCATTCACTTTTATTTCATGAAAATAAAAAATGTATGGAAGTGAATGGTGACTTAGGTTAACTCTGCCCAACAACTTATTTTGAAAGTCATAAGGGGTTGGTGCAACATGAGGGCGAGTAAATGAAAGAACAATTTGCATTTTTTGGTGAACTTTCCCTTAAAATTTAAATAGCCCAAGTTCTTAATTGGGTAAGTTCCTGTTTAGTCATGATGGGAAGGTCCCTCTGTTCCTTGTCCCTAATTTGCCATTGTGTCACCCTGGAAACCATATCAGTTCAGTACTGGCTATCTTATCAGGTTAGTGTCCCAGCAGCAAGGTCCCTTTGTGTTTCTCATGAAGAAATAGCTACTATAGATTCCCACCAGGAGACCCAGGGCAGAGTCTACTTTACATTCTCTCTCATTCTCTAGCCATGTCTCTCTTTTATCCTTCCTTTACTTTTGCATGCAATCTGCTCTGCCTTTGAAAACGCTTTACAGAGCAACGTGACAAGAGAGAATGGTTTCACAGCCCTCTCCTAAAACACAGCTGAACCATGGCTTGAGAGAAAGAGGGAGAGGGAAAAAGAGACAGGGTGGGTGGAATATTTCACACAGAAATCAAAAGAACACTATAAAAATTATTGTCCAACAATTATTACAAAAATTATTTGGTGTCTTGAGGTATATATTAACTAGTTATTCATTATTGGCAGATGCTCTTGGGTCTATAAATGATTACTGTTATTATCATGACAGATGGAACATGTCTGCAAGGTGGTTGTTATATTGCTCTTGTCATCTTTACTGTTCTTTAAACACTATTAAAATGAGTAAAATAGTGAATTAGGGGAGATCCGGGGCTAGTTGTCACACAAGGGAGTTATAAGGACTATATCTCTGTAACTAGATTTTTAGTGAAAAGTCCAAACACAATGGTTTTGTTTGATGCTTTCAAACTAAATTAATGATTTGTGCCCAACAAAAATTACAATATCCCCATTTTTGTCATAGCTGTTGGGTAAACAGTTGAACACAATAAAACCACACTGGCATTCAAGCAAGAATCAACTAAAAGGTTGACCAAGGTTCTCAGGACAAAGGTCAAGGTAGGGAAAGTTGTCAAATATGTTTTGTATGTTGTAATTGAAAACAGTTACCAAATACAATGGATATTTTTGTATATCTATAATATGCTGTTTAATAGCAGGCTATATTGTCTCTTACCCCTACAGACAACAAGTCCAAGATTTTAAGGTATATGCCTAAACAGTTTCTGACTTTGAAAGGTGAACGTATACTGAGAAATATTAGAGAAAAAAGTGTGACAACTAGCCACAACATATATTGGGTAAATTCACGTAAACTGGATCACTTTTTGACAGCTATCGGAATGTAAAAAAGGCAAGTTATTTTTATTTGTATAGCACTTTTAACAACACACATCGTTTCAAAGCAGCTTTACAGGAAATCACGCATTAACAAAAAAATGAAACTGTAAAATATATAAAGTCTTAGAGTCATCATTGTGTAGTTTGATTTTAATTATGATTGTAAATTTAAAAAAACAAATAATTTAATAATTTAATAATAATAGTATTTAGAACCCCAGTGGCCCAATTTTCCCTATTACTCAAATTTACTCTAATGCACACTAGATAAGCTACATCTTTGGACTCAACTTGCTCTCAGTTTCCATACTAAATCTAAATAATTAAATAATTCAAAGCTGATTAATAAAATCTGCAAAATTATGCCCAGATCCTACAATTCTGCATTATTCTCCAGCTCTGTAATGAACAGGGCTGATGTATAGCTTATTACTGTGCGTGTCCTTCGGTTAAACTGCGATTCAGTGCTTAAACTGTTGTTAGAATCATTGCTGTTTCTAGATTGGGTAGACTGATTGTTTCTGAGTAGGAAGGTTTAAGTCATTTCTGACTTTAGATTTGTCAATGCATAATTTGCTTGAAAATGACTTCCGTATAATGTATAGGCATAATATTATAATCTTTTCAATACTGTCAGTTATATTTCAAGAATATGTATTATATAATTTGAAGAACTCCCAGTTTTTATTTGTTTGTTTAATATGAAAAGAACATAACAACATTAAGAACATACCATGAAACAATCAACCACATATAGCAATATATATAGATATATATTAAGACAATTATCTTCTAAGCCCAATGGACAAAAAGCTGGGTTTAAATAAACATAGTCTTTTAAAACTAAACGATACAAGAACATATTCTGACCTGCTTTCTTACTAAATTCAAACCAATTTGCAAGAATTTGTTTACGACATGATGGCTTAACATGATGTTTTTTAATTAAAACTGGCTTAAAGTATTGCAAGGAGGATATAGAGGCCTCACAACAACACATCATGGCAATTTCATCAGGGTTTGCATACTTTTCTGATAAAAAGGTAGTTACAAAGCATTGCTGTAACAAAACGATCTCACCCCTCCCCAGTAGTGTAGAACAGAGAGGTCACTAGTGCAAAGTATTGTATGGAAATGGCCCTTAGTGCATTGTCTGCTGATCTTTTAGTAACCGTTACAGCTGAGCTTTGCAGACTTGGTGGCACACTGGAATAACAGTGGAACTGATGCAAACTTAAAGTATTTGACATCTTTTTTTATGAATATTATTGCCTATAATGTGGAGGGAAAATAATCATCTGGCTTAACACAGTTTTATCTGTCTTCGTCGAAACTTTTATCTTTATACACTGTATACTTAACAAATACATTTTCACTTAAGCACAGAATATACAAAATGACTTCTTTCATGGCCAAGTTTAAAAAGGTAATTTCTTCAGCTTGTCTAAGGGACAAGCATAAGGGTACGCACTCTCCTAAGGGAAAAGCTCTGCACTGTGTTAGCGCGCTTAAACAACATGCATTTCACTGCAACATGACACAAGACTTTCCCTGTAACACAGTAACACCTGCTCACAGCAGTAACCTGAACTCAAACATTTCTGCAATCTATGTCCTCTCATAATTGTTTAATGTAACTTCACAACACAATTTAATAAAAGATATATTAAATTCTTCCCTTCATAAATAAATGCCTGACTCCTGCTCCACAAACATATGCAAACAGTATGTACACATGGCATCATTTGTATACATCTTCTGGGATACATCCAAAACCAAAAGTTTAGTTCCTGAATATATGAATTTAGAAAATTCAGGAGAAAAAAAATTCAGCTAGTTTCTGAAAGAAATAGCCTTTTTTTTTTTCCAGAAGTTCAATGCTGTGAGAATGTAGAAATCCTGTCTAAATAGACAGCCATTAAGAGTCTATAGAGTTCAAATGGCTTTTTTTTTTTCTTTTTTTTTTTTTGGTAGACACATTATGATGCATTGAGGACAGACCTACTGTAGAGGGTCTGGTAGTAGGCACCGGAGTCAATGCCAGATTGCCCTGTACTGTCATAGATCTGTTTGGTGGCCAGAGGGGAAGATGCTGTGTAGCTGTTGTATGCCATCACCTGATCCTGGTATGACTTGAAGTCCATCTTCTGTTCATTGGACATTATATTTGTAATGGAGAATGGATGGTTGAAATTGTAGTGGGGGTCCATGGACTTTAGTGGGTCATTCTGCAGATCCAGATGTTGCATTGGGCTGGCCAGCAGATGGGGGCTTCCACCCATACCCTGAGAGTGCAGGTGAGAGCTAGAAGGGGCCATGGAAGAGGATAATGAAGATTGAATGTTCACTGGTGAACTGTGTGAAAGGCTGGGTGGCTGAGATGGGCAATCCAGCTGTACCAGGTTCCTCTGCTGCTCCTCAGAGGCTGATCCAGAATGGGAACTGTCAGAATGGGCTGAATCTGCACACTCTGAGCCCATGGCAGGACTGTGCTCTTCCTGCAGTCCCTCCCCTCTGTGCTCACCTTTTGTACTGCCACCCTCCTGAGACTTTGTTGTGCTCTTCTTTCCAGATTTATCCTCGATCTTGAAGCGCTTCTGGCGACGCAGGTAGCAGCCATTCTCAAACATGTTCCCTGAATTGGGATGCAGCGCCCAGTAGGAGCCCTTGCCAGGCTTGTCGGGCGAACGTGCCACTTTGACGAAGCAGTCATTGAAAGACAGAGAGTGGCGGATTGAGTTTTGCCAGCGCTGCTGGTTCTCGCGGTAGTATGGGAACAGATCCATGATCCACTGGTAAATTTCATTGAGTGTTAGCATCTTGCTGTTGGACTGCTGAATAGCCATTGTTATGAGGGATATGTAGGAGTATGGTGGCTTGGCGTGGGTCAGAGAGCGACGGTAAGGCTTTGGCACCTCCTTAGTCCGGTTTAGGGAGGTTGGAGAGGGGTAGCTGATCTGGGACATGGGCTGACCCATGCTCTGGTAATGGGAGAGGGGACCCAGAGAGGATGCAGAAGAGCCCATCTGGGTCAAAGTACTGGGGTTCAAAGAGGAGCCTACTGGGGACAGGCTCATGTGGTTGGGGCCTCCACACATGCTGGTCAATGGGCTGCTGTTGAGACCTGCACTGGGGTAGCCCATATTCATGCTGGTTGTGGAACAGGCCGAGTTTAGATTTATGTAGCTGTTCAAGCTGCTCATTGAGTTCATGGCGCTTGGAGAGGAGTACATCTAAAAGAAAATAATTGAGGGCATTAACGTTTCCCCATAAATAAATCATCAACTCGTTAACAATTTTGTAACCAACTCTAAAACAAAATCTTACAGTATATAAACACACACACACACACACACACACACAAATAGATCAAATACTACAGCGTTTCACCTGAGACTTCTAAATAATAAATAACTGCAATATATTCTAACTTGGCGGCAAAATATATTTAATGCAAAATTCTATTTACCATTTAAATTGTTTTTATTCATTTATTATTAGTCTATAAATGAGTTTCATGGGCATTGTTTTAGATTTTCAGGTTCAGCAGTTTCCCTAAATTTGGTAAACTTTATTTTTATTTCGTTTTTAAATATTATAACTAATTATTAGTTCAAATGGCACCACGGGTCACTATACGGAAAACTGCTCCGTTTTAGAAACCCCAAAATCTGAAAAGTTAAATAAAACTAATAGAAAAAAAAAAGCGTAAATAAATACATTCAGGCGATAAGTTTTCTATGAAAAAATGCGGATCCTGAGCAAGAATACATTTTGGATATTAATTTCCAATTTGAGCAACAAGAAAGCTGTAAAGTGTATTGAAATATGTAAAATATTATATTATATTTGTAGTTGAACTGTTTATTTATTTATTTTTTCATTTTTGCTGTTGTTTGTTTTAATATACCTCTTAGCTCTTGATGTAAAAGATTTGTAAGCATTAATAAAAAATAAAAAAAATAATATAAAAGATATAAATTCGCAAATGTTGAACGACGTAAATTTGTAAATGCGTTTAATGAAAAATGTCTGCAAAATCGGGCAGAGAAAGTGTTCTGTTGGGCTTATTAACGTGTAGAATGTGTGGAAGAGACAGGAATTAAGCGTGGCATTAAAACCTCTTAATTATGTTCTTATAAAATAATGTTGTGGGTGCAAATATTACATCAAAGCTTTAATAGTTAAAAACACGACGTTTAAAGAAGTGCAAAGTTGTTGTTTTTTTTTTTGTTGTTGTTTTTTTTAAAACGCCTAATAATTACATTGACATTTTTTTTTATTAATATTTCATTCTGGCTATTAAGCATTTAAAAAAAATTCTAATGCTAATTTTTGGTGAGTAAATATTCTGATTTGAACTTAAAAAAACTTAAATAACTGAAACAATGGTTTGAACCAAAGTTTATCTATCTATCTATCTATCTATCTATCTATCTATCTATCTATCTATCTATCTATCTATCTATCTATCTGTCTATCTATCTATCTATCTATCTATCTATCTATCTATCTATCTATCTATCTATCTATCTGTCTATCTATCTATCTATCTATCTATCTATCTGTCTGTCTGTCTGTCTGTCTGTCTGTCTATAATATTGCTAATACAGAAACATTTATTATAGCCAACATATAACAATATTAAAGACTTTTCCAAACTTACCTCACTTGCCTCGCTGTAGAAAGCATTCCATTCAGGAATTTCATGAGATTCCATCTTCACAGAGCTCAACATCCCCGAATAAAGTTGTAACTCGAAAGAAACGGAATAGTGACAGGACTCTGCAGTTTTGTCCTCTCTTTTTTTGGGGGGGGGGGGGGGAGGGGGGGTGGGGGGGGGGGGGGGTATAAAACAAAAACAAATGTCCCACAAGACGACAAACTTTATGATTCCAAAGCCACACAATCCACGTAATTCAACAGCATGTAATACAGTTGTTGTTTTTTTTCTTTTCTTCAGTCCCGTGGATCAATTTGTTGTGTTCTCATGATCAGTTAGTTCACTCACTTTTGTGTCGCAGGAGCGGTAGGTCCTACGCATTTTCAAATAAGTCCTGAAAAAAGTCCAAACTGAAGCTGCCGCAGAGACGTGGCCCGTGGTGTGACTCTTATCAGGTCGCTATGAATAAGTACAGTAAGAAAGTCTAACCTCCAGGCTTTAAAACGCACGCAGGTAAGGGACCGCCCCAAGAGTCCATTTGAATAGTGTCCCGGGACCCAGGAAGAGATCCCGAACGGTCTCTCTTGCCCCCTGGTGTTCTGTATATTGGCCAGCGGAGACGTCCATCTCAAATGTCATCCCAGAAAACTTCAGGCCTTAAAATAGTACATGGAATGAAATGGAGAGGAGGTAGGATGTGAAATAGGTGACAGCCCTCTGTTAAAGACTTAAACGCAAACTGTACCTCGGGTCTTTAGTGAACCGGGACCTTATTCCACCCCATGTACCTCATCCATTTTTAGGAGTAGTGCCCACACCTCTTTAGTATTCTTCAATCTCTTTCTTTTAAATAGTGTTACACACACACACACACACACACACACACACACAAATGGTATAAAGTAGCCTACTAAAAAAATTAATATTTTTTTTGCACTTAATATTTTTATGATTATTTTAGATCTATATGTATACTATTACTGGATATCTTTTTTGTTTTGTTTTTTGTTTATAACAAGATAAATTAGTACTTTATTCAAACAAATGCTATCACATTGACTTTCTGTGCAACCATGAATTAACAACAATGGTTATTTATCAGCATTGCATGCACATATTATAAACTCAGCAACAAAAGAAATGTCCTTTTTTCCAGACAATGTATATTAAAGATAATTTAGTAAAAAATACAAATAACTTTACAGATCTTTATTATAAAGTGTTTAAACAATGTTTTCCACGCTTGTTTAATGAACCATTAACAATTAATGAATATGCACCAGTGGAACGGTCATTAAGACACTAACAGCTCACAGACGGTAGGCAATTAAAGTCACAGTTATAAAAACTTAGGATACTGAAGAGACCTTTCTACTGACTCTGAAAAACACCAAAATAAAGATGCCCAGGATCCTGCTCTTCTGCGTGAACCTGTCTTAGGCATGCTGCATGGAGGCATGAGGACTGCAGATGTGGCCAGGGCAATAAACTCCATTGTCCGTACTGTGAGACAACTAAGACAGCACTACAGGGAGAAAGGAAGAACAGCTGATCACCTCACAGTGGCAGACCACATGTAACAACACCTGCACAGGATCGACAAATCAGAATATCACACCTGCGGGACAGGTACATGATGGCAACAACAACTGCCCAAGTTACACCAAGAACTCACAATCCCTCCATCAGCGCTCAGACTGTCCGCAATAGGCTGAGAGAGGCTGGACTGAGGGCTTGTAGGCCTGTTGTAAGGCAGGTACTTACCAGACATCACCGGCAACAGAAGCCCACCTTCGCTGGACCAGACAGGACTGACAAAAAGTGCTCTTCACTGACGAGTCGCAGTTTTGTCTCACCAGGGGTGATGGTCTGACTCGTGTTTATCGATGAAGGAATGAGCGTAACACCGTGGCCTGTACTCTGGAGCGGGATCGATTTGGAGGTGGCGGGTCCGTCATGGTCTGGGGCGGTGTGTCACAGCATCATCGGATTGAGCTTGTTGCCATCAGGCAATTTCAACACTATGTGTTACAGGGAAGACATCCTCCTCCCTCATGTGTACCCTTCCTGCAGGCTCATCCTGATATGACCCTCCAGTATGACAATACCACCAGCCATACTGCTCATTCTGTGTGAGATTTCCTGCAAGACAGGAATGTCAGTGTTCTGCCATGGCCAGCAAAAATCCCGAATCTCAATCCCATTGAGCACGTCTTGGACCTGTTGTATTGGAGGGTGATAGCTAGGGCCATAGGGGTAACATCTCACATTAAGAACTGACAAATCTGGTGCAGTCCATGAGGAGGAGATACACTGCAGTACTTAATGCAGCTGGTGGCCACACCAGATACTGACTGTTACTTTTAACCCTCCCCCCTTTGTTAAGGGACACATTATTTAATTTATGTTTGTCGCATGTCTGTGAAACTTGTTCAGTTTATGTCTTAGTTGTTGAAACTTTTTATGTTCATACACATTATGTTCATACACATTCTTGACCTAGTTCTTACTAGGTCAAGAAAATATGATCACATAACACCGATTTTATCATCTCTACACTGGCTACCAATTAAGTTCCGTATCAATTACAAAGTATTACTACTGACCTATAAAGCCCTAAATGGTTTATCTCCGGTGTATTTAACGGATCTTCTATCGCCATACAATCCATCGCGCTCTTTAAGATCACTAAATTCGAGGCTTCTGGTCATACCTAGGATATCTAAGTCCACTAATGGAGGGAGGGCGTTCTCACATTTAGCTCCTAAACTCTGGAATAGCCTTCCCGATATTGTTCGAGGCTCAGACTCGCTGTCCCAGTTTAAAACTAGATTAAAGACACATCTCTTTAACCAAGCATTCACATAATGCAAACTTTTTATACTACTGCTGAATCAGTTATAATGCATTAATATTATGAACATCAGCTATGCTAATTATTTCCCATCTGCTTTTCTGCTGTTATCTCGGGACGCCAGTCCCGAGGTAAATAGCGTTCGTCAGCTCCAGTTTGTATCCAGCCTCTCACGGAGACTTCAGATGCCCCATCACCATGGACAAGGATCTTAAAATGGGATACATAGACTAATTATTGCCAACAAAAGCCTTCATCAGCCAAACAAGGACAATTGCATCTAAGTGAACTTCTGGAATTTAATCAAGGATGGACTTCAAAGACACTGGTCACTAATCTTGCAGTTCAAACACATTCACTGTCTAAATACTGACCCTTAGCACTTAATAAGTTTAATAATTTTTTAAATCATGTTTTTTGACTATAAATAATTCTTATTTACATTATTCATGATGTTAGCCAGAGGGGAACTGGCCCCCACAGTGAGTCTGGTTTCTCCCAAGGTTATTTTTCTCCATTAATCAACATCTTATGGAGTTTTGTGTTCCTTGCCACAGTCGCCTTCGGCTTGCTCACTGGGGTTATTAATACAATTATTATTTAATTATTTTTAAACACGATAAAGAATCATATCTTATCTAATTCCACAACAGGGCTCCAAACAAAAAAAAAAAAATCAATTAAGGAGCCAATGGCTCCTACAGGGGGAAAAACAGGCGCCAAATATTTTAATTTTTTTTAACTCCATCCATTCCTTTTCGTCCCGCAGCTCGCTAACAGTGTAGTCTGTGGAGCATTCTTCGCAATTATGTGATCACGTGCATTTTTATGCTTGTTACTGTCACCGTGTTTTCTAACAGTCTCTTTTTTGAAATTGTTAGTTCCTGCAATGAACTCCGTTTTCCCCGCTATTTCTTTGATATAAACTTTTGTTATGTATCTCGGGAAATGTAATGCAAATTTTAAAATCAAAAGGGAGTAAACTTTTACTGTCGCCAATGGCGACCTTGACAGAAATTACACTCACAAATAAATTTATTTGGTCACAAATGCGACCATTTTTAGTCGCAGTTTGGAGCCCTGCACAAGGATGATGATTTATCGACTTTATAGACATTACATTTTTATCGTCTGTTAATGCTGAACTTCTGTAAAGCTGCTTTGAAACGATGTGTGTTGTGAAAGGCGCTATACAAATAAAATTGACTTGACTTGACATATTTACATGTTAAGTTTGCTGAAAATAAAAGCAGCTGAAATTGAGAGGACGTTTCTTTTTTTTTGCTGAGTTTACATGTTATTTCTTACTCAAGAAATAACATGTTGTTTCAGTGTTTGACTTAATTTACATTTGACGTTGTTATTTGATAAAGAAACATTGTGGAAGTAAACTAGCGAGCACAACACATGAACAGTATGATATGACTAGTCATTTGGGTGTACTACTGAAATAATGTTTTGCATATATTTACGCTCAATAAGTGACTGAGAAAATACTTATGCGTATCATGTGTTGAGCTCAATATGTGTTTGACAGCCAGTTGTGTCTCAGGAAATTTGATAGACAGACAGACAGACAGACATACAGACAGACAGACAGATAGATAGATAGATAGATAGATAGATAGATAGATAGATAGATAGATAGATAGATAGATAGATAGATAGATAGATAGATAGATAGATAGATAGATAGATAGATAGATAATGTGCTTTTCTTTTATTCTTGAGTAAGGAACCATGGACTGCTTTTAATGTGACGTCAGCATAAAATATCTTCAGTCAATCATTTGATGACTGGTTCTGTCATCAGTGACGTGCTCGGGGCGGTATGAGCCCATCAGCGTCTAAACGCATCACGATGGGGGTTCCACCTCAGTAATGTGAGGTACCAGTTTAAAAAAGTTTTAAATCCCATTGGCAATCACTTTCACGTCGGCTACAGTCGGCCAAGCGAAGGACGGCGATTAATTCCCGAGATTTTTTAAAAGATGATCTCATGCCCTCTTTCACAAACCTGCAGCTCGTGGACATATGCGTTCGTTCCCAAAACAATCGAATAATAAATAAATAAATAAAAAAAAAAAAAAAAAACGAATTAAAACGGTTTACAGATACTAATTTGATTATTTTAAGCATTAAATAATTTGGAAAAATATAAGCAATTTTTTTTAACAACAAACTGCCGTGATCCGAAGAAGAGTTTACAGAGAGCATAGACGATATATATTTCATAAACCGTTTTTATTTGTGAGATAAAAAGTGGTAGAACGTGCAAATTTCCCAGAACAAAAACTATTATTTTCTATGGGAAGGTCTGTAAAACTTTGCCTGACAAGACATGACCCGTGAAAAAAGGACCACCGATGACGAAACTCACGTCTGAGAATACACATCTCGTTGATAGGCTCAGACCGGAACATCGGAATGTCCATGCATTTCCTAATGGTTAATGAATGGAGATGTAGGCTAATTGATCAATTGGCGGGGGGTCGACAGGATCAGTCGCTTAAAGAGAATACAGCTGACCCCCAAAATGTGACTTGCGCTAGTAAATATTGCTACACAAAAAGTTGTATATTTAAGTTATAAATGTGGTAGGCCTATTTTAAATTACATTCAGTGAAAAAAAAATAGAATATATATAATTAGCTATATATATATATATATATATATATATATATATATATATATATATATATTTATACAATATATATATATATATATATATATATATATATATATATATATATATATATATATTGTTCCTTAGTTTTATCCTAGCTTATAAGATCAGCCCCAGAGTGTTAAACCATTCACGCCTCTTTGCGAAGGGATTTCATGACTTCATAGAATGGGCGATTAACAAAATTAACTTATACAGTCCTTGAGAAATTAAAGCAATTGTTTATTAATTATTAGCATTATCAATTAATGCTGTGAGTAGAAGACAAAATGTGACTTGAGCAATTGAAGAACCTTTGGCACGCGTAATTCTCATCTTTTTTGCCTGATTTCCTCAATATTCCTTAACTGTCATTAAATGGTGTATTGGCGAACACACATGTGAACATCCTCCAGTTGTCTCAGCGATTTTCATTCCAATGTAGCGGCGAATCGTTCATTAACACCTCTATAATTGGATAACAATAGCCTCAATGGGTCACGCTAATGGAGGAAGCTGAAAATTAGAAACGTGTCTTAGGGATTTTGAGGAGTCAGCATGGGGTCAGTTATCTATCTATCTATCTATCTATCTATCTATCTATCTATCTATCTATCTATCTATGTATCTGTCTGTCATCTAAATATTGCATAATACAATTTTTATAATTACATTATATGTCTATAACATATCTATTCTACAAGCTGGATCAAGAATTGATTTTAAGAATGAGCTTTTTAGGACTTAGTAATATTCCTGGGCTATAAAGATTTTCATGCAATATATGCAGCAGTTTCCCTCTTCCAGTGGCAATATGTTGGTAGAATATTTCCATCTGCTGGACAAAGGTTTCCACTACAGCAAAGAGACGACCTGTCGAAAAATTACCAGATTTTACCAATTCATATTACTTCCTTCTTGCAAATGAAAATGTCCTCTTGCTGTGGGTGGAATATTTATGTTTAACGAAAACAGTGGTGTCAAATGAGGATGTAAACCCTGAGGTTTGAAATCATGTCCTTTCGCCACGCAAACATAGCAGATAAGCAGAGAGTAAGAAAGCAAACATTCTCTAACCTTGAACAGTTTTTGAATCTCCAATAAAATCAACCCAATATGGTCTACTCACACTTTCATAATGCTCAAGTCAAAAAGTCAAAGTTCCTCCCAGTATTGGGTCATATTATTTCAATGCTGTGCCGTGCATGGCCGTAGCAAGAAATGCTGGCCCTTGTTGCTATGGGCCCTTTACCTATAAAAATAATAGTTCTGAATTATGGGCCCCCCTAAACCTGTGGATATCTATAGAATCATTACCACATTTTCCCCCACTATAGCTACAATCCTGGTGCTGTTTATCTTATATGTAAACTTCACTGTAAAAATGTTTGAAAAGTTAACCTAAAATGTATTTTATGTGGAAAAAATATAATTTGACTGATTTTGTTCACGTAAAAAACTTGACTACTGTGGGTTACACTAATGAATTACACAAATTAAATGTAGTTTGTAGGGATAGATATACAGATAGATAGATATAAAGCTCCGTAAAGTATCATGTTCACATTTAACAGTGAAAACAAACAGTACAGATTTTAGAAGGAAAACATGACCATAAAGGGTCAGAAATTATTAGTATTTATAATGGGGCAATAATTGCCTCCCTGGACCTAAGACGTTAAAATAAAATTATATATATATATATACATACATACATACACACACACTCAGTGTCATTCTTTTATGTAACAATACGAATCAGTTTATTAATTTAAATTCCAAATTGATTCAGAAAGTCTGTTAGACCTATAAATTTAATATAAGAGTCAACAAATATTTTTTTATTATATGAATTAGGCTTAGAATTAAATATTGAAAAATACATCCGATATAACATAAACAAAAAATTTCTATTAATTTTTAGTGTAATTCCCCCCCCCCCCCTTTTCTGGTCAGAGCAATAAATTTAATTAAAAATTAAAGCAGGTAGATTGTCTAGGATTAAAACAAATTCTACTGATAATTTTGCTATGTTAAAAACTAGACACTTGTTGATGAATCTACATTTTTTACAATCACGTTAAAATCATATGCAAATTAAGCATTCTTTATTGTCTAATATCACAATATAAAATACATGTAATTATAAATATTATAAATCATTGTATATCAAAACACTGTAATCTCAGCCTTAAAATTAGCAACCGACCAACCAATTATCGTCAACAAAATCTAAGTTAATCATGTGTGCAGGCTTTTGGCCATGTTTGAATTCATCTGTAGAATTAGTAAACACTTAAAAAACCCACAGCAATCCTCTCAGAGTTTGTGAAAAGTCAATCTTTTAATTTAAATACAATTTGAGCTGTAACAAAGCCGTTTAAACAAAGGTCTTATAAAACAGTACTTTGTGCATTTATATTCTTAGTCATTTATGTATTTCTCAAAGTCATAAAATAAGACTGAAGAGATATCAAATCAATATGGAGAACCAAATCTACAGTAGCCCCAAAATGTATTTGAACACTTAAGGCACACTTAAAAAGGTGTGTAGAAGCCTCAGGGTTTGATATTTGCAATTATTTAATGTGCAATTAAGTTAATAGACTTTTAAGTGTGGCTTAGTTGACCAAATACTTCTCTGGGGCCACTGTATACCAGGACTGCATTTCTAATAGATGCTGGGTATTTCAATTCTTTTATCACTTTCCTTAAAAGTACATCTTTCACACATTGTGCTGGAAAAAATATCTGGACCATATACTTGTAAAAAACAGAATAGCTCTGTTCTCATAATATTAAACTATTCTTCGCCTGCAACAATTAAAAAGCCAATGGGTTACAATACAAAATATAGTGATCTGCATACTTGTAATAAAAATCTATTTTGTGTCCAACCATAAAGGTTTAAATATAAGTTCCCAATGTATAACATTCCCCATAACTGTCATTGTTATTTGATGAAAGCCACAAAACTATTTTTACCACAAAAATATATGTTATAGCATCATATGATACAACAAGATCTCGGCGTGTCTATCTTTGGTTTTCTATTCATTCACAAACTTTGTGGTAAATAAAGCATTATGGTATCAAATCTATAGATTGCACATCTACAGCCATTTGAAAGGGAGAATTTTGTAAAATCTACACAAGAATAAAAAACATACAGATATATATATTGTACATGCTGGATTGAAAAGCAATTGTAATGAGGGGCTTTAAGCACTTAAAATAGTAATATTCCTTTTTAACAGTTTTATGCAGCATAGACAACAGTTAAACAAGAGTGTGCCTGTATAGGTCATTGTCGGTAAGGTTTTGTGATTGTAAAGGAAGCCTTTCCAAACAGGCTTCCCGCTGTACAATCTGCATCTGTCTGGTGGTAACACATTCGTTAAAATCATTGTTCACTCCACTCTATCTTTGAAATGTGTCTTTTTAATATCATTCAGAGTAAATACAAAAGGAAGTTGGACCTGGGCACTGAACACTTTCAGGACTGAACGTTCTTAAAGCGCCGTAGAACAATCTATGTGGGGCAACAAATCTAAGTGACTGTAGTAAGTGCAAGTGTGTTTTGTACATGGGCATCTCTAAAGTGAAAAGGAGGCAAGGTGAGGGGAAGAAAAATATGGAACAAGGGACAAAGGGGCAAGGGTAGATGGAGGAAGAGGACCTGCCCACCGGCAGTCGTGTCTTCATTATTGTGGGTCACATGGTCACGGCGTCATCTTTTGGGCTCAGGATCACAGCTTCCTCTGAGTGAGGTTTTAGTTCTGTTAGGGAAATATTAAACAGATGATAAATATGTTTATATTTTGTTCTTAAAAAAATATATGGTGTTAATATATGATGCAGTGAGGAAAATAAGTCATACGTGTTTAGATATATATAAAATATACATTATTATGTCTTGGTTCTGGAAGTATTTTTTTCCAAAGTGATTTTATAAAGTTCTTCTTAATGGAGTTCTAAGACATAAACAAACCCAACCAGCTTCAACGTGAATAACACCACTAAAAGACAGAGCAGATAATTATAGTGGTTCTATACACAATATAAAGAAATCAAACCTGCTGTAAGCTGTTAGGGGTCTCTCTCCTTCTTCACCTTCACATCTCCAGCCAGAATGGTGGAGATCTCTCCTTGCATGAAGGCCCACGGCACATTGGAGCCCACAAGCGGGCACTTCTCCCCACTGGGGCAGTAAACCTCACTCCCTGAGCCCTGTCTGCGGATGAAGTCCCTGGTGCAAGGGAAACAGAATTTGTGCCCTGGCACTGATGGACACTGGACGAAGTGTGTGTCTTCCAGACGCTCGTGGCAGATAGTACAGCTCAGCGGGGCACCTCCACCACCACCTGAGGCTTCACCTCCTGTAACAGCGCCCTGGTCACCCCCGCCAGCGAGGGGCATTGTGACAGTTGTGGCTGGCCCACCCATGCTGCTGCCAGCTGAGGGATCTCCGTTCCGTGACACCAGGCGTCGTGGACCACCGGGTGAAGGACTGGTGCTGTTCTGACGCCCTACATTGGCCGAGTGAGCGCCGCTGCTGCCAGGGGCATCTTTCGGGGACTGGGCAGCTGTGCCAGCATTGTCTGCCACATTTCTGAGTGCTGTGATAGGTGAAGGGTCACTACTGTGGGTACCCAACCCTTCCTGGAGAGCTGGTGGCTGCACTGCTAGTGAGGTGGCTGGCATATGACCAGGGATGCCGGGAAACAGACCTAGCGGCCAGTGCTGCCGCATTTCCTCGGCGGTCATCCTCTCTGCACCTTCCGGCTCGGGTGAGGCTTTACGTCTACTTACTCTGGACTTTGTGGGACGGCCTATATTGCAGAAAGCGGTGGGTAGCATGGAGTAACTGGCATCCAGGTAAGGCTGCGGGAGGGCTTCAGGGGCAGGTGCGTCTTTGAATGCTCGAACTGCATCGCTGAGAAGATCAGAGAGAAGACGCCAGTCACTGGTGCCATGTCTTTTCTCATACTCAACATATTTGTAGCCTGAGTTAATGACCTTGCCGGTATCTTTCTGAGAGTCATGGAACATCTGCTTGACTAATGCTAATATGCTGGAGAACACGTTTCCAGACCCACAGGGGTATTCTATAAAGACTTTCAGCTCGAACTCAACCACCAGCTTGGCATCGAATGCAAACACTCTCCCCAGCAGGCCATGGTCCTTTTTGAAGCGTACATTAAAAGGAGTGCAACTAGAAAGAGTGTGTAAGGCTTCACGCAAAGCCTTGGGGCGTCCGGCCCAGTCGTCCGCACGGTTCCTCACGCTTTCTGAGAGCTCGGCGAGGACTTCTGAGTTTCTCTGCTTCTCTTTCAGCTCTTTTTCAAACTCAGGGCTCATGAAAGATGCCACACCCACACTCATCCCCATGCCCATGCCCATGACCTGTCTTTTATTGATCTCATTCAAAATTGGCGCAGAAATGGTCAAGGGGGCACTGCCAGCTCTGGCATTTAGACCGGGCATTGTTGTCAGCAGGCCATGAGGGGCTCCAACGAGCCCCTGTGCCATTAAATTAGGTGGTACAGCCCCTAACATAGTCCTTCTGGCATTAGGACTCTGCCTACTAACCTCTGCCGGACCACCATCTTCCAGTCTAGGCAGGCCATTTGGCAGCCGGGCGGACACATACTCTCTTCCCCTCTCATATCGCTCGGAGGGCGGTCTGCCGGCCTCCATAGAACCCTCCTTACCACCGGGACCGTGTTTGCCAACAGGCTGTGGACCCGGAGATCTGCCGTCCTGCATCACATGTGTTCGCTTCAGCTGTCGCGCTGTGTCAATGAGCAGCTCTATTCTGTCCGCTCCCTCGTAGTTCACGCACCCTCTGCACACCGCCTCGCTGAAGTCCCAGATCATGGCCCACGGCATCTTTGGCAAGTCGCAAAGGTAGCACCATTGCCGCCTGGAAGATGCATGCGAGGTAGAGGACATATTTGATAGGCCCTCGCGATCTTGCGTTCTCAAATCCACCCTGATTTTCTCTTGAAGCCAGCCTCCGAGCGTTTATGAGCGACTATTTCCTCGTTACGGACGAATAAATACAACTCAGTTTGACTTACTGTCATTCAGAATCGAATTTGTTTTGATGTTTCTGCCAAGTCGTCTGGGCCGTAGAATTTCTCCTGGAAGACGTTCCGAAAGTTACACAACTATGAGCTGTTGCAGTGTGGGAAATGTAGTGTCTCTGAAGCTCTTTTAGGATTTTTTTTTAAAACTGACAGCAGGTAAATTGAACGTATTCTAAATTAAATACAAAATAAATATAAAGATATATATATATATATATATATCTTTGCATTAATCTTTTGCATTATTATTATTATTTTTTATATATATATATATATATATATATATATATATATATATATATATATATATATATATATATATATATATAAAAAATAATAATAATAATAATATATATGTTTTGGCAAAATATCGTGGAGTACAGCAGATATCACAAGTTTACACTTAACAAAGAACGTGGCAGCTCTAGAAATGCATTTAATATAATGAATATTAAATAAATGGTTTCATCTAACCTGAAAATTTTTAATAGAGAAACACAAATAAATGAATATTTACTTTTATATTTTTTATTATCATACAATGTAAGTGAATAAATTTCATAAAGATATATATTAATTACATTTCAATGTTGAATTGTTTCATTTTCAAAATGCTTACTTTCAAGAACACACTAATATCATTACCCTTTTTGTAATAAAATTTTTCTCCAAATATAAATACTTTATTCTCGATATATTGCCTAAGTAGATCTATTTAGTTATTTGGGTGCAAAAAATATGATATGAGAAACGCTATAATTGCAATGATCGAAGTTTAGCCACATTAAACTTAACCACTTCATTTCCCAGTGTACACCGCGGCTTTTTGAATAGTTGAAATCACGTCCGCTTTTCCCTTCGAACGTGTTTCAATACCTTCCGGTGTTAAATTACAGAATTGGCGCCTGTTGTTTCAGTGTCACGATAGTAGTTTAAGAAGTGTACACGTGTTTGCTGGTTTAACTATTTATTTGTGTTTATTAAATGAAACTCTTGATTTTTTTTATTTTTTTTCAAAGGCATGATACTAACGAAAATATAATCTTTTTTTTTCTTTTTTTAAAAAAATCAAATTAATTATTATATCTATTCCAAGCATTTTGATAATAACTAATGATTGAGGGGACCAGCAGACCAAAAATTTTCAATTATTTTGTAATGTAAACAGGAAAAGGGTAGAAAAAACTCGAGTGTATGCAAATACAGATAAAATAAATAATTATGAATATTGATACTAAGATACATCATAAATGTAAAAGATAATCAACCATATACAGTGGAATTAGTGCAATAACAGCAAAACAAACAAACAAAAATTGTGTGTGTGTGTGTATATATATATATATATATACATTTTTTTTGCAGACAAAAAAATAAAAAAAATAATTATATATACTGTATATATATATATATATATATATATATATATATATATATATATATATATATATATATATATATATATATGACACTGAATGTTCTTAATAATGCTGTGGTGGTGATTGAAGACCAAGATTCTCTTTGCCGTTGATGGCTGGTCCATGTTGACCCTCTAGAATTGCAGGGGGTGGTCGGTCTGTATTTGTTCCAATTGCAGATGTGCGGTAATGCTTACAAACAGTGTACAGACCTTGGATGAAGAACAGCACGGAAATAGTGCTGTAGTAACCCCCATATACAATGAACTGTAATATAAAAGAAGATGCAAATTGATGTCATGCATTTAAACCTTTGTTAAATGTACCCATGTTCAGTTCTTACTTGTGTTACAATGTCCAGTCCCAGAGCAGTACTGTCCACCACAACAGCAGTTAGTATTGTTTGTAGGGTAAGTGCAACAAAAGTGTTAATGCCAAAGGTCAAAGCATAACATTCCATAGAGAGGTTAACCGCTATCTGAAACCTGAAACACAAAACATGATAATAATAAGCTAAACAAATATGAAGATAAGGAAAAACACTCTTCAAAATGGCATCTTTGTATGAAATATTCATGAAAAAAGTCATCAGTCATTATATGATGGTGCTAAATGTTAATGGCTTATTCTATGGACCTTTGCAACATTGCCCTGTTTTATGAATCAAACTGTGGTTGTCTTTCATAATTAATCTTGACCGCATGTTAATTATGTAATGACTCACATTGTGATTGTAATAAGGAACATGTATGAGGCTTTGAAGATAGCATAGCCTGCATAACACAGCCAGATATTGTTGGTGAGGCCCATAAGAAAGACACACCCGGCACCTACAGCAGAGAATACACCTAGAGAGAGCTCACCCCACACTCCCCACTGTACTCTGATATGGCCAACAGAGAAGGCTGCAACTGCACCTGTAAGCAACAATCACAACATGAATAGCAATGTGGAAGATGACAAATCTGTGGACAAAGCAGGATTGAGAGAAACAATTACATGCTCTCTAGCAGGGAAATGCAATTAGACTCACATTTTAATCTGCATGCCATTTATGTGAGTACTTGGTACAAATGTATTATGTTGCTTTTGTTTGAATGTTCTTTGTCTTGTCAAGGCATCAGTACACTGAGAGAAATGTTTCTTCTGCTGTGATTAAAGTGACTACAAACCAAACCCCTACCAATGTAATTGCTTAAATTACTTTCTCCCACACAGCTGAATTCTTTCTATCCAAACAGCTTTCCAATTAAAAGAGGCTTTGGCAGATTCTGCTCAACGCATTTGACAATTAGACATATGATTTATGAATAAAAAAGGGTTGGTTTGGCTGAGCATATTTTTGATGTCAGTTTTATACCCTCTTTCACTATAAAGATAACAGATTTATTACACTTTTGATAGTGTTTAGGATTAGAACAGTCTCTTGTGTTCACCCTGCTGAAAGGCCAGCATAGCATGTTGTGGTTTGGATTCTAGTCCCAAGCATGTGACGATGGTGTCCCTTCAAGGGTTTTTAACTAGTTTAACCCTTTAAGGTCGGATTGGCCTGCCAGCAGGCCCAAAGAGAAAAAAATAATTATGAAAATATTAAACTACAGTCTTCACAAACACAAAATAGGTACTGTTTTAAAGCTTAGAAGCTGTACTTTACACTGAATTTAGGCATGATGACCAAAACTGAACAAGTTCTTTGAAATTTGCAGACAAATCAGAAGTGTTCTGTTTTGATCATTTACTAATATTTTGCTCTGTACATATTATTGTAATCGGTAAAATATAAAATCGATCAAATAGCCATGTGTCATATGTCATTGGAAAGCTCTCAAAGAGTAGAATACAATCAGCCTATTTGTTTTACTCACAGAATAAATATAGCAAGTAATAGTTAAGTACATGTCTTTGATATACATGTTACATGTAAATAGGTGTTGCTTACAAGCCGCGTTTTCGCTTATAAATTCACGGAAAAAAAACAGGACATAAAATCTAAAAAAAAACACTACTTAGAAGAGGGGATTCCCTTTAAAGCGAGCCCACAAATAACATAATTGGATGCAAGGATCATTAGATAATCCACATGAAGTACAATGTGCACACAGCACATAATGTGGTATCTGGCTAAAAACAGGTTAGCTTTCTTGGATCAGTTGACTCCATCAGAAATTATGTAGTATGTTGTCCAGTGACATGGAATGCTAACTCAATTGTATTAGGATTCAGATCGCTGCAACCAGAGGTGGAAGTCATCCAAATGTGGGCACAGAGGATTGTTCACTCTAATTACATATGGCCACCAGGATATGGCGCCAAGTACGTGACACAGACTCAATGATGGCTCAGATGACACAGAATGGAATTCATGTTACTCATGCCTCCATGCTTTGGAGAGAGAAAGCACACCTTTCACTGTTGTATTTGCATGTGTAACTAGTTCTTATGTACAATTATTATATTAGTTTGGAGAGGCTTTTGGAGACTTCTTTAACACTAGGATAAATTATTTTTGTAATGCTATAACTTTTGTTTTGCTTCGTTGTATCACTCAGTTACTGGTGACACGATTGGGAACAAAACAAAAGCAGTTTTTAGGAGCTACCTTACTTACACCCTAAGATATTTAATTTCAAATCAGAAAAATAAAAACAATTTGGTTCAAGTTTACTTGTGATGTTTCAGCAGTTTCTAAGGCTGAGATCATCAGAATTGATCATAATCTATATCATTAAACAATTTGAAATGTTTTCTTTAAAATTATACCAAAAAAATGTATCCTCTTTACAAGCCTTTAATGTTGGGCATCCCACTGAAACAGGAACTCTTTAAAAACACTGTCAGAGCTTAAAGGGTTAAAGGGAAAGTTCAAATTTTTGTCACCATTTACTCATCCTCATGTGTTTGTAAACATGTATCACTTTCTTTTTTCCATCGAACACAAAAAAGGAGATGCTATTGATGTATTTTACCATCCTCCACAAAATGTCTCACCTACAAGTGTGCATACCGCCTCCACTCCACCATTATACACGGCAGATGTACTGGAGGGCTCGATGTGGTCCCACATAAGCTGAACATAGTTGAAGACCTGTCCATATCCAGCTGTAGCCAGAGCCCACCAGAGCGACCATTGCACAAGCCGCCTTGAGGAGTACGATTCTCTAAGACTCTCCAACATTTGTCTTCCAGAGTGTTTTAAGTTTCTCCAAGCACAGCATCTTCCTTTTTCCTCATTTCCTAAATCTTTCCCTCCCTCAGATGCCTTTGATATCTCGGCCAACGTGTCCATAGACACCTCCACTGCACTTTTGAAAAACATTCCATGCTGGGGCATTGGTAGGAACAAAGAAATAAAAAAAGCCACCACCATTAAACCTAGAGTAATGGTGTTTACATGGAAGTAGCTTGTGCTGGCTAATGATATTAACAACTGCCCTAATGTCGCCCCAAAAGCAAAGCCAGTCAACATAGCACTACGGACATATCCAGTGGCTTTTTGGTAGTGTTCAAGAGGTATGATGCTGTAGATATAAGAAAAGTAGGCCACCTCAGTGGAAGTGACCATTGCAAAGTTGAACTGGAGGTATGTCATAGCAGTCAGGCTGTGAGCAAAGCAAAGTAGTATATAATTTGTGACTAGAAAGAGACCTTGAGTTACAATTAGAGGTTTGTATCTCAATAAGTCTGTCAACAAGAATACTGGGCAGAGGAGGGACAGATATGAGTATGTCCAGATTGGAAACAGGTAGTTTGTTACCTAGACGAGAAGAAAGATTATTAAAAAAAAAAGAATAATAAAAGACTACAGGAAAAGTTAAGGACAGGAAATCAGTTTGGTTACTACAAAGGCTAAATTGCTCAACAGACATTTCTAAGATAAGACAAACAAGTCATTGAAAAGCACATATAGCATGAGTGCAGTATAGCTATTGTGGCAATTAATGCAATATATGAATGCAATATTAACCACTATTCTGACCAATTTATTTATTTATTTTTTGGATACTGATGTTTAAAAACAAAAAATATGACTATTTCATTCATGGCACCATTGTACTCTTAAAAATGATTTGTGTTGAAATATGTTTTTTTTTTTTTTTAAGAATTTCTTTTGCAAGATATCAATTTTCTAAATCACAGTCAATAGACATTCATTCTCATTGTAATAAGAATATCATTAACACTTTACAATAAGGTTCCATATATTTTGTTATTATTATTATTATTATTATTATTAATCTTTGTTAATGTTATGTTACACTAATGTTACACTAATTTTAACGATACAATTTTAGATGTAAAAAAAGTTGCTATTAGTAAATGTTGAAATTAATATTAACTTAGGTTAATAAATGCAGTAGCCTTAAAGCTTTTTCATTGTTAGTTCATGTCAACTAATGTTGTTAACTAATTTTAACAAATGGAACCTTTATTGTAAAGTCTTACCAGAATATCTAATGCCGAGTGTTAAGAATATAATGATGAAATTGCA
Organism: Moxostoma hubbsi; assembly: GCA_032164185.1. Taxonomy (NCBI): domain Eukaryota; kingdom Metazoa; phylum Chordata; class Actinopteri; order Cypriniformes; family Catostomidae; genus Moxostoma; species Moxostoma hubbsi. The sequence continues at coordinate 8,462,281 of JAVLUX010000019.1, forward strand.
CTGATTGTACATTCTTATTGTTATTTTTGTGTCTAAATAGTTGTTCTGAGCCCTCAAACAATCTCTAAGGCAGATCTTGCTCATGCAAAATGGACAAAGCAATAATACTCACCAATTCTTCTGAGATGTTTTTGGGCCCAACCAAATAAGGTGTAAGAAAAGGTTCTGCTGGTCTACAGTTGGCAAAGAAACCATAAAAAGAGAGTAAAGCAGTGGGGAAGACCCAGTCTGACCTCTTCATTTTCCCCCAGCAATTCATCCTTTCTGCCTGAATATATGTGGACTACCAAAGTCCAGCAGCTACTGTGGTTGGCTCGTTTGGTGTATGTGAGTTATTATATGTATTTTTTTCCTGTGCAATTTAAAGTCAGCCAAGTCCATCCCCTGATTTCACAAATGATCCTGAACATATTTATGACGGAGACTTTGATCTGTGTGCGTAAGAGTTGTTTGTACGCAGCAATTTTATTTTACATTTTCTGTTGGCCTCAGCCAAGATTTAAAACATTACTTTGAGAATTAATTATTTTTTTGGAACAATAATACATATAAATGGGGTTTACAACAGGTGAAAAAAATAAGAAAAAGTACGCAAATAAATAAATAAATATCAGTCGAAACTACTCTGTGGGCATGCGCATTGCATAGCGCATGTGTCTCATCGCCATAGTAACGGTTTGTTGGTAGTCTTCAGTGGCGTGATGAGACTCAAACGGTTGCACATACGCTATTACCCACCAGGTAATATAAACATTTTAAGTTGTATATTGTCTCCCATTAACCTGATATACATTGTTTTGTATACTCAAGTTTGTCTAGTTCTGTGTAGAGGCCAAAATGTTTGATACAGTGGTTTGAACTGCAAACATTTCAACCAGTTTTATTGCTGTGCAGGAATATTCCTGGATTATGATCAAGGACAAGGGGGCCAGCTGAGGACAAAATCCATTGATCTGTTAGACTTGACTCCAGAGTAAGTATGATTTTTACTAAAGAATTGCCAATACAACCATTTAACTCACTAGCTAGCAACAGTCCTTGTGTTGTAATGCAACAGACTTCTTGCATTTATCGTAAAACAGTTTGCATTAAAACTAATGTTTCTATATTTAACGTGTTGGGTGTAATCTAGTTACAAAGTAATTAATTATTGTAATCTAATTACTTTTTAGTACAACATTAGTGTAGCACATTACATTTCAAATTCTTGGAATCAGATTATAGTTACTGACTTTCAGTTAAGTTAATTACTTTTAGTTACTTTACTATGTTTCACATAAATAATATTTTATAAATGTAGAATACAATTTAAACATGAATTATGTTAATACTGTGACAGCTGAAGGGTATGTGCCCCCTATCTGAAAATAGACATTATTTTGAATTCGTTGAGCGGAAAAACAAAAGCTTTTCTGTAAAAGTGTTTTAGAAAGTAATGTAAAAGTAATTTATAATGCAATTAATTTCACGATTAAGTGATTAGTGTAGTGTAGTTATAATTTTAGAGTAGTAATTATTTGTATTTTTATTTTATTTTATTTTTTTAATAACTCACCAGTAAACACTGTTGAGTAAAGTCAGCCTTTTTTTCCATGGTTGAGAAAAAGTATTATTTTAAACATTTTATTAGGTGTTGGAGATATTGTCTTGCTATTATTAACTTCTGCTTTAATGAGTGAATTTATTTCCCCCCTCCAGGACTGATGTGAATGAGTTACTTTCAGAAATTAGTGCTGCTGAGCCTCTCATCAACTCATCCTGTGCTGAGCAGGTGAAAATTCTGATCCAGAAACTACAGGAGAAAATCAGCCAAAAGGATGACCGCAAATTCTACCTTTTCAGGGTACTAAAACATGTTTATATGTTTCACAAAAATAATGGTGCATTAATACACATCTGTGCAGATCCTTTCAAGGTTGGGTTGTGTATATTTTATTTATTGTGGAAATCGTGATTCTATTCTATTTCCATGATTTTCCTGAATTATTAGGAAAAGTATATCTATACAGATACATTACACACAGCATTCTTCTGATTAAATATTTGATTTATTATGGACATTATTCTATTCTATTCTATGTACACTGCATTCTTCTGAGAGTATACTTTAATGCGGTTATCATTATTCTATTCTGTTCCATGATTGTGCTGGATTGTTAGGAAAAGTATATCTATACAAAACACACTATTATTCTGAGTGTATATTTTATTTATTGTAAATATCAGTATTCTATTCTATTCTATTCTATTCTATGATTGTGCTGGAGTGGTAGGAAAAGGATCTATACAGATGCACACAACATTCTTTTGAGGTTGTACAGGTTTAAAACTTTTAAGATCACTCTCCATAATTTATACAGAATTGCCAAATAAAATGGATTTTGGATATTAACTTTGCAAAGGCTTAAGCCCTGATCTAGACTTCCTACTTCGACAGTAACCACTAGGTGGCAGTAGAGTGGTAGAGACTGCTGTTGTACATCAAAGGCACAGCAATTATGTATGGAAATTACACAGTCAAGCTTATAGATCTGAAATGAATTAATGTGGTTAAGCGCTTTCCCCCTGAGTGTTTGTCTTTTCTCTCTCTGTCTACAGGCACTCCAGGCTCACATCTTGCCCCTGACGAATGTAGCCTTCAATAAATCAGGATCGAGGTGTGTTTATCAGCCATGCTCACATGCCTATCCTTACACCCCCCTTCCCTGTAATTCAGTCTCTCTCCTTTGCTCTCCATCTGTTGGCAGTTTTATAACTGGAAGCTATGACAGGACATGTAAAATATGGGACACAGCATCCGGAGAGGAGCTGCACACTTTGGAGGGTCATAGGAATGTTGTGTATGCCATCGCCTTCAACAATCCTTATGGGTAACAGCCGCCCTCTTGCGCTTTTAAAGGGACAGTTCACCCAAAAATGAAAAATCCATCGTCATTTACTCACCCTCATGAATGTAAGCAGAATGTTAGCCTCAGTCACCATTTACTTTCATTGTACTGTAAATGCAATGAAAGTAAATGGTGACTGAGGGTAACATTCTGCTTATCATCTTATTTTGTGTTCCATTGAAGAAGAAATAGGTCATACAGGTTTGGAACAACATGAGGATTTATAAATTATGTCAGATTTTTTAATTTTGGGGTTTTCATTTTTATTTTGGTGAAATATCCCTTTAATTTTCTCATTGCAACAGAAAAAAGCAATCTTTGTGAACCTCTCTGCCTCTTTCTGCCCATTCCTCAGCAGGATTAGGGCAATGCATGGAAACTTATGTTGTTATTACAATCGGAGCATTTGTCACTTTGAGTCATAACAGGAGCCCTTGTCCTTTTTTCACTCGCTTTGCCCTCTTTCTCTTTCTCTTCTACTTATTTTTCTCAGCGACAAGGTTGTCACAGGCTCCTTTGACAAGACCTGCAAATTGTGGAGTGCTGAAACAGGAAAGTGCTTCTACACATTTAGAGGGCACACAGCAGAAATTGTAAGTCTGCTTTTGTTATGCTTGCATTCACATTAGCGTCAGCAGTTAAAGGAATAGTTCACCCAACAATGAAAATTCTGACGTTGTTCCAAACCCGTCTTTCTTTGCGTTCTATGGAACACAAAAGGAGATGTTTTGAAAAATATCCTGGCTGCTTTTTTCCATACAATGAAACTGAATTTGACTAGAAGCTCTTGAGCTAAAAATAAAATTACAAAAAGTACCATAAATGTTGTCAATACAACTTGTGTCTTCTGATGCCATAAATAGATGTTTGCTACAAACAGACCGAAATTTGTATTGACTGAAAATCTTTCTCCCCGCCATAGCTTTAAAATCAAGATGCACCATGGCAGGTTGTAATAAGTTTGATGTTATTGACATCAACCTGGCATGCAACCTGTCTTGAGCTGCCATATTAGAATGCTCACCAAGCCTGTTGCTTAGAGAAAGCTATTTTAAGGCTTCAGAGGACTTTTTGTGATACTTATAATCTTATATTTTGTCTACTTTATGTAGTAGATGTATTTTAATACAGGTGCGGTTTGGATCGCAGTCTTTATGTTAGACGGGCCGGGTCGGGTACGGCATTAAATTAGTGCTGCTGTTGGATAACTGGTCGGGTATTTATTTAAGTACTGTATGTGCGGGTTTAAAAAACAGTACTCGTGTAAAATCTGTATAACAGAATTTTCATTTTTTGGTGAATTGTTTTTTAATGAGTATGTATGTATGCTTTATTGTGCTTTTTGAATTCAGCAAAGACCATTTGTTGTATTAATCTGCAAAATGAGTTTGTATGTGCCTACTCCTAGGTATGTGTGGCCTTCAACCCTCAGAGTACCCTGGTTGCTACGGGCAGCATGGACACCACAGCCAAATTATGGGATGTTGAGAGTGGCGAGGAGGTGTCCACATTGGCAGTATGTCTCATTTGTAACTCCTCTAGTTTTCCTGTTAGCTGTATTATTGTTCTTTCAGCTGTTTTTTCACTTACATCTCATCCCACTCTCTTCCATCCCATCCTACACTTTTCCCTCCCATCCTGATCTCTTTCATCTTTTCATAATTTCCTCTTCATCTCTCTCTCTCTATCTCTCTCTCTCTCTCTCTCCTATGAGATTTGAATGATTTCTCATTAATTTGCAGTGATCTCCAGTGATCAGAAAACTCACCCATGCATGCGTTCTTAAATTAATTTGTTATTAAATCATTCATTACTCCCATTTCTGCAATAATTTAATCATTTTGTCTCAAGGCGTTGTGTTCTACTTTATGTAGTCAACAGTTCTGTAACATGTGCACACACAGAATCTAAACAAATGAGTCATGTGATGCGGTATGAACTAAGCCATAAAGATACAGACGAGAGGAGGGGAGAGCGTTTGGGGGTCTTTTCCTCTCCGCAGCACATGGCAAAGCAGTGTGACTGAAAGCTGTGTGCCTAATTACCCCCTTAACTCTCCAATTATTTCTCTTTGAATCTAAATTATGAATAGCTCTGTGAGTTCTTAAATATGAATCAGGGAATGTAAATATAATGTTACTCACTCAACTGAAACACTCTTCCTCTCTTCACTCACAATATTTCTCTGTTTGTCACTTTCTCAGGGTCACTTTGCTGAGATAATTTCTCTCTCTTTTAACACAACGGGTGACCGGTTGGTCACAGGTTCATTTGACCACACTGCCATTCTGTGGGACGTTCCTTCAGGCAGGTCTGTGTGTTTGAGATTCACTGTTATGCAACACTCTAATAAAACAAGACTATTAAATCAGAAGATTTTGGTTTGACTTCCTGTCCTTGGCAAGCTGCAGCAAAATTGCATTTTGTTTGGTAGAAATCAAAAATTGTCAGTATTATCATGGTTGCTATTTTCTTTTCATTTTCTCCCAGGAAAGTTTATGTTCTGTCAGGTCACCGTGGAGAGATTAGTTGTGTTCAGTTCAACTGGAATTGTTCTCTCATCGCCACAGCCTCTCTGGATAAAACCTGCAAGGTCTTTTCACATTTTCTGTCTCCTTTCTTTATAATTCTGTAATTGTGCCTCTTAAAGGGGTCATACATTATATAAAGTCAATATATTGGCTGATGTGCACTTTTGGAGCGCGTCACTGTGGTTGCATCACGTTTCACTGGTTTTCAGTGTCTTGCACATCAATTTTGTGTATTTAGGATACTATTTTAAGTGTAACGTGGTTTGAAACGTAAAAAACGTATAAAAAACAAGTATTTGCACAGCCAGAGACCTTATTTATGTGTACAATTGTGTTTTATGGACGTACTCTATCTAATGTATGTCTGCTTCATGTTCATATTTTCATCAGATGTTGTGTCTGACAGTTTTTTTAATTTATCGGACATTGGGATGTTTTAACAGTAAAAAAAACTATTTACCTGCTAACGGAAATCCTGACCTGTACAGCTTGAGTTGTGCTTACTGCCCCCTGCTGACTATGAGTCGGATAAGCATGAAGGTGGCACTTCAAGCTTGAATTGCTCCTATGGTAGGAAAATGGCTTTTTTTACGTAGGGTCATGATGCATGATTACCTTACTTTCCGGAATATAAGTCGTGGTTTTTTCATCATCTGAGGTCCTGTGACTTTAGTCCAAAGCAATTTATATACATAATTTATACATAATTAATGGAGGCCGTTCAAACGCACACACACTAAAACACATGCTAACACACAAACAGGTGAAAACATCAGTTAAAGAGATGGTAGTAATGATTTAATGTGGCCAATTCAAAGTATTTTGCCTTTAAAAATGACTTTATACAACTAGCTAAAATATTCTGTCCCATCAACATTATTGTTCTAATAAATGTTTCTAAAAAACAGCTGTCAAACGCAACTCCCCACATGCCCACAAAAGACTTTTCATCACGTAGTAAAAACATTCATTTAGTAACACAGATAGTTAATGCAGAGCAAGTTTGCTAACATAAGAAATGTCCACTGATAGACAGTCTCTAACGTTAATGAATGAATAGAATTCACCAGGTATGCCTGTTTTATTACAGACTAAAAGCTGTTTATTTGTATACAGCATAGAGTTACAAAGCATAGAGATGCAGATTTGCTGAGATAATCTTCATAATGGAATTAGCACTCAAACATTAGCCGCCTGTCAATCAAACAACACGCAGGTACAGACGTCAGGAAATAAAAAGTCAAATCTTTTATATTTCCACTAGATCAACCAACCAGTGGTGCTCTTGCTATCACAATTGATGTAATGAACACCCCTGTTCTAGATGTAGAACATGGGCTAAATATAGAAAACTACTAAAAAATTTGATCGAGGACATCTCTCTTTTTTCCTAGATCATTTTATTGCCCAGCCCTATTGATAACATTGCATTAATCTCTCACAGCATCCCATTAATCTTAGTGATAGATAGTTAAATTACAGGCTACATCATAGACACACAGAATCTAGGAAGCAGAAATATTAAATTTACCTTGATATGTTTCTTCAAATTAGAGGCAGGATTAATGGTGATAGCTGGCTTGAGCAAGTTAAACTCACATGACACGATCAAGCAATTGACCTTTTTCACTGCAAAAAGCCCTTCCAGGTGTTCAGCTGTAAACTTGGCTTGAGGCATTCTCCACATCCATAACAGTTGGCGCCATATCTGCAGCTGCCGTTCACGTTTTTTACATGTGATTTGATTTGACAGGAGTCACGAGACTCTCCCTAGCCAATCATGCTGATAGATAAAAATAAAATCAGGACAGGGAAGTAACAAACACAGACGGTGGGAATATAGCACTTTTAAAAATATACTTTTACTTTTACTTGAGTAAAGTGCTGTAACTATTTTTACAGCACTTTACTCAAGTAAAAGTAAAAGTATACAATTGTACTTAAAAAGGTACAATTCTTGGGGAATTTTTTTTTAAATTACAGTAACGTGATTATTTATAATTCGTACTTTACACCCGTGTATATATCAATGGTGGCTCAGCGGTTGAGGCTCTGGGTTCCTGACCAAAAGGTTGGGGATTCCAGAACCGCCAAGATGCCACTGTTGGGCCCTTGAGCAAGGCCTTTGACCCTATCTGCTCCAGGGGCGCCGTATCCTGGCTCCGTATCGGAACACATTTCACTGTATATATGCAAACATGTATGAATAATGTGTGACCAAAATAAAGGCTTATAAGGCTTATATATATATATATATATATATATATGTATATATACAGTATACTGTTTTTTGTATGGCTATTTTGTTTTGATCATTGTGTTGTTTGTGTGTGTTGCGTAACAAGTTCTTTGTGCATGTTTGTGTGTAGGTGTGGAACACAGACAGCGGTCAGTGTTTGGCTACTCTGTTAGGTCATAATGACGAGGTGTTGGATGTGTGTTTTAACTACACTGGTCAGTTAATAGCCACTGCTTCTGCTGATGGTGAGACAGACTGCCACACACTACCATTCTATTCACCTCATTCATCAACATATTTCTTCTTTTCATACATCCTAATTTTCTGATGTGACTGCTGTATAGAGAAATAAGTAATTATATGTTGATTAAAGAAAATGGAAGTCTTTTTTGGACCATTTTTAATTTTTTTCACATAGAGACACATTTTCATGACAATTAAGCACTTTCCCCACCTCAGTTCTCAATACTGTAATTAAGAATATATCTGGGTTATATATATATAATCTTGGTATAAACGGAATGTTTTTACTGCATGGTGAAACTTCTTTTTGTGGGCATGTGGGGAGTGTGTGTGTGTGTATATATATATATATATATATATATATATATATATATATATAATATACACACACAGTATATACTGTAGCATATGTAATTGCAAACATGTATTTGGAAGAGAAAAAAAAGCATGCAGTTGCTTTGATAGCAGAAAGTAATAAAAGGACTTTATGTTTATGTTTAGGTCTTAGTGTTTTCTTGGTGAATTGAAATTAGTTCATTAACTGGGGTCTCTGATATTCGTAAACGATAAAGTAATATTTAATTCAAAGAAATCATGAGACATTCAATGTCTCTTCACAAATTTGGACAGTTTTTAAATATTTCTTGTTGCTTAGTACTCTCTACAACATTATTGGTGAAGCCAATTACGTGTGTGTGAAAAAAACAATTTTGGTGTAAAGTGGCGTCACTTTATAGACTTCAATGTATTCTGCAGCGCTGACACGAGTCATGTGAAAGACCCTGATCCTCATGCATTTATTTATTTTGTGGAATTAGATCATTTTCCATGGCACACCTGACAATCTTTCATGGCACACTAGTGTGCCGCTGCACAGTGGTTGGGAAACGCGGTGTTAAGAGCTACAGTATGTCTCTCTTTACATTCATTTATTTTTGACATTACATATGTTAGCCAGCAAGTGGTGGCAAAAGATGATTTTTGTGTGTAATATGAGCTAGTTACATAACGTGAAGTGAATCAGCATCAGCCAGTGTTTACATACAGCATTAGGCTTGTATTACTACTACACTACTAAAGCTAGGAAATAGCTTTAAACTTACAACTTCAGCATTGCGGCTCATCACAGCTGAGAGACAAAACAAACTGATAAATTACACAACTCAAGGCACTTACCTCTTATCAGACTTTCCACATTGGAGAGGACGTGCTGTTTTAAATGGTGGAGGAGATTGCGGTTTCAATAGCGAAAGTCTTTTGTGCACCAGCTACCATGAAATAGGGAGAAATACCCCCCTTTGGATGGCTATTTTTCCACTGAGAAAGCTGATCTTTAGAAAGCTGACAGCATATCTGCTTGGGAGTGGCAACAGGTGATCGCAGGCTCCATCTCTCGCCCTCTCTCTCTCTCACACTCACACACATCTATCCTTGTTTATCCAATAATTTTTTAATTAATAACAGAGGCTTGGACACATCATTTGGTTTGAACCAGCAACAGCAGATTCTGATCTGTTGTGTAAGAAAGTAGTTCCATACACAAATGCGTTTTTTTATGACCGAACTCAGTTTTTACTTAAATTTACTTGTTCATTGAACTGTGATGTGATAAATTACAGTGTGTGTATATATATAAGAAATATCACACTCGGAATCATGCTATATGCCCATGTTTACATCTTGTGCGTATACCCTTGAAACGGTGTGTATTTTTATGTTTATGAACTGGCCCCATTCAGTTTCATTATAAGTGCATGTACAGAAATTGTAAATTGTTTTGTAAATAAACGAGGGATGAGTATAAATTATATTTGTGGTAATCAACATTTTGCCACAAATTCTGTCAATTGAGCTTAACTTGTATTGAAGCTGGAACTTTCTTTTAATTGTCATGAAAATAATGTCTTAAAAGTAAAGTCTTAATGGTCCTAAAAATAGGCTTCATTTTCTTTATGCAATTTTTATCTTTTGATTTTGGGGTGAAATGTGACCTGGTTATGTTCAGAGTGTGAATATGGGTTTTTATGTGCAGGTACAACAAGAGTTTACAGTGCAGAGACATTCCTATGTTTATGCAAATTAGACGGCCATAAAGGGGAAATATCGAAGGTAAGGAAATGCCATTATCTCTCCATCCTTGCCTTGTCACTCCAAATCTTTTTCTGACTCAATAATACTTCCGTATTTCTTCATTTGCTTCCAAAGGCACTCATTTCCTGTCTAGGTCCTTTGCTGTTTATCTCCTCCTGTTTTGCCCTCTTGCCATTGCTCCAGCATCCTGTCTGCTATGTTCATCATCTTTCACTCGTTTCTTGTCTGCACACTCTTTCTTTCTCATTGCTCTTCTCATCTGCCTGCTTTTCTTTTTTTATATTTACTTATCCTTAATCGATCTTGCCGTAATATCCTCTCCTTTCTTCTCTGCCCTCCCCTCCCAAAAATCATCATCAACACAAGAATATTTCCATTTCCTGTTTAAAGGTGATAACTCAACCACATACTCAGTTCTGCACAGAGTTCAGAGCTATAATAAAACAGCTGTCATATCAACACAGGTCAAATTCAGTTCAGCTGCCATTCCTTCTGTCCATGTCTTTCTTCATCCCTCTGTTTTCTGTTTTTTTTTTCTCCCGCACACTGAAATCGTATGTTTCCAAAAGCAAAACAAAATGTAATTGCTTCATGATGGAATATTATGGACTGTCCTGACTGTGCATTATCATAACAAAAGGCAGAAATATAATTAGATTTACATTCTCTCGTGCTGTAGGTGTTTTAATCCGCAGGGGAGACACATTTTAAAATTCAAGGGATAGTTCAACCAAATGTTTTTAATTCTGTCTGGATTTACTCACCCTCATATTGTTCAAAACATGTATTACAGAATGGGGCAGAATGACAGCCTTAGTTACTATTAATCATAGTTATTGTATGGAAAAAAGATGCAATGAAGGTAAATAGTAACTCAATAGGCTCGCAGTCCCTAACATTCTGCCAAACATCTCCTTTTGTGTATAATGAAAGAAAAGAAAGTCATGCAGATTAAAAATGATACAAAGTTGAGTACTTTATTACAAAATGTTCATTTTTGGGAGAACTATCCCTTACATTGTATCATATTAATCTCTTATGCAGAAGAATATAATAATTCTTATTCCTTGAAAATGATGTTTTAAGAGAGTTACACATACTGTATGTCCATTACAATTGCAGACAATGGTAAATATTTCCGATTTACTTGATGCATTACCACTTTTGTCATCACATTGAATTATGTTGTCACAAATAAAAAACACAATGACATCTCCCTCACTCTCTCTCTCTCTTTATCACTGTAGGTGTGTTTTAATCCGCAGGGGAGTCGCATTTTGACAGCGAGCGTGGATAAGTCTGCACGTGTGTGGTGTGTGAGCACAGGAGTGTGTTTGCAGGTGCTGGAGGGACATTCTGATGAGATCTTCTCCTGTGCGTTCAACTATGAGGGGGACACCATCATTACAGGCAATTACACACATCTGTATAACACTACATACTCACAAACATGGCTACAGTGTCTCATTTCACTCCCTTTACGCAGTGAATCAGTATAGCGTGAACACAAATTTCAGCACTTACATTGAGACATTTAAAAACATTTGGCACTAACAAAACATTATGGCTGGTATTTACCAACAGTATCACTATTTATTTATGTATTTGTGGTGGATGTTAAAATGTACAGTGCTATTTTGAAAGAAAACATATGCAGTATAAATTAACAAATAAAAATTAGGGCTGTCAATAGATAAAATGTTTTAATCTAATTAATTTCACGATGTGCCAATTAATTAAATATATCAATTATATATACTGTTTCTTTGATACATATACGAGAGAGAGAGAGAGAGAGAGAGAGAGCTCAAATAATACATGAGTTTTAACAGAAGAATAAATGTATGTGCCTTTTTAAAATTATGAGCTTAACAATTCTGCTTTTAAACCTTCCAAAATAGTCTCCTTTCACTTGCATTATATGTGCCTAACTGTAACTTTGATTTTTGCTTTTTTTAAAGATGCACTGAGTAATTTTTAGTCTTTAAAAAAGTTTAACTTCAAAGACATGAATTGTAATTTTGCAATATATGTAGGAAATCAAGAGCACTCACATTAAAACGAAAACTCCAATCATATCAGTAACCTCATAAAAGCTGTTCTACATGGAGAGGGTCCGCACATGGGGGCGGCCATGTTAGAATCACATGACCAGCCAAATACTACCCGCTTAATCTCAGTAACCGTCCTGTTATTTGACACTTTCACTCACTGATTAAAGTAATCATGACCGACTATGAATACTAATTTCTACAATGGCATCTGAAACTGAAAACTATTGATTTTAAATGATGCTGCATCCAAACCGCTAGGTGTCAGTGTAAGTCTAAGATGACAAAAAAACAAAAGTTACTTGGTGTACCTTTAAAGAAAAGGTAATCAACATTATGCCACAAATGCTGTCAATTGAGTTTAACTTGTATTGATCCCAGAATAATCCTTTAAATCCTTACAGAAACAGGAAGGTGGCACTTCAAGCTTGAATTGCTCAAATGGCTGGAAAATTCCTTATTAGGGAATTTATGCACGATCAGGGGACATGATTAATTCATTTTTATATAAATAATCGCACTAAATTAACTTGTTAAATCGACAGCTCTAATAAAAACAGGGGAATTAAAATTTTCTTCGAACAAACTAAAAATTTACAGGATTGCTCAATGGTTTTTACAGTCTGGGAATTTATAGGGAGCGAACATTTCAGTGCACTTGAACAATGCAAAAATGTCTGACTACCAGGCCAGTGCACTGATAACTGAACAAAGGAGTTGATTGAGACAAACCAGTTGGCACCCTCATAAATGCATTAAGGGGAGATGGGCTAGTGTCACACTTTTTACTCCAGGGTGAATATTTCTCATGTTAGGTTTGGTTTTGAAAGTCAGTTTCTGCATTGCAACATTCCTTGAAGTCTTACCTACAAAAACATAATAATTATAATCTACACTATTACTGGCTTTTTAGCTAAATTAAAAAACAAACAAAACAAAAAAATCACAAAACAATGTAAATGGAAAATGTATGACATTTAAAACATGTGACAACATGCCTTTCTTGAAAAATTCCTTTGTCCAAAGAACACATTTAAACCTTTTGATAAAAATCTGCCTTCATAATATAGTTTACCCATTCCTAAATGTATGCCAGTTTGGTATGTTTTGTTTATAGTGTCAAGTCAATTTTATTTGTATAGCGCCTTTCACAACACACATCATTTCAAAGCAGCTTCACAGAAGATCAGGCATTAACAGACGATAAAACTGTAATGTCTATAATGTCCATGAATCATCATTGTGTAATTAGATAACATACAATTGTTAATCGTGTTTAAAAATAAGTAATTAAATAATAATTGTATTAATAACCCCAGTGAGCAAGCCGAAGGCGACTGTGGCAAGGAACACAAAACTCCATAAGATGTTGATTAATGGAGAAAAATAACCTTCAGAGAAACCAGACTCACTGTAGGGGCCAGTTCCCCTCTGGCTAACATCATGAATATAATGTAAATATTACTCATGTATAGTTAAAGTCATGGTTTAAAATTATTAAACTAAGTAAGTGTTAAGGGTCAGTGTTTAAACAAAGATTGTGTATGAACTATAAATTTAATGACCAAGTCCATCCTGGATTAACTGCAGAAGTTCACATAGATGCAATTGTCCTTGTTAATATGCCGATGAAGGTTTTGTTGGCAATTGATAGTCTATGTATTCCATTATAAGAGTGTAGTCCATCAAAAGACGGATGCTGGCAGAGATCAGTGAGGTGAATCGCAGTTCAACCTGGCCGATAATTTAGGTGAGGTTCGGTGTGGTCCATCCACTGTTTGCTTGTTTACCACAGAGCTATTATAAAAATATTACGATATACTTTGTAGGGTAGAATTCACAAACATTATTCTAATTTAAGATGCTTTTGAAACAGTTGTTTAAAACCAACATACAAAACCTCTAAAAATAGAGAGTAAATTGAATTTTTTACTCCAAATCTTTTCATTTCTTGTGACAACTAGCCCCAACTAGCTCCCTTATAACCCACAGAAATATTAATTCACAATATGTGATCATCATATACAGGTGAAACTCGAAAAATTAGAATATCGTGCAAAAGTTCATTAATTTCAGTAATTCAACTTAAAAGGTGAAACTAATATATTATATAGACTCATTACAAGCAAAGTAAGATATTTCAAGCCTTTATTTGATATAATTTTTATGATTATGGCTTACAGCTTATGAAAACCCCAAATTCAGAATCTCAGAAAATTCGAATATTGTGAAAAGGTTCAGTATTGTAGGCTCAAAGTGTCACACTCTAATCAGCTAATTAATCCAAAACATCTGCAAAGGGTTCCTGAGCCTTTAAATGGTCTCTCAGTCTGGTTCAGTTGAATTCACAATCATGGGGAAGACTGCTGACCTGACAGTTGTGCAGAAAACCATCATTGACACCCTCCACAAGGAGGGAAAGCCTCAAAAGGTAATTGCAAAAGAAGTTGGATGTTCTCAAAGTGCTGTATCAAAGCACATTAATAGAAAGTTAAGTGGAAGGGAAAAGTGTGGAAGAAAAAGGTGCACAAGCAGCAGGGATGACCGTAGCCTGGAGAGGATTGTCAGGAAAAGGCCATTCAAATGTGTGGGGGAGTTTCACAAGGAGTGGACTGAGGCTGGAGTTACTGCATCAAGAGCCACCACACACAGACGGGTCCTGGACATGGGCTTCAAATGTCGTATTTCTCTTGTCAAGCCGATCCTGAACAACAAACAACGTCAGAAGCGTCTTACCTGGGCTAAAGAAAAAAAGAACTGGTCTGTTGCTCAGTGGTCCAAAGTCCTCTTTTCTGATGAGAGCAAATTTTGCATCTCATTTGGAAACCAATGTCCCAGAATCTGGAGGAAAAATGGAGAGGCACACAATCCAAGATGCTTGAAGTCCAGTGTGAAGTTTCCACAGTCTGTGTTGGTTTGTGGAGCCATGTCATCGGCTGGTGTTGGTCCACTGTGCTTTATTAAGTCCAGAGTCAACGCAGCCATCTACCGGGACATTTTAGAGCACTTCATGCTTCCTTCAGCAGACAAGCTTTATGGAGATGCTGACTTCATTTTCCAGCAGGACTTGGCACCTGCCCACACTGCCAAAAGTACCAAAACCTGGTTCAATGACCATGGTATTACTGTGCTTGATTGGCCAGCAAACTCGCCTGACCTGAACCCCATAGAGAATCTATGGGGCATTGCCAAGAGAAAGATGAGAGACATGAGACCAAACAATGCAGAAGAGCTGAAGGCCGCTATTGAAGCATCTTGGTCTTCCATAACACCTCAGCAGTGCCACAGGCTGATAGCATCCATGCCACGCCGCATTGAGGCAGTAATTAATGCAAAAGGGGCCCAAACCAAGTACTGAGTACATATGCATGATTATACTTTTCAGAGGGCCGACATTTCTGTATTTAAAATCCTTTTTTTTTATTGATTTCATGTAATATTCTAATTTTCTGAGATTCTGAATTTGGGGTTTTCATAAGCTGTAAGCCATAATCATAAAAATTATATCAAATAAAGGCTTGAAATATCTTACTTTGCTTGTAATGAGTCTATATAATATATTAGTTTCACCTTATAAGTTGAATTACTGAAATTAATGAACTTTTGCACGATATTCTAATTTTTCGAGTTTCACCTGTACCTGTCATTTTAATCCTTGTTGTTGCTTTTCTGCAGGAAGTAAAGACAACACCTGTAGGATCTGGCACTGAGACACTCGACAGCAGAAAGTGGGCTGGACTCTTGTAGAGAATGAATTGGGATGTTACAGTATTCCTAGATCTCTCAGCTCTTTGGATTAGCATTAGGGATTTAGAGTACAGTAAAAACTTGTGTTATCTAAAGTCACACTGCCGTACTCTTTCTGCTGAGGGCATGAAGAATATGAAGTAGTTGTTGAGGACATTATTTTTTGCAGGTTAACTTGCTGTGCTGAATATTTTTAGACAAAAAAATATACGTTAAACTCAGATTAAGTTTATCTGAGTTGATTGTTGATTATGACAGAAAATCATTTTGACTCTCAGTTTGTAAAAAACAAAAAACAACAAAAAAAAACACATTGATAGAAATGCACTTTCACTGAAAGTCATTTAGATAATTTTTTTTTTTTTACAAACTGAGGGAGTCTTCTGTAGTCTTCAGTCTTCTGAGTCTTCTCCACTGTACCCAGTGAAGCAGTTGAGATGTGTTTTTATTCTGACTTATACTGCTATTCATTCACATACGTGTGCTCTTTCAAAATAAAGGCTGTTGACATGAAAATCACCTTACGTAAATTTTATTTTGAAAAGATAAATACATTCAGGTATACTGTGACAGACTAGATACAGTTTTGTTGTGCGCTTGCAACGCTGATATTAAAACACATATATTACTATTATGTTACTATGCAGAGAAAACATAACGCACCAGATTTCACATTTACAAGTTAACTTTTACGTGACAAAACTGTACTTGTACAGTACTTTAAATATATTCTAATCATATCCTAAACTTTTACTGTGTTCTGGTGAGCCTTTTTACTGTGATCTTGCCTGTCTGTGATTCTGCAATCAGAAACCATAAACTTAAGATTTCCATTTGCAACCCAAAGGTACAATAGCTCACAATCTAGACTATTTACATCTAGCCGAAAATAAAATCTCTTAAATAACAGTCATCACAGAAAACTAAACACAGAATTCAGTCTCAGATGTACAATAAAAACGACTGCACTATGTAAACTTTAAATAAAAGTCTTATGTGCTGTGTGTTTGTAATGGGATCTCACTATATATTTAACCTTATATACAAACACCTAAATTTCTTTAAATTCCCATAACATAGCTGTCACCTATATAAAGTCATCTTGTGCATTTGAAATGAGTTTGTCGTGCTGTAAAAATCTGCAGGCTACAAAATATCAAGGCTGATCGGTTGGTTGGTAGGTTTAAACCATGTTCCTCTAACCAGAGCAGGCTGGTGACTGGTGGATCTAATGTTCCGTGCACATACAGACATAGGAACATGCGAAATTTAAAGGGAAATAACCTCTAGTCACAATCTATTTGATATGCAATGCTCCGAAGAACATTTCCAGCACATTGCACCTCATGATAGTTATAGACAAGCTTTCTTCCTACAGTACATACCATAACTCCTGTGATCAAGCAAAGACATATACAAGTGTGACAGGTGGTGCAGGTATCTGAATAAAGATTTGTGCCATACGTAAGCCATGAATATTAATGAGCATATCAAAGGGTGGAACTTGGGAGGTGCTGGTGAGTTCACATGTATGGCTGAGTGTGTACAGATTTATTACTGCTAGCATCCTGTAAACTAGCTTGCTTACCTGTTAGTTTCACATAGCAGCTTGCTTTCTACAGTGGTGAGACAATTTGACTGGTTATGGAGGATCACTGGGTCTATGTTAGAGTAGCCTGTGTTCGAGTGTAGCAGTGGGCTCAAATGGGATGCTTGTTTTCACACTGTCTCCAGACTATGTATTTGTGCTAGCACAGGATAGACATGGTGTCTCCACCTCCTGGTCCATATAGTGGATGTGTGGGTACTCTAGCGCTTTGTCTTCAGTATCCAGTCAAACAGGCTGGGCACTGGCTGTCCTCTCTGCTCCAGGTCCTGATGGAGCTGACAGAACTGCGCCACAGCACTGAACAAGTCCCCCACATGCCAGGCCTTCTGATTTGCCAACTGCACCACTCTGTAGAACTGATAAACACAAGGCACAATTGAATACTTACTACCTACAGCATACTTACGCAATATCATATTAGCAAGAGCATCATTATTACTTATATCAGCATGGCTGACTGCCACAGGTAATCACAGCTGTGGTGATATTCAGAACAACAGCACTCGTGCTCATGTGATTATTGCTTTTAAACAACAGTTCGGACAAAAATTGGCCAGTTTGTTCGAGCATTTCTTCTCTGCCAACGAAAATAGTTCCTAAAGAAGCCAAAGCATCAAGCACATATCGCTCTCTGCACTGTTCTCAATGTAAACTATTCACTGTTTTTGAATTATTCTTTAACTGCAAGTAAACACATTGTACTAGTTCACTTCAATTGTTTTTGGACATGATTGGATGAGTCATTCAAAACATTAAAGATGCTCATTTGTCGCCACCTACCTGATGTAAATATGCAATCTCCAGAAATAGTCACTAAACCAATTAGGGAAAGAAATCAAAATTAACAATGAATAAAATTCCCACCACTATTTGGAAAGCCACGAACACAAAAAAGCAATGATGCAATTGTTGCATCAGTATAAGTTCAATATAAGTTAAACTCGACAGCATTTGTGACATAATATTGATTTTCAGTTACGTGATTATTTGGACAGTGGAAAATGTTTTTCAAAAGTTTAGCCACACCATGTAAACATATATGTGAACATGATATAGTGTGAAAAAATAATTTAACATCTAACCTTATTAAGTTGTATACAATATTGCATCTTTGTTGCCATGATGACACAACAGTGGTAAACCTTTTATATGATTCTATCACACTAAAATCATGTAGAACAGAGATTTTACTACACTAAAATCACGTGTGGACGCTGTATTGTGGCTTCATTATACGCAGTTAATCAAGCTTAACTAGTATTGAACACAATTTTTCTTTAAGTAGTAATTTTTGCAGATGCTTTTATCTGGATGTGACTTCCAGTACATTTTTACAGAGTGAATCTCATAAAGCTTGTCTAGAACATGTCCAGATCATATATCACACAAAAATCAAAGGAAGAAATGTAAATAAGTTATTTTTTATTTAATTGTCATGAAATTAATTTAACCCCTCAAATAGTTTTTTTAATATATATTTTTAAATGTGGTATTTGAAACAATGTGTTGCATGGGATGATAAAAGTGTTAAACTGTAGTATACTTTTTTCACATGACCTCACTACTTTGCAAGTTTAAAGTAGATAGAAGAATCCAATAATAATCTTTTAAATAAATACAATAATATTACATTAATTAATACAATTTTGCATATGTATACACACTGGCAGCCATATATACATTTGGAATAATGTACAGATTTTGCTCTTTGGTACATTTCTTTTTGTTTTTCTGTTTCAAAAGTGGCTTTTTCTTTGCAATTCTTCCCATAAGTCCTGCACCCCTGAGTCTTCTCTTTACTGTTGTACATGAAACTAGTGTTGAGCGGGTAGAATTCAATGAAACTGTCAGCTGAGGACATGTGAGGTTTATTTCTCAAACTAGAGACTCTGATGTACTTATCCTCTTGTTTAGTTGTACATCTGGCCTTCCACATCTCTTTCTGTCCTTGTTAGAGCCAGTTGTCCTTTGTCTTTGAAGACTGTAGTGTACACCTTTGTATGAAATCTTCAGTTTTTTTGGCAATTAATGTCCTGGTTATACTTTGTGATCAGTTGAATGCCACTTTGGTGAATTAAAGTACCAATTTCCTTCCGAAACAGCAAAAACTGTACATTATTTCAAACTTTTGGCCACCAGTGAATATATATATATATATATATATATATATATATATATATATATATATATATATATGATAAAAAAAAGTTTAGGCAGTCCTTCAGACAGATATTAAAGGGTTAGTTCTCCCCAAAATGATTTCTTTCATAAACAATTAGCATGACTAAATATTTAGCAGAATGTTCAAGCTGATCTTTTCAACATAAAGGGAACTATCGAGTTTCAATAGTCCCCTTTTGAGATAACAGTTGAAATAAAAGCTCAAGTCAAGCACATTGTAATGTGAGACACAGTATTCTGTGCAGTGTGATCTGGTTGTATACTTCACATTTTGCCAAATGTAGATGTAGATCACCCAGAAAACTTGAATTTTGTAGACAATATACATACTAAACACCTTGTTGTAACAGTATGCTGTTCTGTACATACCCATGGTTTCTAAGCCCTTCACAGCACATTGCTAATATCTGACCTCAATGTACACTCACCTTAGCAACATTGTGCTCCTGAGTCTTTTTGAAGTTGACTGCTGGCACGCCAAGCTCAGACGCAGCAATCCACTGAAGCGCTGCTCTTAGCTCTCCATCCACACAGTCTGGATCCTGGTCAAAGTTCACCACCAAGAGCTCCATTTGACAGCTGCTGCCTGCTGTGGATAAACCTGATGTTACTTCTGTAAGAAGAAAAAAGATCACTTTGA